>JAODAL010001055.1:0-252817 GCA_025379985.1 Phyllomedusa bahiana | reverse complement strand
AAGCTTGCAACGGGTTTTCTGTACTGTGCGAGGATGCAGCAGCAGAGTCCTGAACTTGTTATCCTGCAGCCTTGGGGTATGTTCAACACATTATTGCGGGCGTACAGACGCAGCGCAATACGCCGGGTGTTTTGGAAGCAAGCGCTGATCAGCGTGAAATTCCAAAGCACAGGGGGGCCGGCACCCGGCAGGCACCATTGACATGCATTGTCGGCGGCGCGTAAGCGTCACTAACAATTGACGTCCCTTTTCTCCCCCGGCGTACAATACGAAAATTGTCGCCGGGGAACAGCGAAATTCATATTTCTCTGGACTATGATTATTTTTAAAGCGGCGCCAAACGTGACGAAAACATGGCACTACCTTACAAATAAGCTGTGTGAACATACCCTTAGAGCCACAAATATATATGCGAAAGGGTCCCTGACGTCAGCCATCTCTAGAGCTGCATCTCCCTGCAGCAACTTTTTTTTTTCTTAAATTGGGGTGTGCGTTTGTGCATGAGTGTGTCTAATATAAAAAAAAAATATATAAAATAAAATTATAAAAAAAATTTATATATATATATATAAATTAAAAAAAAACAACCCCCTTTTAAAAAAAAATAAAAAAAAAAAAACCATTGCTGCACTCAAAATTTGCTGACTTGTTACATCAGGGACCCTTTCGCGTCAGCGATGGGAACCAAAAAGCAGAAAGAAATGGAAAATGCAGAGTGAGTGTCCATCCTGTCATATTAATTGGAAGCGTATAACCGGGGGTTCTCAACCCCATCCCACCCCCCCCCCCAACAGTCATTTTTTTCGGCTTTTCTTAGCATTACGCAGGTGATTCATTAGCGCACAGGTGACGAAATTTATTGTCAGTACATTCTGTTGATATCCTGAAAAAAACCCTTTGGGGGGGTCCTGAGGACGGGGTTTGGGAGCCCTGGATAGACAAGGGTAAAAAAACCACAGGGGGCATCACGATCAGTTATAAGGCTTGTCCATGTGTTAATAGAAGAAGGACAAAAAAGCCTATTCTTGCCTTCCCTTTGGACTTTGTTCCATTGCTTTGCCCTTCTGGTCTGGGGGATGGTGGGTATAGGTTAGTTTTTTATCCCAGGAGCATAAGACCACCCTTTTTAACATTAAATCGCCCTTTGTAGTTTGACTAGATAAGTTTGTGCCAGCTGCAGGGCATAAATGACTACTCTTATGTGGCTAAAACCATCATGCAGTAAGTGGATGGTCAAATCTCTTGCTCCATTTTCTCAGCTGTAATGTATTACAAAAATGCTCTGCAATGTATTTACATATGTGCACATGCATGGCATGACTGACCTTGTTTAAACTAGTCCCTGCTATTATTGGCTGTCTTGTGTAATTGCCAAAGGAAGCTGACAGGAGTCAGCTTGGCGGGGATAGATATTGTTGTGTGGCGTAGACCCTTGTGATGACGTGGGGCTAGAGTTTGAGCAATACTGAGAATGGGTGGAAGTATTTGGGGACAAGGGGAAAATTTTTGCTGGGTTTTTTTTGGGCAGGGAAAAAGAACAAGATGAACGGGTTTTGTTTTTTGCAATTTTTTTTGTTTAACACAGGGTTTTTTTTAATTCAGTTAATAACGAAGTTTTAAAATTACAACCTGCATTCAATAAAAACGCATTCAGTATTGTGATGTGAGAACCCAGCCTAAGGATCTGAAAGCGTTTGATAGGAGCCATGTTGTAATGTAAGGACGACTGGGTCAGAAAGGTATACAAAACAGCAGTAAACTGGTATCCATGTCATTGCTCCCCCAAACATTACTGACCATGGATCCAAAGGCTACAAAAAGTCGTATCCCTCTCACCACGATAGCATTTCAGTGGGCATTTTGGGTACAACTGAGCATACCAGCAGACTCCCATACAAAAAGGAATTGAAGAGTTTCACCCCTCTCTCCATTCTCAATGGAGACATTTGGAGGCCCATTTTCAGGAAAGGTGTGGAGCATCAGAAAAAGACCTAAAAACCCAAACCGCGCTTTGGGGTCCAAAGCAGATGGATGGTCACTGCAACTCTGCTTACCAGGTTTATTTGGGAGGGGAAATCTTCAAAAATTTCACACATATTGTCATTGGCCTCGGCTGGTTTTCAAGGTTGCCCTTCTCCCATGAGTCACGTTTTCTGCTTCTTAAAAAATGGGTGTTGGGGAAAATCAATGAGAAACACAAAACAAACACCCCAAACCCTTGCTGGGAAAAAACAAACTGGTTTTTGGGCATAAAATCTGGGGGTGTTCACCCCGGGATTCTATGGTCTAAACAACTGTGAAGGGGACTCTCAACAATTTTGATAATCCATCCTGCAACATATACATTCAGCATGCTGATAGTCTTCCCTGGGGTGATGAGATCTTCCAGCAAGACAATGCAATGTCACTTGGCTGTAAATGTTGTAAGTCTTGGTAATGCTCTTCAAAGCAATATTTCTTCCAAGTACTACTCTGACTCCCCAGTTGATCATCTGTAGGTGCACCTCGATAATCATGTGTGTAGATATAGATAAATCTGTCCGGGTACAATTTATTTACAGTGTCTCACCCCTCACATCTTTGTAAATATTGTATTATCTTTTGTGAGATACTGTATGTGCTGGTAGTTTGTCAGTGCATATGTTAAATGTAAACTTTTTTTTTTTTTTTTTTTCAATTACCGATGACTACACAGTGGACATTTATTTTCTTAAGGGTATTTCCTATGGTGAGTCTTTCTGGAGCTTCAGGGCTTTTCCATGCTTCAGTTATGATTTCACCTGTCGGGTTACATTGTTGTACCTCCGTTGAGGCTATATGATTGGAACAAATAAAGATTGTTCTTGATCTAGAAAATCTTGTATGTCCGTCATAATTCAGCCTTGGTAAATCAGTACCATGCGGTCTCAGTAACTCGACTATGGCTCTCCTCAGACTACTGGTCTAAAATCGACTTCTCGGGCCATAACATTACAACCGAGAGAGCCACAGTCTTATGGGCATGCGGTTCAAACAGCCACAGCTCCAATTGCTTCTCATTATTGTCAGTGTGATAAGGAGGTGAGTGTGTGATTGGTGACAGCTGTTATCGAGGGCCCCATGGTGTTAAATGTCTTTCCATTGTATGGCTTCATATTTATTCCAGGTTTCAGTTATGTTGCTGTACAAAAACAGAAGTTATGCAGATGTTTAATACATATCCAAATATTTAGGTCTCCATTTACTTACATACATAAATTCTCTGGAGTGTGTGCTTTTACACACACTCACTCACACTCACACACACTCTCTCTCTCTCTAGAGGATACCCTTGTAATCTGGGATGCATTGCCGCTTGCTGTGATTTTATACCCACTCCCGACCTCCCTCCATGGCATTAATAAAAAATAACCTACTAGTGTGTCTGCGTATAAAAGCTCAAATCTAGTTTTCATAGACTTCTGTGGGCTTAATGATCAGGATCTATGTGACGTTGAGTATAAAAAAGCCATGTTTTTTTTGGGTTTTTTGTTTTTTTTAAAAAGGTGCAGAAAGGGCTTGAGGAGGATCCTTATTTTATAGAAGAATACAGTAAAGTTTCCATAAAGTAAAATTCCTGTCTGTTCCAACCCACCTCCCCTCCTCCTCCCCCCCCCCCCCCCCCCCAAAAAAAAAAAAATCCTTTAAAAGGGGGTTTTTCCCACTGTTGATTTACCCCTTTGGGGCCTTTTTTTTCCGGGTTTATTTTTAAAATTGAGGAGTGGTTTTTCTGGCTTATACTGGCCCGCAGTGACGAGCTGATGGGGACCCGGGTCTGTAGCATAGCGACCGAGTAGGATGCAGCCATACAGAGGGAAATACTCAGAATAGGAGGACATTTAATGGGAACACTTACAAAGTGACTTGTTTTTGCAAATCGTTTAACAAAAAAAACAATCCTTTATGAAACCCCCCCCTTTAAAGGGAATGGTAACAAAAAATACTTAATGTTTAACCGATTTTTATGTTAAACATTTTTAAGGGAAATTTTTTGGTTTGTTTTTTTTAATTTCCGACCTTTTTCAGTATTTTTTTTTAAAAATTCTTAAGTCCTGCAGTTTTCACTTTGGCCACTAGGGCCTATAATCGTCTGACACTTCCGCTTTTTTAAGAGGTTTTTTCACAGTGTGCTCTTTATAGTAAAAGCAGGTCAACTAAAAGGAAAAACCCTTTGTTTAGATAACACGTTTCCCCATACAAGAGGAGATGTCACGCCCCCCCCTCTCCCTCCCCTTAATAAAAACCCCATCAATTTGGGACAAACTTTAAGAATCCCATGGGCTGAAAACTGCTGTAAAGTATCTCTCTGACTGTTTTAAAAGCGTGCAAGCAAGAATGTTTTCCCCCAATTTATATAAGAGGCCGAATAGAGAAATTACAATCAGGGAAAAAAAAAACCCCCAAGGAAAAAAATAGGATCAGGGCTTGATTTTAAAAAAGTAAAAAAAAAAATTGGGGACGATTTTCCCCTTTTTTTTTTCAATGTAACCCGTAGGTCGGTAATAACAAAAAAGGGGACGCTAAAAAGATTTAAGTTATGCCAAATCTAAGTGTAATGCTGCTAGAAGGCAGAAATTTCACATTATAGAAGTGTTTCACTGACCAAATCAGAGATGCTGTTTTGCAGATTAAATCTTTTTCAAGGACAGACTCCTTTTACCCCTTGAGGATGCAGCATTTTCTGCCCTTTTAAATTTTTTTTTTTTTTTCTTTAACCGTGGGTCCCGACCTATAATTTTTTTCAACTAGCCAACAAGCTTGTTTTTGTGTGCAGAGTTATATTTTCAATTTTGGGGTACATGTACACAATCAAAGCACTTATTTTTGTTGGAGTGCAAAAAAAACCCAGAAACCACCGGGTATTTAGTGTAATTATGTAGCTGTTTATTACAAAGTGCCTGTTTAGAGAGTGCCTTGGAAAAAAATTTATTTTATTTCTCACTGGACAGCTTTTTTAATTTACTATACCAAATTTATTTATATTAATGTGTGAGGGAGTGACAGATATTACTTCTGCACAATAAAAAACATTTAAACAACATTATGGGAGCCATAACTTTTTTTTTTTTTTTTTTTCCTCTTAATTTTTTATTGTTTGCCACACAATATATTGATTTTGTATGGGTTCATCTTTGGCACGCATAAAACTTTTTGATCACTTATTCCTTTTTTTGAGAAGTGCGGCAGTATAACAAAAGCAGAATGGCTTTTCTGGCATGTTGTGTTTTTTTTTCTCCTCCTTTAGGTATGGTGTTTTGTGTTAGTTTAAGCCAGAAGTGGCCGCCCTTGTGCTGTTACTTCCCATTTATATTTATGCTATGGTATTTCCGTGACCACTGGTACAATAAAATGAATGTGGGATTTCCTATCCCAGAACACTTATGGAATATTGATGGGTTATGCCATAAATGTCTCATTGCTCTGTGACGTGCAGCTATATTTTGAACGGGTCCCCAAACTCAAACCAGTGTAAAAAGAAGTGGCATTGCTTGCTTGGCTGCTTCCCATTCATTTTTAATTGGAAGTTCAGGGTTCAGGTATTTATGCTCTGTCGATGTACCATAAATGTTCTGAGACGGGAAAACCTCTTTAATATCCGAAGCGAATTCAAAAAGATTGTAGGCGGCTTTCACCAGATCTCGTAAAAAAGATCCTTTATTCAAACAAGCGGCGTAAAATAACATGCCAGGACGGACAGCCACTGAACGCCAACGATCGTTTTGCGCTTCCCAGCGCTTTCTCAATGCATAACGGGAAATGACGGCATCACGTCCTTTAAACCCGTACCTTGCCACGTCACATCCGGCAACAACAACATGACATAATATTTACAAACAAACATTCATTTTTAACACTCTTAACATACACTGTAATTAGAAGTTATAAAAAAGGAGACAAATAATTTCTATCATTCAATCCTAATACTCCCAAGGCTTCAGTACGCGATATCCATTGCGCTTCACACCGTAGGAGTCTGGTGTGTCGAGCGACTCCATCCACTGATGGCAAGATCCTCTGTATACCTGCAAATGAAATTACAGAGGTATCATCATTGTGAACTTCATTTAAATGGGACAAAAACCTTGGGGTACCTTTCCTTGTTCTTATTGAATACAGATGTTCTCTAATTCTTTTTCATATCACACTTAGGTTTATTGTACTGGTGGTTACTCTGCCATAGCATAAAGTATTTGGATGACATAGCGCAGGCAAAGTGTTACCACAGGGGAAAAGATTCCGCTTCCATATCAAACAGATTAAAAAATGTTGCTGTAATCTGGTCACTTGCTCTCAAAGTAGTAGAAATGGTCAACCGTTCATCAAAACTGACTGTGCATGAAACAATTCCGTTAGGGTGCTTTCACACAGTGCGTTTTTGGTGCGTTTTTCAATGCATTTTTTGTGCAGGAAGGTACAGCAATTAATACTGTACATTGCTGCACAAAAATAGCGGTAATTACCGCGAATTTACCGCGATTTTTGCCGGGATTGGTGTGCAGTAATGTACAGCATTAATTGCTGTGCCTTCCTGCACAAAAAATGCATTGAAAAACGCACCGTGTGAAAGCACCCTTATATCCTGAGATTGTTAGAGATGTTGCCCATGTGGTCACCACTTTACCACCAACCCAAGTTTATGTAGAGAGGCTGTTCTCTAGCCTGGAAATAATGAGATTAGATTTGAGGTAATTTATGAAGGAGGATCTGATGGAGATGGTACCATTTCTCAGAACAAATTCATAGACTCCACAAATGTTATTCAGGATTTATTTGTTAAACAGTTTTTTTCTCACTTCAGTGTTTTTCATATTTACAATTTATTAAAGATTGAGTTTTTAAAGTTGTATCCAATAAATATATTTTATGTTTTACTTAAATAGCTTGATTATTGTATCCTAAGGCTATGTCTACACAGCACAGTATTGTCAGATTTTTGGCGTATTTAGTATCCACTGAAAACCCACGGTACACAGTGCTGTGTAGACCATAATGGGAAATAGCCTTAGGCTGTGTTCACACCATCCTCAGGCCTCAGTCGCGCGGTAGTGCTGTGTGATGTGAAGCGTAGCACAACATGCAGCAATATTCTTCCTGTCCAGGTTTTGGACTTTATTGTAAGTCATGGGGATCCGTCAGGTGTGATCCATTCAGTATTGCCTTCATGGTTTTTATTATGAACATAATATTAGCAAGTATCTTGTCTCACTTTGTCATTCATTGGACTGAGTAAGGACATTGTCCAAAATGTGAGAGCTGGCGGCATGGACTTGGTATTATGACATTTTATCATTGGGTTCAGTAAAGCTGTAGGATGGACTTTTTAGTGCTGGACTGTGCAGTTTTTCTTTCTGTTGTGTTGGACCTGATCGTTTGGTGCTTATGAGGCTGCTGGTGAGCTGACCATTTTGTTACCTCCTCGGTTTTATTCCTGAAAAACCTACAATGCTGTTTAGTGGTTTTTGCTTAGACTGTGTTCATACAGTCGTCAAACCCTTCTTCAGTGGTTACATCCGCTTTGATGGGAAGAATAGTGCAGCATGCAGCTGGTAGTGGCGCCCGATTCATCACACCGTACATTTGGTTTACTGATCTTTCTAAACTGATTAGAAAGGTTATATAAGTACAGCTGGTCAAACATATTAGATTAATATCAGTCGAAATTGCTGATTATCTAACGTGTATGGGGGTCTCCTGACTCTTGCCTGATGGCAAGTGTTGTGGAAATGAGGGTCACGCGGATGGGTTACAAGGGACCGACCACGTTGTTCTTGGGAAGATAAGCCATCAGCTGACGGCTATCTTATGTTCGTGATAAGCTTTATGTATAGTTAACTCCTTTGCTATAAAGTTGGGGATCAAGATGAGACGTTCAACTTCCCTGTTTTGCTGTTGTGTAGGGGAGGGTTAGTGAAAAGAAGCTGCAGGTGACTGAAAGAAGACTGATCACAGCCTTTTACCGTGTCCCTTCCCTGTACAGCCCCCTGTGAAACTAGAAAATATGCTATCGCTGTCCCACCTGTCTATCAGTCGGCGAGGATATGTGCTTATACGTCGAGGGGGTTAGTTCCTGTATTAAATAGGAGAGAAGTTTACATGGCTACATATCTAATCACCCACTGCACCTAAATAGACAAGCTATTTACCAGTATTTAATTTTGATCTTTTAGTTTGATCATTTTGTACCTGTCACCATAGGTCGCATGGATGTACAACATTTATTTTTACAAGGCATTGTGTGTTTTTTGGTTCTGCTTTGGTCAGATGTTCAGCCACAAATGTGATTTTGCTAAACGTTTTACACCATGCTAGACTTTGTTAAATACGGCATTGTTTAAATACGCTTTTGGGCACGGTTTACATACTGAAAAACAGACCCCAAAACGTATTTAACAATGTTCACGTGTGATTACATTGATTTCAATGTGAAAAAGTATTGTCGTTCAGACGATACATGTTTTACATACGTTTTTGCATTGCGTAGGCTTGTCATCACCATACCTTTCCCCACATTGTGCTCACTCTAGTCAAACAAAAGTCCTTATGCTAACCACTCAGCTACATTGTAGCTACTCTCAGCTCTTTTACATATCTGTCTTTCAGCTTAGGGCTTGTTCATACTGCGCTTTTTGATCCGATTTTGAGTCTGAAAATCGCATCCAAAAACTTAGCGCCGATCAGATCCTAAACGGATCTAACATTCAGCTGCGTGTTGGCTGCAGCAGGATCGCACCCTATAGTTTGTAATACGGCTCCTGCTGTGTCTTTTGAATCAAGAATTGATATGTAAATTCTTTGAACAGATCCGAAGGACGCAATGAGACACACATCGGCAATACATGTTTTACATTGCGAGCAGTGTAAAATCACACTTCTCATTATTAGATGTATGTTTGGGTCCGTCTAGACAGACCAAAATACACATTTTAGAACATATGTTCACACGGACCCATATGCTATGTGAACATACCCTTAGAGGTCCTAGGCTCAAATCTCTGCAGGAACCAAACCTTTCCCCCCTCCCCCCTCCCCCTCAATGCACATAACTGATTGATGTTTCTTTTTTCCTTTTATGTATTTGCTCTGTTTGACCATTTACTAAGGTGAACAAAGGAAAGGAGTAGAATGACAGCACTTTGGGTTGAGCACTCGCTTAACAGTGAGTGTGTGTGATTACTAAGCAGGGAAGAGACTGACAGTAGTTTCTTGAGGGGAAAGGTTAGGTCTGAACATTTGTGGCCCAGAC
Organism: Phyllomedusa bahiana; assembly: GCA_025379985.1. Lineage (NCBI taxonomy): Eukaryota > Metazoa > Chordata > Amphibia > Anura > Hylidae > Phyllomedusa > Phyllomedusa bahiana. The sequence goes on along the minus strand of JAODAL010001055.1, from coordinate 243,555 downwards.
TGAGGAGCTCTAGTCACTGGTCATATCCCCTGGAGACGAGCTGTGCACTATGGATCACTAAGGGAGCAGCTAAAACCCAAAATGTTCCAGAATTTTTAATAATTTTGAATGGTGAAAATGTTATTTGATTTGCAAACCTCCCACCTCCCTTTTTACTTCACAGGAAAATCCAATTAGGTTCAAGATTGATAACGACGTGTGGTTGATTGTGTGCAGACTTTCATACATTACCATACAATATGCTACTTTGCTCTGTTTTGCGTTCATTGTGATATATGACCACTATCAGTGTAACTGGTTTAATGTATCAGCTTTACTTTGTTGGGAACAATCTTCTAACCTCCTTTTTCTTTCTTTTGCAGTGAATGGTAGTGTCTAGAAAGGGTATGTCCCTTCAAGAGAGAGGTGCCAATGTCCAACCGGCCTAATAACAATCCAGGGGGGTCACTGCGACGTTCACAGAGGAACACTGCCGGGGCCCAGCCGCAAGAGGACACTGCAGGAGGAAGGTAAGGGGACCCTCACTGCTGTGAAACTGTGTCATTAAGGGCGCACATACTTTTCTTCTAAAGTGATACCTTCAATTTATGCCACAAAAGAAGCTTTTATACACAATGGAGTTGTTTGCTTGCCTGGCCAAAGTACAACTATATACTTTAGCACCGGTTGCTCTTATTTGGCATGTTGTTGGATTGTCTGTTCACATTTACTATCTTCTTTATTTGCATGGTTGTTTTTAATGAACTCTCACAAATACTATGGAGGACACTCTTATCTGTCTTGATCTTTCTAACTCTTCTAAAGCTCCTAACACTTAGAGGAGGGATGAACCTTATATGTTCTGGGTATTTGCATTTGTCGGGGGAAGAGGAGTTGTCATGTTAATAAAAAGGAAAAAAATTATATCTGTATTTGCAGCCCAATTATGTTACAAACGTTACATTTGCACCGTGGCTAAGTCATGTTTCTATATATTTTTTTTGTCCTAAAAATAACAGGAGGGATCTGTGTTTCCTGTATCCTCTGATGCAGTTCTCTCTTGATTTTTCAGCAACAGGTCCCAGTTAGATCAGGCAGAAAATAAGACCCCTAGCCTTCCTGACAGCAGAAAGTCACTTTCTAAGACCCCCAAAGTGCATCAAATCAGCTACGGGCCCAGTCCGGGGGGATACAGCTCTAAAAGGTAACTTTACTAACTACTTTACAAACTTGTATAGCTAGGGGGTAGTGAAATGTGATATTGGTGGAGGTAAACACCAAGAAGTAGTAAAGGATTGAGAACTTTCATACCTTCTTTCCTTGTCCAGATTCGAGTGAATGCTACAACGCTTGTGTCTTGCATCTTTTTTTCCTGCTTGATTTTCTTGATAAATAATACACTAAACAATTGCTTTATTGTCGATGGTCGGCCTAATCACTGTGATTGTTGCCCCCTCCAACAAACCACAGCATTCCTAAGTGACACTGCGAAGTGGGGGACATTGATGCCACACTCAACTTTTTTATGTGCTCTACTGAGTTTATTAAATCCATTTACTCAAGCCAAAAAATGGGCATACCAATGGGTTTTTAGTGGCGCAACAACACAGTTGCACAATACAATGGGGATTGTCACTGGTACACATTTAATTTCTTATTTGCAGGGTTGTTTAATTAAACTCTACAAATACAGGAGACAAACTGATTAAACTTGGCTTCTTCTACGCTCCTAACACGTGAATAAATGTTTGGATTGCAAAAGGGGAAGGGATTGCACCTTTTTGGAAAAATTATAATCATTGCTCTTATGTACCTAATTGCAGTGGCTGTATGATTGCTTATATTTTTTTTTTACAATTGTAATCTGTATCCTGAGCACTCTTGATTTTATAAATGCCCATTTTGGAGCTAGGACACAGAGTTTTCCCCCAAAGTGCTATCTATCCTTGGCCAGTAGGTACGCTGCCTAAATTGGTGTATGGTTGTTCATAAAACTTTTGCTTTATAAAGGGTTGTGGATAAACACAAAAGTGTAATGATTTAACTCATCCTTCTTTCCTTGGTTTCATTTGAAATCCGAGCTTGTTTTGGTTTTTTTTCCTGCAGTGATTGTTGCTAAATAATCAAAACCAAATGCTTATTGCATGGCGCCAAATCATGTGATTGTTTAAACAGACATTTCATTTTTGCATAAGCTGACCTTAAAGGACAATGTGCTCCATACAGGAGTTGTTTAAATATTTCTCAAATAGGTAGACACTGTTAATGGACACATATTACAAAGTGACTAGTTTTTGCAAGATCTTTAACATTAAAAGCAATCCTTGTAGTGAGGCAACCCCTTTAAAGGCTATGCTCACACTTGAGACATAGCTTTTGTGTGTACAGGAACTAAAATGTGTTTGACAAATCCCAATCCTCCTCAGACTTACATTGAACCTATTAGGTTTTCATTTATTTTTCTTGAAAGATGTATACAAATCTGACAATAAGGAAATAATGCAGATGGGAAGTTTAGCTCTTTAAGGAGCATAACATGTTTTTTGTCACTGGGGCAGAAATGATCTGGCTTGGATATCTTGTGATAGGTGACGCAAGAGTTCAGGGATCTGATGACAGCCGGGACCTTGCTCTAATGGCTGGAATTGGAGAAGCTTCAGATCTGAGCATTTTGCCGCATATAAAGCGCAATATGTGGCAAAATGCGAGCCGAACTATGCGGCTAAATAAGCTGTGTGAACATACCCTGAAGGTCATCCTGCCCTCACGAAGCCCTGTCAACAGAAAAATAAAAACCTTAAAGGTCTTGGAATATGAAGACAATCCTGAAAATGTTTTTATGTAAAAAGTGTATATTTGCTGAGCAAAAGTAGAAAAAAAAAAAACTGCAAATTTGATATTACCATAATCGTGCTAACACTAAAAAAAAAAAGTTATCACCGTATTTGTGCCATATGATTGCCGTTTAATTTTAAAATGACAAAAAAGCGAGGGTGGAATTACTGTATTTTTAATTTTTTTACTTTTCCCTCATCTGAGAAAGTTAGAAAACATTAATCCGTAGGTTTATAGCTTCCCCACATTGTTGCCATTAAATATAACTTATCCCAAAAAACAAAACAAAAAAACCCCATCATATGGCTATGACAGCGTAAAAATAAAATGGTGATGGCTCTGAGAATACAACAATGAACAAAATAAAAAGAATCGCTTGTTCCTTAAAGGGTGAAAACTTTGAGACTTGTCTTTCTTATATAGAGCTGGTGCTTTTGCACTGCAGAGTACACAGATTGTTTAATGTGCTTGTGCCCTTATCATTACAACTAGTGTGTTATGCAGAGGGTCTTGGTAGATTTCAAATTTGCAGCAGACAATAGTGAAGTCTGAAGCAGATGTTTAAAAGCAAAAGTTATAGTTTAAAAAATATTTTTTTAATGCACAGGATTTTACTTTACTTTTAATAAGGAAGTCGCTTGGGTGTCTGAACAAATGTATGTAACCAGATTCCAAAGTTAATTTGCAGTTAATTGTGCTACATGAGGCAGACTGATTGTGCATCTGTAAGGATTTAATTTTGTCAACTTAGAGGGAATAGTTGACACGTTTCTATTATATGTAAGCCACAATACCCAAAAAATGTTATGGACAAACTTTATTATTAATGAAGGAATCCCTTCAGAGGCACGCCTCATAGACAGTAGTGATTGCACAGATCTCCCCCCATTCATTTCTATGGGAGTTCTGAATATCGAGTGTGCTTGGTTATATTCAAAACCACCATAGACATGAATAAGTAGATCTGTGCTGTATGACTTGTCTCCCCATTCTCTGAGGATGGCTCGTAGCGAGCTGGCCTCAGAAGGGATTTTGCGAAGCGACAAAACCCCTCTGGTTTTGCTGCATGCCAAAAAACTGCTAGTTGAAGATGCATCATTCTAGCTGACACATAACCAAAAGTTAACCTTTTAAATTTATTTTTTTTTACCCATGTAAGAGTAGCCATCTGTAGATTTTTTCAGAAATCAAATGATGAATTGTGTTTTTGTGATTTCTCAGCTTGTATTTTAAAAATAAATAAATCTAAACGTATAGAAATGGTAATTTTGCTTTCTCTTTTACGTTCAGGGGCTGTACCTCATCTTCTGTTTTAATACCACAACCTGAAGATCCAGAGCGAAGTAACACCTCAGAAATTCAAAGGCCTAAGAAAGAAACATCCCGTGGGGTAAAGCGCAGTGCCAGCCCTGATTATAGCCGGACCAACTCCCCGAGCTCTGCTAAGAAACCCAAAGCACTTCAGCACGTCGAGCCCTCCGCTGGGACGCGGCGACCAAATAATAAACCTAAGAAGAGACAGATTGACCAGGAGCGTTCAGCTCCACCCACATCATTGCCGTCAACAAGCAAAGCATACGGCAGGAAGGGTGGAGCCCCCGGCACCTCTCCGCTGCATAAAAGAAAAAGGACAGATAATTCCTCTTCTGTAAAGAGCAGCAGCGCAGCCGTAGTAGCGACTGGTGCAGAAGACAGACCTCCAAAACCCACCAAGCTGGCTTCAAAATCGGCCACCTCAGCCAAAGCTGGGTGTAGCACCATCACTGATTCCTCATCTTCTGCTTCTACTTCCTCCTCTTCTTCCTCTGCTGTTGCCTCTGTCTCTTCTGCTGCACCCCCAGGAGCTCGAGTGAAACAAGGAAAGGATCAGAATAAGGCTAGGCGATCACGCTCTGCCTCAAGTCCTAGCCCTCGAAGGAGCAGCCGAGAAAAGGAACAGGCCAAAGCCAGCAGCTCTTCAAAGTTTGATTGGGCTGCTCGTTTCAGCCCTAAAGTTAGCCTTCCTAAAACAAAACTTTCCCTTCCGGGATCTTCCAAGGCTGAGGCATCAAAACCTGGACCCTCAGGATTACAGGCAAAACTAGCAAGTAAGTTGTTATGCATTGCTATTGCTTGTATGGTCAAACGAAAAGAAGTGGGTAAGGGATCTCTCTTCCCCTCCCCCCTCCTTTTATTCAATAAACTTGTGACAGGTCTGACATTTTGGATGGTGAGAGCCTAGGTGCCGAGACCCCCATAAATTGTTAAAACGAAGGGGCGGAAGCTGAACACAGTGCCCTGAATTATTTATTTTTTTTAATTTATAAGCTGCATGCTTGGCTTTTCAAAAAAAGTAGAGTAGATATTAAGGGCACAGTGCTCCACTGAGCCCTTCTCCATATTCGTTGTAGAAAACGGTGAGGGCCTCTGTATCTGAGGCCTGGTAATCAAAATGTCTCACACGTCACTGACAACAAAAGTTTGGTAAAAAATGATAGTTACCCTTTAAATAAATTCTATAACTTTAACCCCAGAGTTTTTGAATGTTGTGGCTTGACTGATGCAGAGAAGTGTGTAGTGCTCCCTCAAATTAGTGTAGTCTCAGGATACAATATTTTCACCTTACTATCGGCTATCCTGGGACGTTGTATCTTGAAACCACCTCCACACACGATGTCCTAGACACTGCTGATCTGCAGCTTATGTGATTGATAAAAGATCCAGCCAATTATTATGAATATTATAAAACCTCTTGGCGGTCTAGTAGTCTCTCTACAGTACAGTGCGGTACTACTTGTCCTGTACTGCTCTTACAAGTGCCAAGATGAGCAGCTCCTTTGGGCACCATTCTGGTACATTGTGTATAAAGTCCATGACCCAAAGAAACTCCTGTTCTCATTATGGGAACAGATTTCCAGCTTCCAGTAAGGGTATGTTCACACGGCTTATTTTTAAGCGTAATTGAACGCGTATTGCGCTTTATACGCGGCAAAATGCGCTCTGCAATTATGGTAATTCATAGCTCTCATAGAGAGCTATGAATTACTCGTTGTCTCCCCGGGCGTACAATACGAATGTATCGTACGCCTGGGGAGAGAAGTGACATGTCAGTTGTTATGCGCCCGAATAAGCCATGTGAACATACCCTAACTCTTTCTGACTGTTCTATGTAGGAATTAGCTTTATCTGTATAAATTATCTGCTGCCATTTCTTTAGTCTTCATTTTGCATTATGTTGGGTGATATTTTAGAGCCTTTGGAACCAATTACCAGTTTTCCATAGAGTTGTGATTCCAACATACAACATAAATTGGTTCTGAGACGACCATTGTATGTTGAGGGAGCATTGTACGCGTCCTCTGCACTATGCCTGTCTAATTTTCAGCTGGTTAGACGGTCCGATAAGTCCAAGCTAGTTGGAGGAGATACTGTCGAGTAACCACATTTTTTCCACCAGATGTCAGGCAGCATGTCCCCATCACCCTGTTTTTGTTAGAGCTATTACCGTATATATAGAATTTCTGTTCAACTGGACTAGGGCCAAGGTTTTAGATTTTTAGAACCATAAATAGGTAATTGAATTATTGTTGTTTTTTGCAGAATGTGCTTGGGTTTCATCTTTGTACCTGAAATGTAGGTTCTTAACTGGATTAGTATTATGTCAGTGTTCAGCGTATCCATATCTGAATGTGTGTGGTTGCTGTGTATTATCTGCATTCTGGGTACTGGCTGGCTGAGACGTTCAGATATTGTGTTTTTTTTAGCCCTCTTTACATGGATATCCCTAAAGAAGCATTTATGCTATCTATCATACATGAAAAAACTTTGAGAGTCTCGGTTCACATGTTTTTCGTGAGTGGCTTAAGCATTTTTTGATCAAAAACATGTGAACTAAGAATCTCAAAGTTTTTCATGTATTATAGACCTCTTTAGCACATGCCAGAAAATATTGTGGTTACAAATCTTAATTATGCAGTATAAACGTCAAAGATTTACATTGTAGAGGGCTTTCTCCAAGCCTATTTTATATGCTTAATATTCTTTCCTGTTGCTTATATAGCTTCAACGCATCCTGAAATTCTGTAAAGTCATTACTATGTCCACATCTAATTTCCCCATCACTGACCCACACAACGTATTAGGAAACGCAAACAAACCCCGAAGGAACAAACTACTCATTAGATTTTTCCCTTTTTATTGGTTTCAAACCCAAGCTCTCAAGGTATCGCCCCTCTTTTCTCCATTATCCCCTGAATGGCCACTCCACTTTGTCCAAAAAAGTCAATGGGGCAGATTTACTTACCTTGTCTTAAACTTAGTGTATGTTCAGATGGCGTATTTGTGGGGCAGTTTTCTGCACATAAATGCACTGCAATACAAACAAAGTGTGCCCCACAAATACGGTAAAGCCATAGCACTCATTGAGCGCTATGATAAGCTGACGTTTTCCCCAGCGCGTTCTGTGCGCCCGTAAAAAGAAGTTGCGTGTCAGGGAAAGCGAAAGTGGATTGTAGTAATGTTAAAAGTGCGCACTGGCCAGCCTGTACTTTCAATAGTAGGCACATATGCACCGCTATACACTGTGAAGGCGGCCTTACAGTGTAAACTTAGACCACGCAGTCTCCGGATGAATCATGGCTTATACTATTTCATACTTTTGATGCATTTCATACCAACTACTAGTTGACTTGCATTGCACCAAAATTCCATTACAGGATTTTGGTGCACATAATGAAATTTAAAGACAAGCCCCTTGTTGCCACACCACACCCCTTTGTTGGATGAGCCATATGGAGCGTGTTGTGCTAAAGATAAATGTGTCTTAAAATAGATGCACCAAAGTACTCAAGATTTTGGTGCATTTTAGACTTTTTAAATTAAAAATGAAAGAAAAAAATTGCCCCAAAAACCCCCTTTTTCTAGCATAGTTTTTTTTTAAAGGACGGGAGCACCTGCTGGCCCAAAAAAACAACCTAAAAAAACCCGCATAAAATTAAAATTTTGGTTACAAATTATCATTTTGAATCCAAAAGTTTACATACTCTATAAAAAAAAGATCCCTGTGAAAATTTTTTTCTCTATCTAACATAAAAATCAGAAAAAACCTTACAAGTTTTAGGTCAAAAAGGAACCCAAAATTATTTTTTGCCGAATGCCAAATAATGAGGCAAAAGAAAAATTTTTTTAAAAGGCCCTTTTTTAAAATTACTTTCTGCAAAGTCAAAAGTTTATCTACACAAACCTTTAAAAAGTTTGGGCACCCAGACAAAATTTTTTGTTTCCCCCCGAACCTCTTTACTTTTATTTATCAAATAAAGGGGCAAAATAAAATAGAAATCTCCGCCAAAAATTGACAAGGGTTAGAAAAAATGATTTTTATTTAAAATAAAAATTTTTTCTACTTCAAACTTTGCTTTCGTCAGATAATGCCCCTTTCAAAATTCCCAGCATTGCGGATTTTTTGGGCATTTTTAGTTTTTTAAATTTGCTGATTTTCATCTGGGAAGTTTAAACCCCGTGCTTCCAGAAGGCCCCCCCCTTCCCCTCCCTCCTCCCCCCCCCCCCCCCCCCCCCAAGGGGTTTGGCTTGATTAGGGGTCAATCTGCTCCCAAACACTCAATGGGGTTGAAATTTGGTGATTTGCGTTTGCCACTCCATTACAATAGAATCCCAAACCCCTGCTTCCTCCCAAATTTTTTCCTGCATTTAAAGAGGTTTGTTTTGGGGGGTAAATTGTCCTGTTTCGGGATAATTTTTGGGGCTCCTTTTCAAGCGCCCCCCCACGGGGTATGGCAGGGCATTCAAAATTAATGAATAGCCTTCCTTTTTCCCAAAAGTTTTTTTTCCCTTTTGAAAAAAAGGGTTCTCCCATTTTAACCAAAGTTTCCAAAGCAACCCCAACCATCACATACCCCACCATGCTTGACAGAGGGCGTCGGGCCCTCCCAGCATTTTTTCAGTTTTTCCCTGCTCTCCAAATTTCTTTTTTGGGTTATCCAAAAAAACCCCCTCAAACCCTTCGTTTCGCCCTCCAAACCCATTTTTTTTCCCCAATCTTTCCCTGTCCAATTTCTGTGTTTTTTTTGCCCCTTTTAAAAATTTTTTTTTCCTTTTTATTAGCCAGTCCAGATAGGGCTTTTTTCTTTGCCCTCTCCCCTTTAAAACCAGCACCCCGGGATCACCTCTTTCACTGTAAGGGTTGCCCAAGGGCATTTTTGGGGGGTACTTTTTAAAATAAAGCCCCCAAATTGAGGACATGTGAGGCGTCTATTTCTCAAACTAGAGACTCTAATGTACTTTTTTTGTTGCTCTTTTGTGCACCCGGGCCTCCCACTTCTCTTTCTACTCTGGTTAGACCCTTTTGTGCCCCTCCTCTAAAGGGGAAATAGTACACACCCGTTTTTGGGAAATCTTCAGTTTTTTTTTGGCAATTTCTCGCATTAATAGCCTTCATCTCTCAGCACAAGAAAATTTTAAAAGTCGATTTTTTTTGAAAGTTCCTTTTTCTGGTCCCTTTTGGGATTTTAATTGAACCAAAAAATTTAAATGCTCCAGATTCTCAACTAGCCCCAAAAAGGCCCTTTTTATAGCTCCTTTTAACGGGAAAACTGTTTTCAGCGGGGCTAACTACTCGCAAAAGGGTTTTTTTAAATGGGTTCAAAATATAAATACTTCTTACCATTTAGCAAACACAATTACCATTAGAACACGGGAGTGAGGTTTTGGAAATAGCCTCTATAAACCTAGTAAAATTTTGTTTTTAAAAACAAGACTTTGCAGCTAGAAAGCCCTTTTACCACTTTAACAAGTAAAGTGCATTCTGATTCTTTTAAGTTAGCTTCATTAAAAAAAAAACTGTGCTTTTCTTTTCAAAAATAAAAAATTTCAAAACGTACCCCAAACTTTTGAAGGGAGTGTACATTTCATTAGTATTTGGTACATTGACCTTTAAAACTGAATGACTTGGGTCAAACTTCTTCCACAAGCTTCCACAAATATTGGTAGGAATTTTGGGCCCATTCCTCCTGAAGAACTAAAGAAACGGGGCCATTTTTGTAGGGTCGCCTTTGCCCCCACCTGCCTTTCAGCTTTGTCCAATATTTCAATAGGTTAGATCAGGGTTTTGTGAGGCCACTCCAAAACACTGACTTGGGTTTTTCCTTTTAATCCACTTGTTAAACCCTTTGGCATAGCTTCAGGTCTTGTCCTTGGAAGACCCATTTCCGCCCAAGCTTTAACTTCCGGCTGTGTCTTGGATGTTGCTTTATATTGCCACATAATCTTCTTTCCCCCCATAATGCCATCTATTTTAAAGAATGCACCAGTCCCTTCTCAGCAAAAAAAACCCCACAACAAGCTGCCACCCCCGTGTGTCACAGTTGGAAGGGTTCTTACTTCCCAAACTTCCCCCTTTTTCCTCTAAACTAACGATGATCATTTTGGCCAACAATGCGATTTTTTTGTTTCGTCAAACCCCGGACAGTCCCAAAATGTAGGTCTTTGTTCCTTGGTATTTTCAAGCATTAAAACTGGCTTTTATATGTTCTTTGGAGTTATGGGCTTCTACCGGCAGAGTGGGCCTTTTTGCCCAGGTTGACAAAATACTTGTTTTCCCGTAATAATGACAACTTTCCCCTTACACCAGCCTTTACAAGGTTTTTGCTTTTTTCTTGGGTTTTATGCACATTCGGCCAAAGCACGTTCATCTCTGAGACACAGAACCCCCCTTCCAAGCATATGAGGGGTGGACATTTCCTCTTGTTTGTACTTGTAATAATTTTTTGTACAATGAACAAGGCACCTTCAGGTTTATCTGGAAAATGCACCCCAAAGGGGACCAACTTTGGAAGTCCGATTTCCTCCTGAAGCTTGGCTGATTTCTTTAGACTTTCCCATGATGTTACACACAGAAGCAATGTGTTTCTGGTTTGCTTTAAAATACATCCACAGGTGTGTCTCTAAAGACATGACATCATCATATGGGCTGCCCCAAATTGTTTAAAGGCATATTAATCCTAGTGTATGTTAACTTTTGACTTAACAGTAATAAAAATGCCCTAAAAATTCTCTCTCTCATTGTTCTGACATTTGGCAAATATAAATAATTTTGTTTCCTAATTGACCTAAAACAGGTAAGGTTTATTCTGATTTCATGTCAGATAGTGAGAAAAAACATGCATATGTGTCTTTTTATATAGTGTATGTAAACTTCTGGTTTCAACTGTATATCTAGATAGAGTGTGTGTGTGTGTGTGTGTGTGTGTGTGTGTACAGTATACTATATTCACTGTTTATGTCCTATGTATAAATAAAAACTATATCTATAGATTTAGACTGTGGTTCCTCAGGATACAATATTTCCGACATACAATTGTCTTTCCTGGGACATTTTATCCTGACACCAGACTTGCCATACTTCCCTCAAAGGGGGCAAAGTGAAAAAAAAAAAAAAAAAAAAAAAAAAAAAAAAAAAAAAAAAAAAAAAAAAAAAAAAAATCTCAAATGTAGACACTGCTTAGCTGTGGCCATTTTGACCAACAAATTGAACTTTTACTTGTAAAACTTCTGTGTTAGTGCAGTGCACGCAGGGATTGGCGGTCTAGTAGCACCTCTCTACAGTACAGTTTCTTTATTTTTTCTGGCACGTTGTGTATAAAGTACATGATCCAAAGGCCCTGTTCACACGACAGATTTGGCCGCGGGTTCGGCCGCGGCTTTTGCTGTGGTCCCCGCGGCCAAACCGCGCCCTAACCTCGCCGCAAACTCGCGTCAGGAGACGCGGGTTTGCGGCGCTGGGCTTGGGCGTGGGGCGTGGCTTGCGGCAAGGTTTGCCCCCATGCAAATTAGTAGGCAGGGGGAAAACTGCGCCACCAGCCGCGGCGACACCCGCAGCAATACCGCGCGCCCGCCGCGCTGAGGACTCCCTGTCAAGAATTGACAGGAGAGTTCTCACACACGCGTGGCCCCAAAGCCGCGGCCAAACCCGTGGCGTGTGAATATTAACGCGGTTTCCCATAGGAAACAGTGTTAATAAACTGGGCGCGATTTGGACGTGGTTTTGGCCGCGGAAACCACGTCGAAACCCACGGCCAAATCAGTCATGTGAACATGCCCTAAGAAGCCTCTGTCCCCGGAACAGAAAGTGATTTTCAGCCTCGTTATCTGCTTCGTTTTCTTTAGCCTTCATTTTGCATTATGTTGGTGATGTTTTGGGACTTCAGAACCAATTACCAGTTTCCCACAGAGTTATGGTTTTAACATACAACGGTCGTCCTCGAACTAATTAATATTGTATGTTGAGGGAGCAATGTAATTAAAAGGATTTTCTAGGATCAGAATGTTGATTCATTTTCTTAGGATAGTGGGGGGCAAAGCTCAGCGGCCCTGCCAATCAATTGTTGGAAGGCTGCAGCCGTGATCATTTGCACTGTACACCTGCATATACCGTACATTCACTAGGTTTTTTCAGTTGTGCTATTCAAGCTTTGAAGGCCTCTGGGTTTATTGAACTTATTAAAACATCACTGTGCTGCATATGTGAAATTGTACATAACCAGAGGATTGCAATCAGCCTGACTCTTCTGATGGCTTTTTACTTTGGAAGACCTAGATGAGCATCTTCAGAACTATGAATTAGCAGCTGTTTACCGTTAAAGGGGTTGTCTCGCTACAAGGATTGCTTTTTATGTTAAAGATCTTGCAAAAACAAGTCACTTTGCAATATATGTCCATTAAGTGTCCTACCTGTTCCTAGATATCCCCTCTTGTATGGGCTGCCTCAACTCTTCAGGTCGCTATAGCTACAGACCTGTTCAATCTCCCATGATAAACTGCCAGTGCTGGTTGCTGTAGCTACAGACCTGGCTTCTACTACAGCCTAGTAGAAACCAGTAAACACGCCCCTGAATTCAAAATGAAACCAAGAAAACAGGACTGAGGTAAGAGGAATCAATGTAGTGAGACAACCCCTTTAAGTGAGGAATGGCATTATTGTACAGTTTGGCACGTATGGCAGAAACCGCAAATTCACTGCTATGAAAGCAACTGAAGGGCACAAAATAGTTGTGAACATGTGTAGAGCCAGGAAGTGCAGAGGGTGGAAGAATGTCATGTTGTTCATAGTTCACGATAGGGTGAAATCTAAATAGTCCCGGGATGAGTGTGTGCACTATATGCAGCCTAAACACTATGTTGAGGATCTGAGCGGTGTGTGAGTCAGCCTGTCTTCTCTTTGTGTGGCATTTACATTGCATACTGTAGCTTGTATGACTGGGTCATCACCAGAGCCGGCCACTGGCTCCGGACTTTGGATGTCACATAGTGTGTTCCTCTCGCTGTCAGGCTTGTTCTGGAGAAAGCGTTCTGGCACAGCCGCTCTGCGCGGATCAGATGGGTAAATTCTTCTCTCGTGTTACTTGTAGCCGCTTCTGTCTCTGGCATCATTTCTTTCCGTACCCTTAGATTTTTCATTGTTGGCGTTGAGGTGAAAGAGAATGCTGGGTAGTCGACCTCTTCTAGTAATTCATGGGTGAATTGTATATCTGTAGATGACAACCACAGTTCTTTTGTTTGTTGACAGACAGAGCTCTAAAGTGCGAGGTGTTTTGTTACAAGGTACAGATGAGGTTTTAAGCTTGTTCAGATCTATAGAAATAATTTGCTGTATTGTGCTGCTGCAATTCGTCCATTTCTGTGTATTTCACTAGGGATGTGTGTGTATGTACTTAAAATTTCTAGCAAGTCACGTAAGAGGGCCAAAAGACACATGCCAACAGGTTGATCCTTGGGTCGACGTCCAGTACAAGAGAAAAACGAGGAAGGTACACCACTCCAAAAGACCTAGTGAAGAATAGATTATTCACTCCTGTTTAGTGCGCTGACCATGTGTGAAGAAATTCATGTTTTCTCACTATCTTTGGAGTGCTGTAACATTTATTTTTCTTTGTGTATGTACATAGATATATATTTTATGTTTTATACTTATACAGCAAAAATTATAAAATGTAATCTTCTGTCCATTCAGTCTTGTCCAACCTTTGATTACTCTGTAGGCCAGTTTTCACCATGGTTATACCTATTTATATATTTCAAACTGTATAAATTAAATTACAGTCAGTTTAGCCACAAACTTAAAGGGGTTTTGCCAAGAAGTAAGTTCCTTACCTAACAGGCTGATACTCCCATCTTGAGGGGTGTTATGTTTCTGTGTTTAAAAAAACAAGTACCTCCTCTGTGATGTCATCGCTCCACCTCCCATGCACGGTCCTGATTTTCAGTCTCTGTAGTTGAGTAAACATTGTTTGGCTAATCTACACCGTGGATACCTGTATTGTGCACAGGAGAGAAGATAAGCTCTGAGCAGACAGCATTCTTTTATTTGTTCACAAACCGATGTAGAGGAAGAGGGAGGGGGGCTGAGCAGGGAGCGTCTGCATGTTTACTCAGATAATTACATTACAACTAGTGGATTTACTATACAAAAGACACAGGATCTTTTCTCCCCAGTCCCTTCAAAGCTCATTCATGTTCCCTGCCGTCAGATAAGAAGTGCAAACCCCGCAAGCGCGGCCAGATTAGCTCCTGATTGTGTCTGTTGTAAACTGCCAGGAAACTAAGGGCATGTAAGGAAGGCTATAGATCTCACAGGCTTCACTTTTTTAATGACATATTTAGAAAAGTGATTAAATTCCCAATTTGGATGATCCCACGTCAACATTAGATCGTGGCAAAACCCCTTTAAACGTTTTTTTCCACAAAGGCATTTCATGTCTGGATTGTCCTGCTTCAGCTTTGCGTGTTTAAAAGGGGACGGGTATCTGTTTGAACTGCATATCATGTGACCCAGCAGGCTTGACATCACCATACCTTTCTCCACAGTGTGCTCAAAGGTCTGTTTATTTAAAGAGCTGTTTGTAGCCACAATGTAGCTGAGTGGTTAGCACGTCTTCCTTTCAGCATAGGGATCCTAGGCTCAAATCCCTGCTGGAACCTAACGTGGATTTTTTTTCTCATTGCACATACCCATTTGAGTTTTTTTGTTTTTTTTTTCTTTTTATTTATTTGCTATGGGGTACAGAGAACAGGAGTAGAACAGTGGCATCTGATGTTGAACACTTGCTCAGCAGTGAGTGGGTGTGATTACTAGGCTGGTAAGAGACTGACAGTAGCTGCCTGAGAGGAGAGGTGATATGCGACCGGGACTGAAGAGCTCTTGTCACTGGTCGTATCCCTTAGAGATGAGCTGTACACTATGGATCACTAAGGGAGCAGCTAAAACAAAGATAATAATGATGAAGGGTGATTTAATATTTAATGTTCAGGCTTCCCACATCAATTTTACTTCGTGGTAAAATCCCTTTTGGGTTCAAAAGTTGCATTTTGTTGAGCTTTTTAGCTGCATCAACAACTAAAGCAATAAAAAAATGCATGTTTTCTTTAACAATTAAACTTGAATTTCACCTCTGTTTGATACGCGTGCATTTTGTAATGCAGTTGAGAGATGCAACAATAAAGCCAGTAATGCAATGTGTGAACTTGGCCTAACACCAATAACTGGTGAAGTGGAAAACATTGATCATCGCGTTACAAGAGCACCTGTATTAGTGATTTCACACTGTGCATTTTTGGTGTGGTTTTTTTTTTTTTTTGCAGAAATGCAGTTAAGTTGCTGTATGCGTGAAAAAAAAAAGAAAAGAAATAGCGATAAAAGTGGTTGTCACAAAGGCTAAGTTGTGATGGCTAGATTAGTGTCAGAGCGTCTCTAAAACAGCAGGTCTTGCAGATGTGATCAGTCTGTAGTGGTCAGAACCTCCTAAAAAAGGTCTAAGGAAAGGGCAACTAGTGATGGGGTCTTGGATTACCAAGGCTCATTGATGTACAAGTAGAATGAAGGCTAAACCGTCCAGTCTGTTCCCGCAGAGAAGCTACTGTAGAAAAAAAATTGCTGAGAATGTCAGTGCTATACACCTTCAAATGTTTTGGAGGTTTGATGCATCAACAGGTAGGGGACCTACACAATGTAAGGCTATGCCATAAAAACGGATCAGTGTAGTTACTCGTTTACGTACTGGAGATTATAGGGGACTGTGAAATAGGAATTTTTCCAGACTTTGTTCTGAGAGCAACATTGTGCTTTAGAGGTCTCCTGGTTTACAAGATACTGTAAGGACATGTTCACACTGCGCTTTTGAATACGTTTTCGGGTACGTTTTACGTACTGAAAAACGGACCCCAAAACATATTCAGCAATGTTCCGTGTGCCTTTACATTGAAAGCCATGTAAAACGTGCATCAGCGTTCAGACAGTAGGTGTTTTACATGAGTCTTTCGGATTCCATCAAAGAATTGACGTTAATTCTTGATCGGTTTTACGCAGCAGACACCCTATGTACATATCTGTTTATCTGCTGCACAGAGAATGCGTCCAGACACGCAGCTTGCCTTGTATACGTTTTACACAGCAGTTTCAATCCGTTTTTCGGATTTAAAAAACGCCATGTGAACATACCCTTAAAATGACATTGTGCCTACTTAAATGAAACCCCTTATTCCAACTATATACATTTCTGACGTAGACTTTAGCCACTTAGGAATTACAGACATTTTTTGCATTGTCCCTTTATGTTCCCAGGCTCACAGGTAATTGAGTAATTGACTGATAAACCGTTTCATGGTCCGGTGTGGCTTTTTATATCATATGATTGGCTTAAGAGGGTTTCCATCTCGCACATTTAATGGCCTGTTGATAGGACCTGCACCTGTCTTGGAAACAGGCCCCTGGAAGTCTCTTTTCAGAATAGTTGCTAGATTACAATTGCGCACAATTCTGTTTTACGGGAGCTCAGAATGCAAGAGAGGTGCGTTTATCTGTGCACAGACGTCCCATAGAACAGACTGGAGAGTAGTGCGCAAGCCACAACCTTTTCCCTATTCTCACTGGAGTAGGTGCCTATCACACACTGATGGTATCATCCATTGGTATGCTACCAGTGGGCGAAATGGGAACACCCCCATAAGGCCAAATTTGAGCCAAAGGCCGGCTGGTGTGCCCTGTGTCTAGTTACTGCTCAGCAAAGTCAGTTGTTTACCTCCAGTTTCCATGTTTGTGTGGCACATTTGTTGGTCGCAACCTGTTAAATATTGGGTTGGGGCTAATTGGAAAACCACTAGAATTTACAGCACACTGCAGCAGTTCTGATGTGTTTGGTGAATGACTATGTGGCCTACTAGCATTGTACATAAAACCAGCTTTGTGTGTAAAGCCTCCATGTGAAGACAATCTGAGTGTTTTGTTTTCATTTGGAAAATCCTTAATATTTAGTCCAAATAGGTGGTGGTGCAAGTGAAGGAGGACCATCATTAAGCTAAGAACATGAAGACCATAGAGAGAGAGCAGACATGCATAAAAAATAAGGAAGGCAATGGTGAACTCCACAACAGAGGTAGATGGAGCATAAAAGACCTCTATAGTGGTTGATTGTAGACTGTAGAAGTTAAAGGTTGTGAAGGTGTGTCAACAAGCGGTGCCTTAAAGGGGTTTTGCCAAGAAGTCAGTTCCTTACCTGTTATCTGATCTGGAGACCATGCAGAGATGCAGTAGCAGGGAGTGTCTACAACGTTTACACAAATAATTACATTAGAACCAGTGGATTCTCTATACAAAAGACAGGATATTTCTCCACAGTCCCTTGCAAGCTCCTTCATGTTCCCGGTCATCAGATAAGAAGTGCAGACAGCGCAAGCGTGGCCAGATCAGCTCCTGGTCGTGGCTAGTGTAAACTGCCAGGTAAAAAAGGGGGAATGGAAAGAAAGCTGTAGCTCTGAGGCTTCACTTTTTGTAATCACATATATTTAGAAAAGGGATTAAATACCCATTTTGGAGGATCCCACGTCAACATTACATCATGGCAAAACCCCTTTAAGGAAGGTACACACACAGGGTTTCTCTCCACATGCAAATCACTGGAACAGAAGGGCCACATAACTCTTTACTACAAAACCTCTTGACATCTACCCAATTCTGAACGCATATTCTCTGAACGTTATAAGAGTATGAAGACTGAAAGGAAGGGTATATGATCTGAAGCATACCACATCAATCTGTTGAACATGATGGTGGCAGTATTCTGGCATGGTCATGTTGGGTTGGCAATAGAACTGGGTCACTAGTGTTTATGTGACTGCGGATAAATGTAGCAGAATGAATTCTGACGTGTATAAGGCTTTCCTTAATGTTTAGGTAAAGTCAACTGCTGCAAAAATTATATTACAGCACTTTTTAGTACAGCTGAGTAATAATCCAAAACCTACCACAAAAGCAAACCAAGAGCTGCCTGAAGAGGACTTCATGATAAATACTTGTGTTCCTGTGAAATAACCATTTAAAAACCTCTTCTCTTATAATTCTGTGTTGTGCTGTTCCTCTGGAGATTAATTTCTAGGAGGAGAAACAAACTGTCAGCAGGGTATTGATAATGAAGGGTGTGTACCTGCACGGTCTGACATTGTCCAGTCAGTGCTGACACCTGTCCAAAAACAGGAAGGGTAACACCCAGCTGACGGATTCAGTAATAAATTTCTAGGAGGAATAACAGAGAAACAGCCCAACACAGAGGTATAAGAGAAGATGCTCTAGAATTGGTATTTCAGAGCACACAAGTATTTACCAAAATAGACCTGTCAGAAGAGGTCACGGGTCCTATTTAAGGCATATTAATAGTATGTTCTTCAGTGGCCAAGTAATCTGACCTTAACCTGAGGCGCTTAACACTTACTGAAGACAAAACGACACAAAATGACCCACATGTTGCATTTTCCTGACCATTTATCTTATAGTTTGGAATGATCTTGGCTTGATTCATGGTATTTATGGGAAAAATTGTAGTCTTCAGTTAACCATAACGGCGTTCACGCTGTGTGTTGGGTCCGTGTGAACATTCGCTTTTAGATACGTGTTTGGATCTGTCTGTCGGACCCCATGTGGACCCAAACACGTATCTAATAATGAGCAATGTGACTTACATTGCTTTAAACTTGAAACGCGCATCAGCGTTCACACAAGTGATCTCTGATGTGTCTCTCGTTGCGTCTTTCGGATCCGTTCCAAGTATTGACATGTCCGTTCTGGGTCTGAGAAACGCAGCCCTTTTTAAAACTATAAGGTGCGAACCTGCTGCATCCAAACACGCAGCTGCGTCTTGGATACGTGATGGGTCGGGTTAGGATCTGATCGCCGCAGCATTGTTGGATGCGATTTTCAGATCCATCACGGATCAAAAACACCATGTGAACAGCCCCTAATTCTTGCACAGAATTGCAAAATCTGGAATTGTTCTACCAGGAATAGATGAGGAAAATTGTTGATATAGATGTGCTCCATTCTTCTCTTCTCCAACATTTTGCTTTAGAGACTAAGTTCAGTGCATGTTCTATCATTGTTAATGGGAAGAAAAAATTGCATACAACGTTATATTTCATGTCGAAACAGAGCACAGCGCAAAACTAAGTCATTGTGATCCATTGGTCAACACCAGTGTCACTTCTGAGATGAATCCAGCACAGTCTTGTATTCTCTATGATGTAAACTGCAATCCAGATGTAAGCAGTGCCTTACACCTAAAATTGATTGCTACATAGGGAAACATAGGGCTGCATACAGTGCTGTTATTCCCATCATCACAATGGAACAATTGACCAGGTTATAAGTCACTGGGTGTGTCTGTTGAGGTATGTTCAGATGACGTTTTCCCTGCTCATAGCAGTGCATACTGTGTGTGCTGCTATTCTCCTGCTGTTGTACTTCTAAAACGCTCCGACCCCTATTCATTCTCCCTTTTCCCGGGCGTACAATTAGGCGCCAAAGTATGCGGCGCAATATGTCTGGTGTTTTAGGAGTACACGTGCCGTAAACGCCGGGAAGAAGTGACGTCACTTCTTTCTCCTGTCACTCAATACGTGTTAGGGCAGACGGCGGGTGAGAGCAATGATTACCGTAGTTACAGGATGTATTTCAGGGGGCGTATTAAGCTAAGTTCACGCGGCATAATTGTGGAGTGTAATCACGCCCCGCAATTACGCTGTGTATTCGGGAGCTAAAACTTATCTCCCCCTGCGGCGTATTGTGCGAGCGAGGAGAGGAGGCAAAATCCATAGTTCTCTATAAGGAATGTGAATTACCGTAATTATTGGGGCATATTTCGCCACGTATTGAGCGCAGTACCCCGCGAAATACGTCCCAATTTAAGCCGTGTGAACATAGCCTAACAGTGCACTTACACCCTGGAATACATTCTGAAAGACTCATCTGGCACAGTGTTGCGATTTCTATCTCCGTGGAAAACTTGACTGACGGATTAGTTATTTTTTCCTCCATTGACTGATAACAAAACAGATCATCACAGATCCATCATGTCTGTCATAGCTTCAGTAATTACCATGTTGTAACACCAGAGAAGATATGGCAATATGAAACGACATTAAAATCCTTCCCTGCTCCTCTTGTATTGTAATGGGTGAAATCCGCAGTCCATAATCACAACAATTCCCATCAGTTGTTAAACATTTGCAGCAGATGCTAAAATCGGGCTTGTCCAGTTACCCAAAATAATCTTTAACGTGGACACAAATAGTATAAAGTCACAAAAAATGTACTGAACTTTTTAATGCAGCACTGAAGCTTTGTTGGCTGCCGCGGCCACATGCGGTTCAATTGACATCGCTGTTCATGACACATACCCACTGAGGTCATTGATTAGCTTCACCGATCATGTCAAAACAATTGAAAATATTTTCTATTTTATACCATTTTAAGATTTCTTTTAAAGTTTTTCTGGTGAGTTGGACAACCCCTTTTAGCATTTTATTATAAAATTTGTAATGATAGTGCCAACAAAAATGGCTGTTATCCAATTTACAGACTATGGGCCACGTGTATGAAAACTGTCTAGGTCTAAAACTCTATGTTGCCCATGGCAACCAATCAGAGCACCTCTTTCATTTTTTCACAGCACTATATGACATGAAAGGAGCGCTCTGATTGGTTGCTATGGGTAACAAAGTGAGTCGTAGTCCTAGGCAGTTTTCATACATGTGGTCCTATATGCACTAATAAACAAACCTTAGCATCACAGTCACATTAAGTAACCAACAGTTCACACACAAGTGTTAAAGGCCCCACTTTTGCAAGCTGGGGCTGAGTTTATACTTTATTATTCACTAAATCTGAGGTTTCCTTTGGGATACCGTTACTGCGACGGAGCTGTGGCTGGCCTATAGTCATCAGCAGAACAGTCAGTCCTTTTTGGCCTACGTTTGCTGTGTTTGTCAGACACACAAGCATGGTCTGTCACACTTTTGTATCCCAAAGAAAGTAGCAACCAGACTATGTTTGTTCTGTTGATGTCTTTGGGCCTGTTGGGCTTCTTTCACAGTATCCCAACGAGGTACTCTGACCATAGTGAATAACGAGGTGACCCCAGCCTTAGTTACTTCACTTGCCCTGTGGTTTGGTGCAGATTCTGCATCTGACATTGTATAATATGTAATCCATGAACCTGGCTTTAGGCTCCATGTATCTGGACTCACAGCACATGCTAACCAGCCAGCTTTCTTTATCCAAACTACACTGGGAAAATGACACTGGAGCCGAACAACCTTTTTGATACATGAGGTCGAATAGTAGATATTCTGAGGGTTTGACTCAAATGGAAACTTAATTGGTATATTTGCTGCTAATGCATTTATAGGTTTTAGAACCAGTCAAACCAGTATTTTGATTGGGGAGTGGTCCAAACATTCTTCTGTGATTAATTCCTTGTGAAGACGGGTTAGTATGTCACGAGGTTACCATTCGCTCATCAGTCAAGCATACACTTAAGTCATTCTAAGTGTGCAGCTATGGCATGCTTTTATGAAGCTACACAGCAGACCCGGCTAGGTTGGAGTTAAGTTTATTTTTAACCCATTAAAGTTTGACCTATTTTGTGCCTTCATGGACAAGGGTTTTTATTGTTTTGGGGGGTTTTTTTGGTTCTAGGTTATGTTTACATGATTTTTTCTGTCAGAATAATCTGGTGTGGAAATCTGAAATTCATGGTGAAGCCGTATGCATTCTAGTGCAGCCTAGAATACCTGACACAGTGGGGCAGATTTATCAAGGCAGTTGCGCCAGAATTCTGGCTAGATTTGCGGCAGAAACCAGCTTTTCGCCACATTTACTATGTGTTTGGCAGTTTCAGGCACTTCTGCGCCTCGTCCCACAAAAAGGGCGTGGCCTCGTAAAAGGAGTGTGGTTTCGTGGAAAGGGGGCGTGGCTTAAATCCCCCCCCAAGCCCCGATTTTGTCGAAGTTTCAGGTGTGAAAGTAAGCCAACTTAATTGTGGTACAGAGTTATACTAGACAGTTCTAACCTGCGCCAGATTTATCAACGCTATGATAAATGTGGCGCATTACAAAACTGTCTAGTCTAACTTTACATTGTCTAAAAGTAAGACACTATTGATAAATCTGCCCCAGAATTTTTTTGTTTTTCCATGTAGATTTCAGATTGGGAGTGCATAAAAAGCCACACAGTTCAGTGTGAGCTACAGTGTGGATTTACATTGAAAGCAATGAAGGAGAGTCCACATGATGTTAATGTGGATTTGTCACAGGAGCCTGTCCTGGGAAGTGTTCTACAGGTGTTTTGGATGCCGATTTAGGGCCGTAGTGGGTGCACAATATGCCCCAAAATAAGCGTCCAGAAAGGCCGTGTGTACATATTCTAACGGACGATCTTTGTTGCCCATAGCAACCAATCAGAGCTCGGCTTTCATTTATATACTTATACCGCTCTGGAAAAATGAAAGCTGAGCTCTGGGTGCCCGGGGCAACAAGGACAGTCTTACTGTTAGGCTCTGTTCACACGGCTTATTCACGGCGTAATTGCAGGGCGGATTTCGCCCACAATTACGCCATGCGGGACGGGGAGTCGTCAGCCCGCCGGCCCCATAGACATTCATTATTCTCGGCGCGTATACCGCCGTGAATAATTGACATGTCACTTCTCTCCCCGCTCGCCGTATTTCGCGAGCGGGGAGAGGAGATGGAATCCATAGTTCTCTACGAGAACTGTGGATTACCGTAATGACTGGGACAATTTTACCCATAATTCTTGCAGTTTGGAGCAAAATACGGGCTGAAATCCATCCCAAAATAAACCATGTGAACATAGCCTTAGACAGGTTTAATAAATGAGGCCCCATGTTGCTGTTCTGTAGCACTTTCCCCCAAAGTAGCGCTATTCCTCGTTTGTGATGCAGGGCATTACACCTACAGCTGCACCTTCTATCTTTTAGTCCACCACAGCTTAAACAGGCAGGTTTATCAAAACTTTCTTTTAGGGTATGTTCACACGGTGTTTTTCTTTCCAAAAAAAACCGGATTGAAAAGTGTTGCGTAAAACGTATACAAAGACGCACCCAAAGTGTTGTGCGTGTTTGGAGACATTTATTTTCTGTGCAGCAGAAACGCACCCTGTGGTTTTAATTAGGGTGTCTGCTGCATAAAACAGATCAAGAATTGACATGGCAATTCTTTGAACGGATCCGAAAGACGCATGTGAAACAAGCATTGACATTCAGACAACTGAACGCCTATGCGTGTTTTACATAGAAACTAATAAAAATCACATTGCACGCGTGTTTGGGTCCAAAAATATTTGCAACAAAAAACATTTCTGCATTTGAATTTTTATTATTTTTTTTTTTTTTACACCTTTCACATTAAACCTGTTGGATTAGTTCTACAGGTTATTAAGGTCATGTGGATACCTAACATGTATAGGATTTTTTTTTATTCTGGTGTGTAATGTATATACAATAACTTTATTAAATATTTTTTTCTCTACCTTTTTTTTTTTTTTTTTTTTTTCATGTTGAGGATCGCCACAATCAATGAGTTAAATGGCGGAGATTGTAGGCTTCCTCCGATCTAGAGACTGTTCTAGGAACTGAGCTGTTGGTGACCGCTCTATTCGTAGTGCAGTTGTGGTTCTGAGAGCCGCAAAACACCTCTGTAGGCAGTGACGTCTTTTGGAGCCACTGCAGACAGAAAGTCTCCAAAAAAATGGGAATCTCGCAAAAGAACAGAGAGTGACTTTTGATCACTATATTTACTATTTTGCCATAGGCAAACGTAAACTCTATGGCAACGATTACGCCGTGTGGCCGGGGGCGGGAGCGGGGGGCCGGCACCTCGCTGGCCCATAGACATTCATTACCAGCATGTCACATGTCACTTATCATAATAAAAGTTACGTTTTAGTGTTTTATAGATAGAGAACTGATAGAGTTTAAGTTTGTCAATGGAAAATAGTAAATATAGTGACTGCAGACAGAAGACACACAGTCCACAGTCAATACAGTAGGAGATCGTTAAGGAGATGTGGATTGAGATTAAAATTGAAAGGTTTTTTTTTTCTCCTCCCCTCTGTCTGTTATATTATGTCTTCCTTATTCTCACACATGGTCGGCTTGTAGCTAGCGCCGACCTGACCCTATGCAGATGGATGTTACTTTTTATGTGTTTGTGGTATGAAATGTTTTCCAAGTGTAAGGAAGCCCATCCGATAAATCTGGGGTCACAACATGTTGCTACTGCAGCCGTATCCATCAAAAACCATGACTGATCCTGCGATGTAGCTGCGGTCAGCCCATAGACATTGATGGAACAAATGCAGTCCTGTTTGGGCTATGTTTGCTGTACTTGCAGGCATGGTAGACCTGCACAGGAAGCATGTACCGTGGCTGTCTAGGTATCCATCGTGGTACCTTTTTTTTGGGGGGGGGGGGTTACCCTGGTGAATATCTTGGATGTCAACCCAGCCTAAAAGTTATAAAAGACCCTTTAGCATTCATTAAAAATATGTTCTATGCTAAAACTGTGATTTTTTTTTTTTTTTTTTTTAAATGTCCAAAGAGTTGTGCTATATTTTATTCAGGTGGTGGTTCCTGCTGACTTGTCAAGTTCATTTTGTAGACCTTGTGCGAATCCAAATTATTATTCGCATTCACTTCAGACATTTTCTGTTAAAAGTGGTTGCATATTAGTGCTTTTCAAAAAATTAGAATATCGCTGAAAAGATAATTGATATCAATAGTTTGTCAAATAGGGAAACCCATATATTGTATGGACTCCTCACAGTATGAAATACAAGGTTTAATGTAGTACGTTTGTGAGCCCCATAACAGATAGTCCTGGAGAACCCCTTTCATTTTCAATGATATTCTAATTTTTGAAATGCACTAGTAGTAAAAATATTTTATTGTGCAGGAAATGTTATGCAATTGCCCTTATTTATTATTCTGATTTGCTCACATCTTTTCTGACCTGCATGCCTGTCACATAGGTTCTACTTCTGCATTGATCCCGAGCTTTCCCAGTCCCTGTGTTAGGTGAAGGGGGTTAACTGTCTCCCTTAGTTCTAAAATTGCTGGATGCGAATCATTTTTTTTTTTTTTTAATTCTGATTTAATTGCCCACAAAGACATTTTTTGGTGCAAATACTTTTTGTATGAGGTTATGTTGATGAATATGTCCTTATCCTCAGCTTTTTAGCTGTACATATCTGCATGTCCAGTCTTGGGTCATTGATCCCTTTGATACCATTGGCCAGCACAGTAAACCCACAATCGGGCTGAGTTGCAGAAATGCATCTATAATTCACTTGTGTAAAATAGACCTTTAAAGGTGGGTTGACTCGCTTAAGACAATGAAGGCATATTGCTAGGATATGCCTTCAATGTCTGATAGCTCTGGGACCTAAACCTATCTGTTCTGAATGGAGAGGTGGTTGGGACTCTCCCATTGACATGAATGGTAGTTCCAATTACAGGCGAGCATCGCCACTTGACTAAAATCGGGACTCCCATTCATGTCTTTGGGAGAGTCTTGACCACCTCTCTGTTTATAACTGAAAGGTTTCGGACCTGGACCTGCCAGACAATAATGGCATATCCTAGCGATATGCCCTCTTTGTTACAACCAGACGAGAAAACCTCTTTTAAGGGGTTGTCTCACTTTAGACAGAGTCTGCTCTTCACAGCTAGCTTCAGGCCTCCACATTTCCTGTTCAGGCTATTGGCAGTTCTGGCTGATCTTGTTAGAGGGACATTGATAACAGAGGAATTTTAACAGCAGGGCAGAAGACTACAGAGCCCTTAGGGTAAGTTTAAACTACTGATTTAAATGAGGAATGCAACACCGTTTTCTTGCTGGATTTCTCCTGCAATCCGATGGCCAATCCGTGGCGCAGTTCACACAGATCACTTTTGAGTGATCCCGATCAGAGAGGAGAGACGCTAGTTAGCTCCGTTTCATGGAGCTAACCCGCTTCTCAATCCTGCGAATATCACCTCTGTTAGCAAAATTCTGAGGTATTGCCTTGGATTATACACGGGATTTTTCTGGTAGGAGAAGTCTGACGTGTGAACCTAGCCAAACGGGTTAAAGATTGTCAGTAAGAAATATAAACAAGCTTTTGTGCTGCTAAGACACCGCAGGAAGTGATCTCACCAGCTTGGCCATGGTTGGTAACCTACGGCGTGTTGTGTAAACAAGCACGAGACCAGAACTGCTCTAACTTTGAAGGGATGCAAAATCAGCAAGGTATTAGGTAACAGTCTGCATTTACCTTTTGCCTACATGTTGAAAGCTAATCAATGTTATGGGAATACCTCTTAAAGCAACTTTTTTTTTTTTTTTTACAAATGGGGTTTATGTGGTACAAATAAAATAAAAGGAATTATTTAGGACCGACTGTGAATGAAAAAAAAGTATATACTTGTGTATTAGCCAGTTTTATTCTGGTTGTGTTCATGTAAATCGTTCTGAATCTGATCATGTCTAAAAGTGCCCTGTGTCGTTTTCCTATTGAAATCAAATGAGGTCTAATGATTGTAGACTGTAATCACTAGAATCCTGTCTCTAAGTAGGTGACTTCTGTGAATTTGTCTAGGTTTGTATATGATGTATCAAATCTTTAGACTAAGGGTATGTTCACACGGGGAAATTTCGGCGCGCATTTCGCCGCATATTTGCTCTCTAAAACAGCAGGATGCGCCGAAATTACAGTAATCCATAGTTCTCATAGAGAACTATGGATTACGCCTCCTCTCCCCGCTCGTACAATACGATAGTATTGTACACGTGGGAAGATAAGTGACGTCAATTACTTGCCGCGAATACGCGCCGCGAGTAATGAATGTCGATGGGGCCGTGGGAGTACACGCATATTAGCGCGCGCTCCCGGAAGACACGATGTACTGCACGTGCCGCGGTACATCGTGTGAACGTAGCCTAAGCGCTCTCTTCCAATTACCAGATTTAAAGAAAAGTTAACTACAGAAAAGTGAATGAGTCTGTGTTTATCTGTATAAGGTTAGGATCTGGCCTATTTTTATTTGTTGGTTACGAGCAATCCCGTTTGCATTCCAGTATATATGTTTATATTATGTAGGTGACAATTTTCCCCTCCTTGATTTTTGATATGTCTTTGGTTAATTAGTTGTTTTCATCTCATCTTGTGTGTTTTGTTTTTTTTCTTGCTGAGTGAAGCAAATTAAAGTTTTCTAAGTAATTTCTTTTTTTCACTTCAGACTTAAGAAAATCTACGAAGAAACGCAGTGAGTCTCCACCTGCTGAGCTCCCCAGCCTGCGGCGGAGCACAAGACAAAAGACCACGGGCTCCTGTGCTAGCACCAGGTATGTCAGACTGAGACTACTGCTTTTTAGACTGGGTGACAAAAATTGTACTGTAGTGAAACTCAAACGCTTCCCGAGTGAATTTGAATGATTTTAAAGGAATTTACTCCTGAAAAGAAGCGCTAACACTGTAAATTAATGGGTTCATACCTGTATTTGTTTAGTTTAAGAAAAAAAGCTGCAGTGTTTTAGAATGGAAGTGCTGCTATACTTAAATTTTGAACACAAGTAAAATGTTGGTTCATTGAAAGAAATGATGATTAAAAAGAATGCACATTTAATGTTTGTCCCCCCCAAAAAAGCAGCACTAAACAATGCTTGAACTCAACCTCAAAGTTAACATTCTTTGAACTTGCTTTCATTGTTCCATGATGTGCCAAGATTTTTAGTTTGCACCTGAAATATACTGGTAGAAATTCTGCAGAGAATGCAGGTTAGTTTCCTGCTGATTTCTTCCATTTACAACTGGTTAAGGACTGGGCAATAGGGCTTATTAAATGGGATGGGCCATTTTTTTTTTTTTTTTTGTCCTAGTGCAGACAGGGCAGAAGGGGATGGTTTTTGCGTCAATCGCTAATTTAAAAGCTACCCATAGAACAGTTATGAGGGGGAATGAGATCAGGATTCATCTCCTGAAAGTCAGAGAAGCTTTTGTTCATTCATTGTTTTTGTTGCAGTTTAACACTTGATGAGATCAAGGAATTAAAATTTTTAAAAAGGGAAGCAAATGCTGACTTACAGATGAGGTTTTACAGATGTCTTCTAAATGCTACAAATATCCAACGCATAATAATTCTATTGCATATTTGTCATGCTACTTATGGAGTTCACCATTGAAGGTGCAGCAGAGGTTAAAACCGTGATGAATCCATGTGTCACTCTAAATGTGTGACTTTAGAATTGTTTTGTTTTTAAAGTCTTTGCTAGTGATGTATATAATAGGAAATTGTACAATTTTCTAATATACATGTATTAAAAATTTGCCTCCTGTGCCTCTTTTTATGCCAGTGTAGTAGGCCCGTGTATAGGGGAAAAAAATGGTACAGCCCACA
Source organism: Phyllomedusa bahiana (assembly GCA_025379985.1). Classification (NCBI taxonomy): domain Eukaryota; kingdom Metazoa; phylum Chordata; class Amphibia; order Anura; family Hylidae; genus Phyllomedusa; species Phyllomedusa bahiana. The sequence goes on along the minus strand of JAODAL010001055.1, from coordinate 214,972 downwards.
TTCCTGTCCATAGTAATTGCTGACATGGGCAACTGTATGGACTACAAAGTCATGTGACCCCCACACAGGTCATGTGACCCTGGTATCCAGGTAACAGTAGTGTATGGAGGAGGACTTCTCCAGTATTACCACCTCCAGCAGTGTCATCATGTGACCCCCACACAGGTCATGTGACCCTGGTATCCAGGTAACAGTAGTGTATGGAGGAGCAGAACTTCTCCAGTATTACCACCTCCAGCAGCGTCTTATCATGTGACCTCCACACAGGTCATGTGACCCTGGTATCCAGGTAACAGTAGTGTATGGAGGAGCAGAATTCTCCAGTATTACTACCTCCAGCAGCGTCTTATCATGTGATCACCACACAGGTCATGTGACCCTGGTATCCAGGTAACAGTAGTGGAAAGGAGAAGAACTTTCCAGTATTCTCATCCTCAGCGCATCTTATACATGTTTACCCCACACCAGTGTCATGTGACTTCCTGGTATCCAGGTAACAGTTTTGGTATGGAGGGCAAAACTTCCAGTATTAAAACCACCTCAGCAGCGTCTTATATGTGCCCTCACACAGGTCATGTGCCCTGGTATCCAGTAACGTAGTGTATAGGGAGCAGAATTTTCTCCAGTATTACTACCTCCAGAAACGTTTTATCATGTGATCCACAAAAGGGTCATGTGACCTGGTATCCAGGTAACAGTAGTGTATGGAGGAGCAGAACTTCTCCAGTATTACCACCTCCTGCAGCTCTTATCATGTGACCACCACACAGGTCATGTGACCCTGGTATCCAGGTAACAGTAGTGTATGGGAGGAGCAGAACTTCTCCAGTATTACTACCTCCAGCAGGTCTTATCATGTGACTCACCACACAGGTCATGTGACCCTGTATCCCGGTATACAGTAGTGTATGGAGGAGCAGAACTTCTCCAGTATTACCACCTCCCGCAGTGTTATCATGTGATCACCACACTGGTCATGTGACCCTGGTATCCAGGTAACAGTAGTGCTGAAATAACCGTATTAATATTTGTACCACAGTTAGTTCTCTATTGCACTCTTTGGTGTCCTGTAACCTTGTTCCTGTCAGGTGGTCACATGACCAACACCATGGTTAGTCCTTGGGAGATGATACTAATGACCGGAATGTAGGCTGTAGCATTTTTTTTTATTTCTAGATAAAGGATTAATGGACTGATGTAAAAGAGGTACAGGAGCAGAATTTTTAATGTATATTAGAATATTGTATAATTTCCCGTTATATACATAATTGAGAAATGCGTTAAGTAGACAACCTCTTTAATGTATTTAGTGTTATGTATCACCTATGTAACTAGGGAGATTGAATACGTTTCCAAGTCGTGGCTAAATAAGGTTAACATAATATTGCTAAAATTATCCAGTGTTATTTCTCTGTTTTCTTGGCTGATATCACTTTAGTGTTTCCTTTTCTAGAGGTTTTCTAAAATTAAAATCCTGCACAAACAAATCTTTATCCTGCACTAGTTCACATAGTTACACAAGTGTCAGGATGAATTCTTTAATCCAGACTGTATTTCTCTCCTTGTCAGTCGGCGAGGCTCTGGCCTGGGCAAAAGAGGAGCAGCTGAAGCTCGCCGACAGGAGAAGATGGCTGATCCTGATAATCAGGAGGGAGCCAATTCTTCGGCTGCACGCACAGATGACACTGCCCAGGGAGCAGCAGGTAATGTCTTGTTCAAATTGTGTTTACATAATTCTTTCCGACCATCATTTGTAAAGCACATGAATATAAGGTTTTAGTTCCAAGTCTTTTTAATCCTGTTAGTCACAGCAACTTGCAAGGATTCTCCAAATATTTATGTTGCTGCCTCAGTCAGGAAAGGGAAATTCATATTTGTTATGTATAGTTGCACAGCAGATAAACTGAAAATCAGTTTAAGTCCGTACGTTAAAATGTGTAGGTATTTGGTTTTGCAATCGCTGGCTGGATTGGCATCCATTGTTAGAGGAATAAAAAATAGACTACCTTTAAAGCTATGCCATTATGTGAGAAGAGTCCAGGCACTAGAACCTCTTCTGCTCTAACGCTCTTTCTAGCACTGTGCTGATGTTGGCCACCTTTGGCTCTACTCATAAGAGATACAGGGACATCACTGACTAGCGTCTTTCCAGTATCTCTCTGAAGTTAAGCCAGATGAAGGCTGGAGCACATCATTAAGAAGTGTATAGGGTAGCAATGGGTTAGGGCTATGAATGTGTTCACATTACCTTGAGAAGTTCTGCTTTTTCTGTTCATGTGGATTAAATGGGCTCCAAACCATTCCCAACCACTGTAAATACAAATTAATTCACCCTTCACGAATACTGGCATTAACAATAAGGCTATGTTCACACGGCTTATTTCGGGGCGTATTTGCAGACGTAAATACGTCCCGAAATACATTTCAAATATGTGTCACAAAGTGTGGCACGTATTTCGCATCGTAAATACATTCCCCATTCTTAACTATGGGGATTTACGTCGCGAAATATGCCTCAATAAGTGACAGGGGACTAAATTTTACGATCGTATTTACATGGCGAAAATACGTTGCGGAAATCGCCTCGTGTGAACGATGATGCGTATTTTACAATGGAATCAATGCTAATTGTTCATTATTTGAAACTTATTTCGGGACGTATTTGCAGACATAATTACGCCCCGAAATAAGCCGTGTGAACATAGCCTAAAAGTCCTTTTGATTAAGGGATCTCTCGCTTATGGAATTATTTTAATGGCGTTCCCATCTCCTAAAGTGATGGCATATTTCTAGGATATAACCGCCACTTTATGCTGATTGAAATTCAAAAAACAGTGGCACATCATGGACTAAAGAAACTATCAAAAAGGACATAGGAATTTTGGAAAAAGCATTACTGCTAACTAGGATATATGGAAAAAAATGAGGTTCTTTGTTCACACTTCTGGCCAGAACTGCTTAAGCCCACTTCCGAAACTTCACCGGGACTTTATGCTGATTGGGCGCTGACTGCTTGGACCCTCACCATTTTTGAGAATGAAGAGACTGTAGTGCTGGGACTCCCTTTATTCTCAATATCAATGTAGATAACAGATGTCAGACCCCCTAAGACAGAATTCTGCAACGTTGGCTCTCCAGCTGTTGGGGAAACTATCCATCATGCTCACTGATAGATTATTTAAATGCATGATGGGAGTTGTAGTTTCCTAACAGCTGGAGAGCCGACATTGCAGACCTCTAGAAATTAACAAGTGTTGGCTTATCCTATCAATGTGCCACCACTTTGGAAGATGGGAGTACCCATTTAAGTCTTTAATTTTTAAGCTGAGTTCACACTGTTTTTGTTTCTACATGCATTTTTGTTCATATTTATAAGCCAAAATCAGAAATGAACCTACAAAGACAAAAAGGTATGATGGAAAGGCTTTTGGTTCTTGCCTGTTTTGTTTTTTTTGGTTTGTTTTTTAACTCATCCCTGGTTTTGGCTTACAGATACTGATGCAAAATGCAGTAAAGCAGCACCATATGAACCCGGTGTTTTACTGGTCCTACTCTAAAGGTTAAAAACTTGTATGTAATTCACCGTCTTATTATTGCCTGCACAATATCTGGGAGAGTCAGTGAACTCTCTCTTGAGCGGTTTCCTGTCTTGACCCAACGTGTATTAAATTTACCTGACACAACAGTGTTACAAGTGCCAGGTGTGATATTACCTAACAGGCACACTCATATTACTGTAAGCCTAGAGTACGTTACAAGTAAAAGGGCATTCTAATATACTGAATATTTTTATCTGGCTCATTCTTTCCCACATCTCTTCCATACATAAAATCATAAAGGACGTGCTAAATAATCTTTTAATTATATTGTAATAGCATGACTTACAACTTTAACAGGAACAACTGGCGAAAGATCTTCATCTCTTCTCTCCCCCTCAGCCTCTAGCTCTGTAGCTGGTGCTGTGGGGATGACGACATCTGGAGAAAGTGAGAGCGATGACTCTGAAATGGGGAGATTACAAGGTAACAAAGGACATACTCTGCACTGCTTTCACATTGTGAACTACTATGACGTTACTAATGCTGCCACGTTGAGTCATATTTGTTTTTTTTTTATGTTCTTCACTTCTTAAAACTCCCAGTAGTCTTGGAGATTTGCCCTGCAGGATTTTTGATTATCAGTACATTCACTAGGCTAAGGCTGCGTCCCCACTGCAGAGGACAAATACCGGTCGGTTTACCCGGCCAGTATTTGTCCTGTTTTGCTGTCGTCCCCACGGCCGCGAGAGAGGGGAGGGGGGGGGGGTGCGGCTTTTCTTCGCGATGAGCGGAGAAAAGCCCTTCACATTCACAAGCACAGGTTCCGTCCGAAAACCAGACGGAAGATTGTGCTTGTCGAATGTTTTGCGGGCAGAAAAACAGCCGGACGCAAAACACGTGCAGTGGGGACTGCTGTACGGGTTTTCCATAGAGCTCCGTTGTGCTCATTTTCGGCCGGTTTTTCAGGCGGTCTGCAAAACCGCCTGAAAAACCGTCCGAAAACCCGCGCCGTGGGGACGTGCCCTAAGGATTGAGAAGAGGCAACGCTCTAGTAGTGTTTTAGTCTTTGTTGAGATTTGTTTGCCGTAATGGTGACCTATGTAGTGATACCCCACCCCCCTTATTCATTAAGCCTTTGTACATTATGCCTTTTAAAAAAATGTACACGTAGCAAATATTTTCTAGTATATTGGAAAGTAATGTCAAAATGTGCTTGACACATTACCTGTGGTCCGTGGATGATTATTACTGTATACATGGAAAAAAAAAACACTAATCTTTACAAAAAAAGCAATATTTAGTGGTGGTAACTAATGTTGGAGACCATTTTATGTTCTACCCCAAATCTTTTGGAGGGTTATTTAATAATTTGGTATGACAAACCTAAAGGCAAGTTTATTAAAATGTTTATAAGGTTTGTGATGTATGTCAATGTAATTTTTTTCATCTTTTGTCAAACCTACAGCTCTCCTTGAAGCCCGAGGCCTTCCTCCTCATCTCTTTGGGCCACTTGGGCCACGTATGTCTCAACTCTTCCATCGTACAATTGGAAGTGGAGCAAGTGAGTACAGATTGAGATTCACACCTTGTTGCACAGCTCTGTGCATGTGCAACAGGATTTAAGCAAAATTAGTTGGATACGTTTTCTGTGAACCACATGAATCAGGATAGTTTGGTCATACACTGCAGCACCTTCCTGTTTATAGGCTCCCTGCTATTGAAACTGTTTAAAGAGGCAGTCTGTGGTGCACTTAAGTTTAACTTCAAGATCCTAATAAGGAGTAACACAATGTATTCTCTTCAGACTTAAACTTTGGGGCTGTTCAACGGTTATTTTCCGGGATTGGACCTTCGAGAGCCGGTTTGGCTTCAGTGGCCCCAACCCCGTCGGAGTCTTTACCGATAACCCAACTGCTTCATAGAAAAACAGTGGATTCCGACGCTCCCCCCAGCTGGGGAACCGCCGGGGGGGACAAACTGACATGCACATTATCCGGGGTGAATATGCGCGTGGAAAAGAAAGTCTAGGGGGGGCCGGGGGGGCGGCGCCCGTCTCGCCCCTTTTCACGGGGATTTGTGGCCGGATTGCGCTCCAAATCCGTCGGGAATAAGCCGTGTGAAAGGGGCCTTTAGGTTGTTCACGGGTTTTGGGGCCGTGTGACTCCCTTTTAGATGTGTTTTTGTGTCGTTAAATTTAATAAATTTTTTAAAAGATTAAATATAATGGGAAGCACCATTATATGGGATTTTACAACTTAACATTTTTCAGGCTCCAAGGCTCAGCAGTTGCTACAGGGTCTTCAGGCAACAGATGAGAGTCAACAACTTCAAGCTGTCATAGAGATGTGCCAACTGCTGGTGATGGGAAATGAAGAAACACTTGGAGGATTCCCGGTGAAGAATGTAGTGCCTGCACTGGTAGGGTGGATCACATTATCCAATATAGGAATTCTGTCGGGATTTTTTGGTTTTTTTTGGCTTTACATCTGAAATAGTTGGTAAATGTAAACCCACTTTTAAATTACACAATCTCTCCTTTTTTCTGTTTTGAATTGGATAATTTTTTATCATGCGTACAAAGTAAGAGCAGTTTAAACCCTTTATGCATTTGGCAAAAAGAAAGTCCAGGAAACCCCCTTTACAAAAACCCTAGTAATCCTAGTTCGTAAAATTTTTTTTTTTTTTTTCCCTAGTTTTTTCCCCTTGCCCCAAATTTAAACCCCTTAAACCCGGCCCCGAAAAGTAGTTTGACCGAACATTTTTTTTTGTTTTTGCCTCCTTTCGTTTCAAAGTTGTAACTTTTTTATTTTTTTCAATGACGCGCTGTATGAGGCCTCGTTTTATTCGAGACAAATTGTATTTTCTAGGGGGAAATTTATTTTTTAAGTTCACTTAAAAATTTAATTGCAGGAATTTTTTTTCTTTTTTTTTTGTTTTTTTTAAATTTTTTATTTTTTTAAAACCTTTTCACATTAGTAATTGTTAGATTAATTCAAAGGGGTTTTTACGGTCGTGTGGATCCCTAATGTGTGGGTTTTTTTTTGTGTGTAATATATCCCAACAATGATTTTTTTATTAAATATTTTTTAATTTTTATTTTTAATTCTTTTTTTTTTAAGACTTTTTTTTTACTTTTTTTTTTTTTTTTTATTTAAATCCATAAAGGGGGAAAACAGTGTTCCCATTTTTTTTCCTTAGTTAGTAATGTATTAGTAAAATTCAATTTTAATACTTTATTTTCTGTTTTTCTTTTTTTTTCCAGGCAGTGATAGGGACAGCAACGGGTTTGTCCTGGTCACTGGCTTGTTCCACGGCCCGTTTGGGGTTTACTCCAGGGGCCTGTTGTGCAGCCTTTTCCACGGGCCCCCTTCAGGTCCCCAGGTTTTTCCGTTTCCCCCCGATTGGCAGAGAAACCCTTTGATTTCGATTTTGGGTGAGGGATCCACGAAATAAAAGGGGTTTAAAAGAGACCCCTTTTCCAAATAGATTTTGCCCCCCCTTGTTGTCAGTTTTGTAAGTTGCTGTTGTTTTTTAATTTTTTTTTTACTCACCCTGCCAGTTTTTCACCCCAGGAAAAGTCATTCAAAGGGGCCATTTTTTTTTGAAAACCTCGCCCACCGAGGTTTGCCCTGCCCACCTAATGAAAAACCCAAATTACTTTGAATAGATTGAAACTTAGTGAATAACTGTAAGTGGGCGGGGGCAAAGGCCTTTGGTGGGCGGGGGCAACCCCCTGTTTAATGAAAAAATTTTTGGGGGTAAATGCTCAAACTCCCAGCATCTTCAATAAGGGAAAACAGCCCCTGGAAACAGCATGTCCGTCCCCTAGCTTTTTTCTTTTCCTCAGCAAGGGGGGGCATAAACCCTATGTGACGGGTTTCCCCTTTAAAAGGGCCCCGGGGTTTTTGCGGAGGTTTCCCTGCCCCCCAGTGCTCCCCAGGAGCTGTGCGGGGATCGGGCTGTGTATTTACAGCCCCGACCCAGCAAAAGCTGCGGCACCAGAGCCGCAAACCCCGATATCTGCAGGGGAGGGCCAAAAAGATGTCGCTTTTGGACGTACGACCCCACCGGGCCAAAAGTAAAAAGCCCGGTGGGCGGTCTTTAAAAAGGGGGTTTAATAAAATTTTTGCTCCCGAGTTTGGGCATGTGAGCCTTTATAAAAATTCCCTACAAAACCCACCACCCCCCAAACAAAAAAAATTTAGGGAAAAACCCAAATGTTTTTAAAAAGTGAAAAAATTGTCTTAAAAAATGTTAGTAAAAAAAGTAAAATTAAAAATTCTTTTTTTTTCCTTTAGGGCCTTTTAAAGGTATTTTAATAAAGTGGACCTTTTGTGCAATAAATTCACCTTATTTGGTTGGGGTGACTGGGGCGGCCCCACCCTTTTAAAACACCTTTTTTTTCTTTTTTCTAACATTTTTCCCCCTTTGTCTTTTCAGATAACTTTGCTGCAAAATTGGAACAAAAACTTTGACTTTGAAAGTGTTTGTCTTTTCCAAAACTTGATACAATAAACCATCCATAGGTGTTTTCCTTTTTCCTTGTCTTGTTGGTTGGGTTTTCATTTCTGTAAACTTTGGATCGGGGAGTGCTGTTTTGGGGGAATTTTGGGGTTTATTGTGTTTTCTTATGTAGCAAATGTCCAGTTTTCACACTGGCTTATAATTGCCACAACAAAGAGGTCACAAAGAATAAAGTCGAAAGTCTCTCTTGGTTATATGATGGAAGGCTTGTTGCACACACAAATAGTATGCACTATATTCTTGCAGATGAATCATGCATGTCGAGCCTTAACCTATATGATGGAAGCCCTCCCACGTTCCTCAGCTGTGGTTGTTGATGCTATCCCTGTGTTTTTAGAAAAGGTAAGAGTCCTTTTTGAGTGTACAGGTTTCTGATTCAAAGTTAGAGGCATCGTATAATGGAGTAACCTCTTTTGTAAACCATTTTCAGCTGCAAGTCATACAGTGCATTGATGTAGCAGAACAGGCTCTCACTGCTCTCGAAATGTTATCCCGCAGGCACAGTAAAGCCATTCTACAGGCTGTAAGTACAACTACAGAAGCTGCACCAACTGTTTAACCTGCAGTTTAGTTTTGCATCTAGCAGTCCTCTGTAAGTTTTTATAAATGGGTACAAATTCAGCGATAAACTTTGTTCACAGGGAGGACTTGCCGACTGCCTCTTATATCTAGAGTTCTTCAGCATCAATGCTCAGAGGAACGCTTTAGCCATAGCAGCCAACTGCTGCCAGAGCATCAGTCCAGATGAGTTTCACTTTGTTGCTGATTCTTTGCCACTGTTGACACAGAGATTAACACATCAGGTGAGACTTTTTATATTCACAGTCTTGGTATAGTTATGACTTCCTATTTTATTGTTTTAAATCCACTTGTAATCTTGTTTGCATCTAAATAAATGGAAATCAGCTTGTTAGTCAGAACACACTACTTTTCTTCACCATTACTGGTAAATGCTATTGTTACAGCATTTACTATCATGCTTTTTATGGGTTTCTCTGGGACCATCTTTTTATTTCTTCTAGGACTCACAACTGTATTATATTAATTTTTAATAAGTTTGAATTACAAAGTGTATATACCTGTCCTGCTGTGCAAAACCAGGCAAAGAACCCGGTCATCCCTTTCACCCCCACCACCTGCAAAACCATGTGATGTTCATTGCTCACATGGCCTCAATGAATGTTTTGTCATTACTCACTAGGTGTACTTTGAAGCCAGGCTCAGCTCAGGAACATCAAATTTAGCTTACAGTGTTGATCTTTAGGAAGGCTAAAAGCCAATTATCCTCATTTTACGGAAAAATTCTCTCCTGACTCCAATCTGACAATCAAAATAAATCCCTGGACCCTACTACTGAATTGTAGTCATTGTTTTATAGCAATATAGACCTATAGATATATAATACTGAAAACATTCACTAGGCTACATTTATCCCACCACCAGCTTGTGGTCTTTAAGCAGTGGTTGCAGGTTGCTTGTTCTCTGATGTTTTTTCACCTGATATGCCATTTTCCATCCGTTTGATGAAGCAGAATGTGACTCATCAGAAAAGGCAACCTCTGTCAATCAGCAGATGTTCAATTCTGCTACTGCCATGAATATTGAAGCCTTTTCTGCTGATGCAACATGGTTAGCAGAGGTGCAGCGATCATCCATCTGCTTTGGCGCCTCATACACAGTGGGGTTCAATAAACTCTATACACACATCTGGTAAACCTGTGGTTCATTTTGGTGGTGAGCTTTCCTACTGCGGTGCATCAGTCCACTTTTACGCACATTCGTAGCCAACATTCACCTCAGTGGTATGTAGTGCTCCACAGTTTCCATGTCGCTTGTGCACAGTATTGCTATTTGTATACTCACAATACACTTTTACCACAGGAGCAGGTCACAAACTGCAGTTTTAGAAATACTGCACTCGTTAGCCCAACAGACAATAATCACTTTTTGCAACTCTGACAAATTGCTGTCATGGGTGAAAGGGGCGATGAGCGATGTGTGCAGACAGCCTATCACACACCTTACATACTCACCCAGCAAGCTTCCCACATGTGACTTTCGTAATGAGCTATGCGCTGCTGACATCGAAAGTAGGAAGTAGTCAGAATAATGTGACTACACTGTACATTTCACTATGTAAGTTCATAATGGGTATTATTTAATAGTGTCAACATTTATTTGTGCATATCCCTCTTGTTGATAAGCTTTAGGGTATGTTAACATGGCGTGTTTTATTCCGTCTAACATACGCTTTTCAATACGTGTTTGGATTCGTCGGTCGGACCACAAACGGACCCAAACACTTATCTAATAAATTGCAGTGTCATTTTACATTGCTTTTTATTAGAAATGCACATCAGTGTTCACACGAGTGTCTCACTGCGACTTTAGGATCCGAAAGATGCAGCAGGAGCCCTATAATAAACTATAGGGTGTGATCCTGCTGCATCCAACACGTATCTAAACACATAGCTGCGTGTTTGGATACGCGTCGGATCTGTTTTAGATCCGATTGCTGCAGTGTTTTTGCATCTGATTTTCGGATCCAAAAACACTCTGTGAACATACCCTTATAGTGTTCGGGGCTGTAACCAGATGACCTATGATGACTGTTAGCAGACGGGACAGTACAGATAAAGAAAACTTGAAACAAAAATGAATAAACATTAATTAATCTGTGTCAGAGTGCTGAAGCCCCTACACTGCCACCAGTTTTTATAGTAATATAGAAAGTTAAATGTTTATCTGATGCTCCATATTAATCCCTCAAGTCAGTATGTAGAAGAACGCTGCCACTTTGTGCTCCTGAAATACTACAAATTCTATATAAACAGAGGATTTGACCAATATATCACTGCAAATAATAATCCCTGTTAAAACATAACTTTTACTAGGCTATCTAAAATTATACAATCCAAACCCCTATAAATTACCTCTACATACCTAGATGATACAGCATACTGTGCACTATCCGTCAGTGGAGTGTTCGCCCCGAAAAAGGGCGGCTCCGCTTTTATGACAGACAGTATCACTATATACGTGTATAAACACCTTAAATCCCAGCTATCCCGACACGTTTCCCCCGTACAATTTTAGGGTTCATCAGGGGATTCAAAAACACTCTTATTGCTGTGGAATAAGAATACGCTATATACAACGCACATACAACCTATCTACAACACATATACTTCCTATTCAGATTAGATAGGGAGACTGATACTTAACTTAGATGCTGTCGGGTATAGAAATGATACTCCCCGCAGCTCCTTTGGTATGCTGGCACCCAGGATAAGAGGGATGCAGAGCAAATCTCTGCTTCCCTTAAATACTTTAAATGGCCCCTCAAATGTATAATAGAAAAACCCCCAATGCTTCCAATTTGGTATGTGTTAGATTATACCTATTGCCGGGTTCCTATAGCATGCGTACTTGTATCCACTATGTTTGAATTGCCCGGCGTTCCGGATGTTGAACTGCGCATATCCGGAAGGAAAAGACATGTTACTTCCGGATAGTGCCGTCATGAACCGCACTGCGCATGTCTTTAGACCGGCCCACTTTGTGCTCCTGCTTATCTATCCTGGCAAGTCTTCTAATTGTAACATTTCTGTCTACATTTATGAGACCAATACATAATTTCTTTATAGGGTATATCTCTCCTTATTAAAATAAGCACTACTGTGTTTGCATGATCTCTGAAGCAACAAACAGCTTTAGTCCTTTCATGTATTTTTTATTAACTGCTGCTTCCTACGACATATGTTGGGTTTATACCAGTCTTATGCTATTTTACAATGATCTCTAGTAACCATTTGTTTTGTGTTGTATTTTTCATCTCTAGGATAAGAAATCCGTTGAAAGCACTTGCCTCTGTTTTGCACGTCTAGTTGATAATTTCCAGCATGAAGAGGTAAGGTGTCACTGGAGCTAATTCTGTAGTTGCATAAAGAGAGGAAGGTTTTTTTTTTTTTCCTCCTAAGCAAGCAGTTTTTACAGTGACATTGGAGTTAGTGTTTGCAATCTTGTGTTTTTAGTGGTTAGTTGAGTAATTAGATGGCTCCTCCTTGTGTTTCTCAGCCTCCAGGAAATGGGGGATAAATGTCTGATCATTTGGGGTTCCACCACTGAGATTCGTACGGTGAGAAGGGTTTGAATGTAGTAGTGGTTGAATATGCGCACCGCTGCTGGGAATTACGACCGTAGTCCAGCGCTGTACACTGTTATGTTCATCACTCTTATAAACTATGCACATTAGAGCTTTGCCCAGTTCAAACTGTTTCTCACTGCACAAGTCGGTAACAAAGTATAGGGGGGCCCTGTTGTAGTGATGAAAAGGGTGCCAACAGTCAGACGTTTATTGCCTGTACTATGGATGGGTGATAAAATCTTATAATGCAAAAACCCCTTTAGTAGATAAACTCGGTTAAAAAGTACTGTGACATTTTTTAGCCTTTAATATTGTGCTTTGACCTAAGCTGTTTATATTTACTTCTAAATCAGAATCTTTTACAGCAAGTGGCCTCCAAAGACTTGCTCACCAACATCCAGCAACTTTTGGTAGTGACCCCACCAATCTTGAGCTCAGGCATGTTCATCATGGTAGTCAGGATGTTCTCCTTGATGTGTTCTAACTGTCCCACGCTGGCCGTGCAGCTCATGAAACAAAGTAAGTTGTGTGCATGCTGGTTCAGTAGGTGCGCCATAACCTGTAGACAACACTTTTGTAAACGCACCTGTTTTATTAATTTCAGACATAGCAGAAACTCTTCACTTCCTTTTGTGTGGGGCCTCAAATGGTAGTTGCCTGGAGCAAATTGACCTGGTCCCTAGGAGTCCCCAAGAGTTGTATGAACTGACATCTCTTATATGGTAGGTGTTGACATCTGTTACCTATTAACTGATTGACCTTGCTGATTTTTACTGGCCACATGTTACTGTTCAAAGATTCCAGGTTAACTTGTTTTTATTTCGCCTGCCTTGATACAAAAATAACTCACACAGAACACATTTGTTGCAGTGAACTTATGCCATGTTTACCAAAAGAAGGCATTTTTGCAGTTGATACCATGTTGAAGAAGGGAAATGCACAGAACACAGATGGTGCGATATGGCAGTGGCGTGATGATCGGGGCCTCTGGCATCCATACAGCCGCATTGACAGTCGAATCATCGAGGTAACTTTTTTGTCATGGAGTCTGTAATGTCTGTTTTGAGGCCAAGCAGGTTTCTCTCAAACCTCTTTCATAATTGTGTGTTAACTAAGTCAACTAGTGGGGTTTTGCCTGACCCATTATCACCTTTCCTGCCTTTGGTGTTACATTTTATGTTCATGTTTTTTTTGTTTTTTTCTTGTGTGGATTGTGGCATGGTCTTTTGTTTAAAAAAATAAATAAATGATGCACTTGGCTGCCATATTTAAAACTGAAAAACCTAGTGATCTAGAATAATAGACAAGTGACTTTTAATGCTGAACCTTTTTAAAGCCACTTTCAACATTGTCTTATGGAATTGAATGTCAAAAAACTGCCGATGGCCGTCGTACTTCATAAAGGTGTATTCAGCAGATGCACTCTCCCTCCATTCCTGTCTGTGTCTCCCACTATTCCATCTAAAAATATGGCCCACTCTAAATTAGGATGGTGTTTTGGATGTTGGGGTTGGTGTCATTACTTATTAGTTGCTGCTCATGCTGTCCCATAATATAGTGTTCACAGTGGCTTTTTGTTTGTGCTGTCACTTTCATTTTTGAGCAATTTTTGTGTGCCATTAGTCAGTGGGTTTTCTGGGGTAAATGAATGTGTGTTTGTGGCTCTAAACCAGTGATTCATACATAGCTGTGTTCAGCATGTCCTTGTAAGTTTAGCAGCAGAGATTACATTAGGCTATGTTTTGTCCTCTTTAGGCGGTTATCCTTGGTATTTTATTCCTCAGTTTGTTAAAAGGCATGACATAAGGGAGTATAAAACATATATACTTTAGTATTTTTTTGGGCACTAACCCAGAGCTTCTCGGCCTTTTTGCCCTTTCAAGCTCTGAGATTTTGTACTAATAAACATGTTCCTTTGAAGACCAATCTGGCAATGTCATAATGTGTCTTCTAGTGCAGTCCTCAGCTCTTGCATAGAAAGAATATTAAAGGGTTTGTCTCACTACAGGCATTAATGGCATATGGCTAGGATATGGCATCATTGTTTGCTAGGTCTGGGTCACACCTTTGGGACCCGCACCAGTCTCCTAAACAAGCCCCGAAACATGTCCGTTCTGAAAAGAGAGGTGATCGGCACTCTCCCATAGACATGAATGGGAGTTCCAAGTTGAACTCCCCTTCATCTCTTTGGGAGAGTCCCAACCACTTCTATATATCCCAGAGATTATACCATAATTGTCTAAAGTGAGACAACTTCTTCAGTCTTGCACAATTTTTTTTTTTTTTTTTTTGTATTAAGTGACATCCATTTATGCCACTGAACCAAGTGAGAAAATTAAAAGACACTCTTGTTGCTGCCACATCCGTGTATATTGTGCAGCATGTGGGAGTTACAGGTTAAGTGACCAGTGATCAGTTTTGGAGAACTGCCTAATTGTCTTGCTTTTTTTTTTTTTTTTCTTTTTGCACCAAAATTTAATTGACTTGTCACCTAGAGAAGACAAAACACAGTCTAACATTGTGCGTGATGAAGTTATGTGTTTTCTATTCAAGGATTATCTCTCTGTTTTATATCTGTGTTCTCAGGCAGCCCATCAGGTCGGTGAGGATGAGATAAGCTTGTCCACTCTGGGACGAGTTTATACTATTGATTTTAATTCTATGCAGCAAATCAATGAGGACACGGGAACAGCACGTGCCATTCAGAGAAAACCTAACCCTTTAGCCAATGCTAACACTAGTAAGTATTTTACACAGAGCTTGCATTGAATTAAATAATGCTTCATTGTTATGATAATGTCACGTCTTCTCCTATCCAATTTACTTTTTACATATTTTATTGTGAAGCTACTAGTAAGTAGTAATTAAAGGTATGTATTAAAATAATTGCCTCTTTCATCTGCAGACAGACTTTTCATTTTGAGAGGTTTTGTGGCAAAACTTTTTATTGTTTTTTTAATTATTAATTTTCTTATGTATATATGGTACTGCGTTTTTCATCCAGTGTGTTTTACTAAGTAAGGGGTCTGCTCATTGGTGTCTAAACGTTGTGGGTTTTTTGGATTTATTTTTTTTTATTTCAACATGCTAAAATAACTAGTTTTGCATAAATTGAAAAGCTGCATTTTTTATTCAAGCATTTTTTGTTTTGAAGTTCAATTTACTGTTCTTTAGATGTTAGTTTCTGACTTTGTCTATTTTATGTTTATAGGTGGTCATTCTGAACTAAAAAGAGATGATGCCAGGGCGCAGTTGATGAAAGAGGACCCTGAGCTGGCGAAATCTTTTATTAAGACCTTGTTCGGAGTGCTTTATGAAGTGTATAGCTCATCGGCGGGGCCCGCCGTTAGACATAAGTGCCTTAGAGCAATCCTTAGGATAATTTATTTTGCAGATGCTGAGCTCCTAAAAGACGTTTTAAAAAACCATGCTGTGTCCAGGTAAGATATTTTTTCATTTTTTTTTCCTTTATTTTTAATGCTAAAAATACTTCTGCAAGTGCCAATTCCACTGCTTATCGTGATCAATTACAAACTGATGCAAGCCAAATCTTTAGTATATTTACCTCTAGTAACCCTCAAGAGCTACATATATTATATTTATAAATGATTTGGTAACATTGAGAATTCATTGTGGATTTTTTTACACTAAGGATTGCTCAGTGATGTATAAATACCTTACTCTTTACAGTCCTGAGTTGACAAATTTTAAATAGATCAGATTTCATAGTTGACACACCTACTTCCAATATCTTTCTTTAAAGCAAACCCCTCATGTGGTCTATACTACCTGATCTAAAAGCAGGGTATGATACAAATTGAGAAGCTGAGCTCTGTAATAAATAGGTTTATATGATTTTGGAGCAGGATTTCTGAGTAAAAACAGTAACCACTGACAGGACTCCTTAGGCTATGTTCACACGGCTTAAAATGGGACGTATTTCAGTCCGTAATTTCGCGCCGTAGTGCGTGAATTATGGCTAGAATCCGTCCCAGTCATTACGGTAGTCCATAGTTCTCATAGAGAACTATGGATTACGTCTCCTCTCCCCACTCGGCGAATCCGCGGCGGGGGGAGATAAGTGACATTTGAATTACTAGCGGCGTATACACGCCGCTGGCAATGAAAGTCTATGGGCTGGCGAGGTGCCGGCCCCCCGTCCCCGTCCACACGGCCTAATTGCGGGGCCTAATTACGCCCCGCAAATAAGCCGTGTGAACCCAGCCTTAGGAAACTGGAGGTCCTGTTTATCCCACCCGCATACAGTGACTGAACGCTTTCCCTGTATTAGGGTACGTCCTGACAACGTGTAAAATTTACTTGATGGATTCTAGCATTGAAAACCGCTTAAGGCGATGTGGTTTTCAACAAGTGTTTTATGTGGATATTGGGTTTTTTGTTTTGTTTTTTTCGGCGGATTCCACAGTCCGTCCTATTGATCTCTATGGGGTTTTGGATACAGATCCAACAAAGAAATGTTTTGGACTTGTTTTTGACGTGGAATACGGCGGTAGAATGAACATGTTCCAAGTTTAGTTTGGACTACAATGCATATTTTCTGTTGTGTTCAATGGGGATAATGTACTTTCAGTTTTAGACAAGTATTTCTTCTGACTTGAAATACTTGTGTAGATGGAGCCTTACTGTATGTGGGTAAGGTAAGCATTGCTTTTCATACTATATTTGTGTTTCCTCTGCTTTTTACTAAGAAATCCTGCTTCAAATAAATTAAACCCACAAGGCGCAACTTCTTTCCTTCTAAAATATCCTGCTATTAGGGTACCATAAACCACCTGACAGTTTCACTTTAACTATACCACAATGTAGCAAGGGTGGTCCGAAATTGGAAAAACTTACCTAGACATCCCTGCAGCTGCTGCTCTAGAGCTCCCAGCGATCCGTTCTTCTTGACTTCTGGGTTCTCGCCCTGACATAGAGTAGAGACTTGCACTTCACTTCATTCACTGGAGAGGCGCAAGCTGGAAGGAGAATCTGGAAGTCAACAGGAGCAGCTTGCCAGAAGCTCCAGAGCAGCAGAGGTAGGGATTAGCTAGCGAGGTAGGTATTGGACTTTTTCCATTTTGGACAAACTTGTCCCCAATGCGGTATAATTTTTTGAATGACAATCCCTAAGCATGCATTAAAGAACAGTGGGGAAAATGTAAAAGTCAGTTATTCAGAATCTAGACAACCTATGGACTAGACATCTATTATCTTTAAGCTTGCAAGTCTTTCTACTGCTACATTTTCATGTTCTATTTATTCCATTATTTTCTCTAGTCACATCGCATCCATGTTGTCAAGTCAGGACCTCAAAATTGTGGTCGGAGCACTTCAGATGGCTGAGATATTGATGCAGAAATTGCCAGATATATTCAGCGTGTACTTCAGGAGAGAAGGTGATTTTGCTTGGTTGCTACTTGGCGCAAAGCACATTTCTCGTAAATGTTTAGTGTGCATGATTGGAAAATTCCCGTCTTACCTAAATATCCATACGGTTAAATTCTGTTTCTCTTTGTGTCCTTTAAAGACTCAGTGTGACTGGTGTAAATAAAAGCATGGAATAGCATAGTAAATTACACTATTACTTTTTGCACCCAGTCTTAAACTTTTATTTCAAACATAAATTTGGGGGATTTTATTGTTTAACTATAGCACTCTGTAATGAATGGCACTGTTTGGCTTCATCAGAAACATCCGTTTATTATATATCTCCTGTTGTGCACATTAAACGAAGGCTGTAAATGTAATTTTGATTTGTTACCTTTTATTTGCATGGTTTAATGATACTATTTTTGTATATAGGTTTTAATTGACCTTAAAGAGGTTTTCCCATATGGCTGTTTCACAAAGCCTGCTCTTCACAGCCTGCTTCAGGCTCCAACTTCTAGGTTAGGCTGTGGATGGTTCTACAGCAGTTATCATATGCGCTCTGTTGAGCTGAGCCTGTTGGAGGGACATTGGTGATACAGGGTTTTTAACAGTAGGTGTAAAACTGCAAAGCGGAAAAGGATTCTAATTTGTCAGGAAGAAGAAAAAAAAAAAAAAGAGGCTCCTGTGCTGCTAAGACAGGGAATGACCTTGCCAGCCTGGCCAGGATTATATAGCAGAGAGAGTTGTTTGGTAAAGCTATGTTCACACGGCAATTATTGGGTCGTATCTCGCCCCGTAATTCGCGCCGTACTGCGCTAAATACGGGGCGAGATGTGTCCCAATAATTACGGTGATCCACAGTTCTCATAGAGAAATATGGATTACGTCTCCTCTCCCCACAGTACAATACGGTGAGCGGGGAGAGAAGTGACATGTCAATTATTCACGCCATATACGCGCCGTGAATGAGTTGGATTTTAAAACAGACCAGAAAAAAATGGGATTTTCAGCGGATTCTAAATATGGAATTTGCCGTAAATGTGATGAAAATCTCTTGTTGTGTAGACATAGCCTAACTTTAAAAAATGTTGGCAAAGGAAAAGGATTATTATGTGGTGAAAAAACCTTTTAATCAGGCAATGTGCCTAACTTGCTACATTTGCTTCTATGCTGTAGCGCACAGGTGTCAAACTGCCGGCCCTCCAGCTGTTGGGAAACTACAACTCCCATCATGGATTTGTATAATCTATAACAGTGGGCATGATGGGAGTTGTAGTTTCCCAACAGCTGGAGGGCCGGCAGTTTGACACCCCTGCTGTAGCGTGTTGGCATTTTGTGGTTTTGTGTCTTTAGCTTTCTGCTCTTGCCTTTTGCTTTCATTGGTTTATTAAGCTCTCTTTACATCTTCTCCAAGGTGTCATGCATCAAGTGAAGAACTTGGCCGAGTCAGAAACACTTTTGACAAGTCCACCAAAGGTCTGCACCAATGGGTCTGGGTCACTAACAAGTGCAGCAACCATAAACACTGGAACTGGCACTGCAGCTGCGAATTCAGCTGCTGACCTTGGGTCTCCAAGCCTTCAGCACAGAGATGACTCCTTAGATCTTAGCCCACAAGGGTGAGAAAAACTTACTATCTTATTAGATTAAACTGTAAAGTGTTTGAACAAATTATGCATAGCGTAAGCAAGCACAGTACTTTCTTTTCAATGTAAATATACAAATGGGAGCAAATGACTGTATAGTTTTAACTTGATATTGTGTAATCCATAATTGTGTTCTATGTTGTAGTCGGCTCAGTGATGTTCTGAAGAGGAAAAGGCTGCCGAAACGTGGACCACGAAGACCAAAATACTCTCCACCTAGAGATGAAGACAAAACGGACAATCAAGGTACTGGTTTTATTCTTTATTTCTTGATACATGGCAATAACGTTTATGGTTTTTCACCGTTCATATGTTCTTAACACACTAATGTTATGACGAGATATGGCTTCATGTGACCGGTTATGGGAAATATTAAAGTGTAGAGAATCCTTTGGATATTCAAGTCTTCTATACATAGAGACTCTAAGACTTGCAAGCACTAGTGCTGAAGCAAACTTCTTAAAGAGTAGTTTATAAGACAAGCCACTGCTTTTATGTTACAGCCTGCTGGTTGACAGCCAGAGCTGTGGAGAAAAATTGTTTCAAGTGTCCTATGTATTTTTATTTTTTTTTTTAAATGTTTGTCAAACTGTCTAGGAAACTCCTCTCCTCTCCTACCAATGCTCAATTTTCTTAGGCTCTCTTCACCTTTGCATTGGAGGCACTGTTTTTCATCTTCTCTATTTGTTTAACACCTGTTAAAGCTTACATAGCTTTCATTGTATCTTCTTTATTATTATTGTTTAGCAAAAAGTCCAACAGCTACACAGTCCCCAAAATCCTCATTTCTGGCTAGCTTAAACCCGAAAACCTGGGGCAGATTGAGCACACAGTCAAATAGCAACAATATAGAGCCAGCACGGACAGCAGGGGTTAGTGGATTGGCGAGAACAGCTTCCAAGGATACCATCTCTAACAACAGGTAAAAAAAAATTATTACTATGTTATTTTGTTTGTTCTTAAATTGGTTGTCTTACTATAGACACAGGTCCTACTGATTATTCCATCATTGTCTATTGTGGGACAAGCGCTTTCACTGTGCCCTAGTACTTTTGGTCTTTTTTCTGTAAATTAGCTGGATTGATGGTCATTGTCTTTAGTTACATAAATTCCCTTTGATAAGTTTGTATAATTAAGTTTCTTTTCCTGAATGTTCTTTCTAGAGAGCGAATTCGTGGATGGATCAAAGAACAGGCACATAAATTTGTGGAACGATATTTCAGCTCTGAGAACATGGATGGCAGCAATCCTGCGCTAAATGTACTCCAGAGACTCTGCAATGCCACAGAGCAGCTCAACCTTCAGGTGCTAAAACCAAACTAAAATGAAGGCCTTTTGTAAATCGGGATATGTGGTCAGCCAGCAGTTATGCTGGAGAAGCTTGGGGTTATAGGTTTCACAAGAAATGTAATAATACATGGATGACCCAGAGTTAGTCTTTCTGACTAGTAGAGAGAAGTGTCGAGTTGATCTAAAAAGGCATATGGAAAAAGGTTCTTTTTAACCCCTTAACAGTGTTATGTACATTTACACCACCACTACAAATGGCAAGATGTTTTGTCGTTTGCATTTGTGCTACTCTGTTATTCTGGTTACATGTTTGTGTGACACGGTTCATTTATCTACCAGGTGGATGGTGGTGTTGAATGCCTTGTAGAAATCCGGAGCATTGTATCCGAGTCGGATGTATCTTCCTTTGAGATCCAGCACAGTGGGTTTGTGAAGCAACTACTTCTGTACTTGACTTCTAAGAGTGAAAAAGATGCTGTTAGCAGAGATATTCGACTGAAAAGATTTCTGCATGTCTTCTTTGGGTCCCCGGTAAGAAACTAGAACATAAAACCAAGTTTAATTTGCAGAAATGTTATTATGGTAGTAGGAGAATGGATTACTTGGCTGCTGGGGTTTTATTGTATACAACTACATTACAATGCTGTGACGGTCCGATGGCTTAGGGCTTGTTCACACTGCGTTTTAACTCCGTGTTACAAGCGTTTTTTTTTAGATCATTATCTGGGACCGGCAAGACGGACCCAAAGACGAATCTAAACAATTAGCAGTGAGTTTATCACTGCGGGCTATGAGGAACACGCAGCGGCGTTCAGATGAGAGATCGCCGCTGCGTGTTTCCATAGCGCAGCTCGGGTCCGTCTTTGAGAGAATTAATCTCTCATGTGAACGCCGCTGCGTCTTCCTCCAAGACCGCAGTGATAATCTCGCTGATCATTGTTTAGATCCGTCTCTGGATCCGTCCTGTCGGTCCCAGAGACGGATCTAAAAAGCGCTTGTCACACGGAGTTAAAACTCCATGTGAGCAAGCCCTTATCCCTCACAACAACACAATTGGAGATGTTAATCTCCAAGGTGGACTGGCAGTGGCCGGGGAGTAGCAAGTAGGAAAGCCATGTGATGACAGTGAACACTTGCCACTTCCCAGTTCAGAAGTAGGCTCTTTAGAACAAATTTAGGTGCAGAAATTGTTTAGCCTTACTACTGACCTTGCTGAAATATGTTAAAAGAATCTGGGGAGCGAACAAGTATAAATGCCGACTGTCATTTACAGACACTTGAACAATTCAAATGCCTCATACTAGGTGTTTACTTTAGGGCGACTATCTAACACTGTGTCTTTATTGCTGCACAGAGATAATTTAAGTATTTTACAATACAGTATTGCTTGCTGGAGAGGAGCCACTCGGGAGTGTAGAGCTAACAGAAAGTGGCCATTTGCGGTCACTGGTACACGAAATGAATACCTGCCTCTGTCAGTTGGAGCAATTCCCGGTCTAAGTGCTTGACTTTCCAAGCGGTAATGGTACAGGGAGCAGGTATGTAACATTTCAAAGATTTGTCCATTGAGGTTTTTCATTCTTCTGTATATTACATGAAATGACTAAGACTTCAGTATTTTAGCTGTAGTCATTCTGTTATACTGGTAAGATGCAGAAAAAAATAAAAGTAATGATTCTAGTTACTAGGCAGCAATTCACATCGGCTTTTTAATAGCCAGAATAACTACATAGTTGAGTCACTTTACTGCCAGAAGCTAATTACTGCTTCTGGCAGCAAATAGCTCATGAAGAAAGTCATGTGGTGAGCTGGCTTGGTGGGTAAATAAGTTGTGTGATAGGCTGTCTGCCCACACATCACTTGTTGCTGTCATCTGTACAATGGGCTGTTTAGCACAGATAATTATTGACTTTTATACCAGAGATAGCAGTTTTTATCAAACTCCACGGTTTGTGAACTGCTGGCATGCTTCTGCGGTAAAAGTTTATCATGAATGGACAAATGGCAAATAAGCGACATGGAAACCGTAGTGCACCACCTGTCATTAATATAAGAGGTGAATGGTTACTATACAGGTATGCTAGGGTGAACTGGCATTCCCCAGTGGAGCAGCTGCCAGATGTGTGTCTAAAACAACAGTTCAGCGACATCTACTACGTTTGGGGCTCGGAAAGAAAACGAGCAAAGCAAGCGCTCCCGAGAGAAATCCTGTCGTAGGTTAATACAGTAAGATGTATATCTATATAGACTAACCTTGTGTGGTTGTGCGTCAGGAAGGCACAACACTCCAAGCACTTTGTATTGCCAGTGAAAACTGGACTGAAGAAGAATCCACATTGGGTCCGCTACCACAACAGCTAGCCTCCAGGAGGGTAGGGTAGATAACTTACAGTAGTATTTCGAACTGTTAGGCTAAGTTTACACGGCTTAAAATGGGCCGTATTTCGGTCTGTAATTACACACCGGAGTGCGCAAATTACGGCTGGAATACGTCCCAGTCATTATGGTAATCCACAGTTCTCATAGAGAACTATGGATTACGTCTCTTCTCCCTGCTTGGCGAATATGCCGAGGGGGGAGATAAGTGACATGTGAATTACTAGCAGCGTATACGCGTCGCTGGTAATGAATGTCTATGGGCCGGCGAAGTGCCGGCCCCCCGCTCCCATCCACACGGCGTAATTACGCCCCACAAATAAGCCGTGTGAACATAGCCTTACAGTTCTCAGAGCTTGGCATGACCAAGCTAAAACTTTTAGCAGTAGATGAGCTGTGTGACTCAGTAGTTGAATATATAATTGTTAGGAATCCGCGCGTTTCATGCATTAAGGCACTTCGCTTCTAACCTGTCAATGCTTCACTGCAAAAAAGGTGTTGTTTCCTAATAAAACAATTATATCTTCATATGTGGGGTGACAGCGTTTATTTACTGCATTTGTCATGCCAAGCTCTGAGAACTAAAACTGTTCGACACTACTATTATCGGACTCAGAAGCAAGATAGGGATGGTCACTGCACCTCTGCTAATGAAGTAGCATAGACAAAAAAAGGCTTTACCATCTGAATTCTCTGTCAGGTTTCCTGCTTCATTGAATGGATAGATGAGGGTATGTCAGACTAGAAATATCAGGGACTACCCCGATTTTGTCATGTTTGCTCAAGCTGCTGTGGATGCAGTCAGTGACAAACTACCAGGACTTTACCCCGCATTGTTCTAGCTTCCATCCTAGCTGATGGTCATAATAACTCAACTGTGACTCAACTGTGTATGCTTTTCATTAACAAACAAATCTCATTTATCCATTGTACATCAATGGAACTGGTTACAAAACAGGCTCAACATACCCATCATCACTCATGTACATACATAAACCATGATGCCAGTGTGTATAAAGCCCTTCAGCTTTCGCTTGCTTGTTTTTTTTTGTTGTTGTGTTTTGTTGTTTTTTACTGATTTTATATCAATCTTCTTTTTTTTTTTTTTTTTTTTTTTTTAACTACCAGAGGGTCTCAGGCTCTGAAGTTTTTCAATACTCACCAGCTGAAATGTCAACTGCAAAGACATCCTGAATGCACTAATGTAAAGCAGTGGAAAGGTGGACCTGTTAAAATAGATCCCCTGGCTCTTGTGCAAGCAATTGAGAGATATCTGGTGGTTAGAGGTGAGTTGTAAGGCTTAACGTTTCTTCGTGTAATCACTAATGTAGAAATGTTTCAAAAAGCTCTCATTAGACGTTTGTTTTTTCCCATTTGAAATATCAGTTGACGTTTTTTTGCCTAATGTTTTTCATGGATTTGTTTAATTTTAGGTTATGGCAGAGTCAGAGAAGATGATGAAGACAGTGACGACGATGGCTCCGATGAAGAAATTGATGAATCGTTGGTAAGTGTTTGCTATGGTCATGCAGCACTTATTTGTAACATGGCATGTGGCTGTACAGTAGTGTCTGGACAGACCTCCATTACCTTCATTTTGTACAAATGCAAGTTTGTATATTCAGTAATATCCTTCTATGGGTTAGTGAAACTTACATTTGAACAAGGTTTGTTATCCCTGTTGTTAAAGGGATGTTCTGACACTACAGAATGCTGGTTAGTCCATCAGGACATGAAGAAAAATAGGAAAATACGTTTGTTGCTGTGGCCGTCCTGGTGATCCCAACATTAGCCTTATCCGTTCATCCTTCATATCAGGTGCAGCCAGTCAGACCATGATGTTCACAGGCCTGTGAATGGCTGTACCTGTCACATGAAGAATGAATGGGCAAGGCTACTGCTAGGATCACCAGGACAGAACAAGAGCGTCCAGGAGGTATTTTCTCCTAATCTTTCTCATCATGCCCCAACAGATTATGAAGCATTTGAAACATCCTTTTAAGTTCATAACTGTCCAGCTTTGCTTGTTTCTAGAGATAAGCAAGTAATAAACACTTATTTAACTCCTATCTTCCCCAGGCTGCTCAATTTTTAAATTCAGGAAATGTACGGTACCGGCTACAGTTTTACATAGGTGACCACTTACTCCCTTACAACATGACCGTGTACCAAGCAGTGAGACAATATAGCATACAGACAGAGGAGGAAAGAGAATCTACAGATGATGAAAGTAATCCTCTAGGGAGAGCTGGTATCTGGACCAAGACCCACACTATCTGGTACGTGCCTCTTTTGTGTGGGCAACTTTGTTGAAAAACCCTCATCCAGTTTATTTTTAAATTTAATTCTGCTTATTTTAAGTAAGAAAACTATTTGCGCATTTTCTTGTGATTGCAGGTACAAGCCAGTTAGAGAAGAGGAAGAGAGCTCAAAGGATACAGTAGGTGGCAAGCGTGGTCGTGCCCAAACTGCACCAACCAAAACATCTCCTAGGAATTCAAAGAAACATGATGAACTGTGGCACGGTAAGGTTATTTCTAACAAGAGGCACATTACTATTGGGTTTGAGTATTCTTTCATGTCGACTGTGAAAGCATGCAGCAACACTATAGTAAAATAACTTTGATGCATGCAGCTATGGAACCCTATACATTAAAAGATCTTCTGGATTCTCAGATAGGTAAAGAAAGTCAATAAAAGTTGTAATCTAACAGAAGCTTTAGGAAGAAGACCTAAAATAAAAATGCCTGATGAGAAGTGCAAACATTTTTCCTGTATATATTAAGAGTAGAAAATCTACTACTTCTTTAAAGGGTCACTTCTTTGGGTTTTGGCCAGCTGACTACTGTAGGAGAACAAAATGACTCGCACACTCGGGTAAAGCAATGAAAGAAAACCCTCAGAACATGTTTATTTTATACAGTGGGTTGCATAGAAAATCACATGATTAATGACAATTACTTCAACCTAAAATAGTTCAAAAACTTATTTAAATAAAGGTGTTAATAAATTTTAGTATATGACTACATGTATGAGTAATTCCTGTAAAAAATTCCATTCTGATTAAAATTAGTAGAAATACATAAATCTCTGTATATGTTGTAATAGATGAGCACATCTCGTTAGTAAGTTTCTTAAAACATAGACAAAGTTAGTAAATGAAGATCAGAAACTACATAGTTACTGGTAACCAAGAAAACAATTGATGCAGATGTGCTTTTTTTTTTTTTTTTTTTTTCTCCCCCCCAATAACCGTGTACAATTCTCATGAAACATCCTACTGTATGAAGAGAAAACTCTTATTAACTTGTTAGTGAATTCCAGAAACTACACCCTTACAGATAATGAGCACAAGGAGTGTTGGCCTTCAGTGTAATTCACAGAAAATGCAAAACGGAGTCACTCTAGCTATATATTATATATTAATATATATATATATAATATATATATATATATATATTTATATTATAATATATATATATATAATATAATATATAATATTTTTTATATATATATGTGTATATATGCCCCGAAGGGCAAGGTGGTAAACGGGGTATACATAGGCCCCAGAGTTCTCGCTCAGGTATGGCGAGAGTAATACATGTCACCGAGAGACCTAGCCTCGGTGGGGTAGAAGCCGGCACTTAGTTTGTGTCAGCTGCATTAGGCGGTTGGCACATGTTTAACCAAGTAGTTTAGCTGTGGAAACACAGCTTAGTCCGGGTCCGGCTTTTACCGGGAGCAGTCAAAGAGTTGGGTGGGTGGTTGCTCCCCCATGTTCCAGGGCCAGGTTTTCATCTGGCTATATAGGTCAGCTAGTCAGCTGACTGGGGGTGTGTCTGCAGTTACAGGCCAGGAAGCTGGGCCTGAGAGGCTACACCACAAGTTCCAAGCTACAAGCTGATAGTAAGGACTACATTTGTTTAGTTAGCGCTCGGACGAGCAGGAGTTTATTTTGTATATTGTATTGACATACGTTTTGGCTGCCATTCGCACAATAAACGCCGGGGAAGAACCGTGCTTTTTTGCTACAAGGCTGTCTGTGTCTCCATTTGCCCTGGGACTTCGCTGTATCACCGAGCTTACCCCCTTACAAGTTGGTGGAGGATGCAGGCATACGTTTAAGAGACTGTACTCTTGGGGAGACTTACACCCGTTTAACAGACAGTTGCTGAAATCCCCATGTCCTGGGTAAAAGCGGCCACAGTGTCAAAACCTGAGATGGCGAGCATGGAGGAGCTAATCAAACAGCTGGTGCAGTCAAACCTCCACCTGCAACAAGCCTTTACTGCGCAGCAAGAAACCAACGCACAGCAACGACGTGTGCATGAGGAAGCCATAAAGGCGCAAAGTGAAACCAACCTTCTGTTGGCGCAGGTTCACCAGAGAGCGGCTGAGGAGCAGCAACAGGTGAATCAGTCCCTGCAACAGCAGATACAAGCCTTGGCAGAAAGACAAGGGGTGACTCAGGGGCTGCAAGCGGCACCCCGACAGCTCGTGCAGAGCGCGCTCAGGAAAATGACGGCAGAAGATGACGTCGAGGCCTATCTGTGCACGTTCGAGAGTATCGCTGAAAGGGAGCAACTACCCCAAGACCAGTGGGCGAACGTGCTGGCCCCCTTTCTGACGGGAGAACCCCAGAAGGCATACTTTGATTTACAGGTCCAGGATGCCAAAGTCTATACTAAGCTCCGGGGAGAGATCCTGGCTCGGCTCGGAGTAACCTTGGCTGTTCGGGCACAGCGTGTATACTCCTGGGAGTACAACCCGAACAAACCTGCACGGTCACAGATGTACGACCTGTTCCATCTGACAAGCAAGTGGCTGCAGCCGGAGGAGCTGACGTCCGCACAGATCGTCGAACGGGTGGTGTGTGACCGCTTCATACGTGCCCTGCCTGTGAGGATTCAACGCTGCCTAGGATACACCGATCCAAAAAGCGTGGATGAGCTGGTGTCCGTCGTGGAGCGTTTTACCGCCACAGAGGACTTCCTACAGGACTTGCATGCCCCAGGGAACCCGAGAAGACCATTAGCTGGTAAGACTGTTCCTATTACTAGGGGGGCGAGACTGTGTGGCAAGGAGGGTGGCACGCCGTCAGAGCGCACCGGTGAACGGATGCCAAATCCCAAAAAGGACCCTACTACTAGGCCCCGTGGCCATGTAGTCTGCTGGCGCTGCCAGGGTTTGGGACATGTGGCGGCTAACTGCCCCCTCCAAAATGAGCCCATGGATTGTGACTTGGGAAGGCGCAGGTCGTATTATGCCAGGCCTGCTTATGCTGCCCAAAGGGACAATATGGGTGACCGGCAGGTGTGCCCTGTCAAAGTGGAGGGTCATCCAGTAACGGCTCTTATGGACTCGGGGAGTCTAGTGACTTTAGTCCAAGCCAGTCTGGTACCTGCGACTAAAATCCAGACTCGCTGCTTGGGTGTTATCTGCATTCATGGGGACATTAAGGACTATCCCACCGCTGTGGTCACTGTGGAGACCCCATGTGGGTCAGTGAGTCATGAAGTGGGTGTTGTACAAGAACTTGCACACCAAGTTATTGTGGGACGGGACTTTCCACTGTTCTGGAACATGTGGGAAAATAAGCA
Organism: Phyllomedusa bahiana; assembly: GCA_025379985.1. Taxonomy (NCBI): domain Eukaryota; kingdom Metazoa; phylum Chordata; class Amphibia; order Anura; family Hylidae; genus Phyllomedusa; species Phyllomedusa bahiana. Next base: position 186,477 of record JAODAL010001055.1, on the reverse strand, counting down.
GAGCAGGGGGTGTAAGTCCCGTAATACGTTTAATGTGTATAACCCTGTCACATCAAATGTGCCCCTGAATACGGGTGATTTTCCTCTGGAGGTTCTGGCCGGGGACTCAGAGGAAACTCCCCCTGAGGTTGAATTCTCAAGTTTGCAAATTGCCAGGGGAAACTTTGGTACTGAGCAGTTAAGGGACCCTAACTTAGTGAATGCCTTTAAAAGTGTTAGGGTTATCAATGGCGTCATCCAAGACCCTGACACTGAGTTGGTGTATCCCCATTTTGCGGTCCAAAATGACCTCCTATATAGAGTAAAAAAGACTCCGACTGAGGTCATAGAGCAGCTGGTGGTGCCACAATCGCATGTTCGCTCGGTATTGGAGCTGGGTCATTCCCATGTGCTGGGTGGGCACCTAGGGGTAGAAAAAACCCGGGAACGTATCGAGCGGAATTTTTTCTGGCCAGGGATTTATAAGGCCATAGAGGACTTCTGCCAGTCCTGTCCCGAGTGCCAAGTTAATGCCCCACGGCCACCATTTCGTAACCCGCTGGTTCCACTACCCATCATTGAGGTCCCGTTCGAACGCATCGCCATGGACCTAGTAGGCCCACTCCCAAAATCAGCAAGGGGTCACCAGCACATATTAGACGTGCTAGATTACGCCACCCGTTACCCTGAAGCCATCCCGCTTAGAAACACGTCATCCAAAGTCATCGCACGTGAGCTGTTTCAGATGTTCACCAGAACCGGCATCCCTAAAGAGATCTTGACAGACCAGGGGACGCCCTTTATGTCAAAAATTACCAAAGAGCTGTGTCGGCTCCTGAACATCACCCATCTGCGTACGTCCGTGTACCATCCCCAGACGGATGGCCTGGTAGAACGGTTTAACCGAACTCTAAAAGGGATGCTTAAAAAGGTAGTGGACAAAGATGGAAAGGACTGGGACCGTCTGTTACCATACTTAATGTTTTCCATCAGAGAGGTCCCACAGGCGTCCACGGGTTTCTCCCCATTTGAGCTACTGTATGGTAGGCATCCCAGAGGGCTGTTAGACATGGCTAAGGAAACCTGGGAACAGGAGCAAACCCCACACCGCAGTGTTATAGACCACATAGCGGACATGCAAGACAGGATTATGGCAGTTATGCCAATCGTAAAAGAGCACATGCAGCAAGCTCAGGAAGCACAGGCCAGAATATACAATAGGTCTACGAGGGTCAGGTCATTTAAACCAGGTGATCGGGTGTTGGTTTTAGTGCCGACCGTGGAGAGTAAATTCCTCGCTAAGTGGCAATGTCCCTATGAGGTCAGGGAAAAGTAAGCAAGGTAAATTACAAGGTGTACCAGCCAGGGAGAAGGAAGCCCTTACAAATTTACCACATCAACCTACTAAAATCCTGGAAGGACAGAGAGGTTCTTACAGCAGACAGGGTGGCCAAGAATGTACCCAGCACTGAGTTACACGAGGTCCGTATATCACAGTCATTGTCAGCCGTTCAGGTACAAGAGGTCAGAGAGTTCCTGCAGAGGAATAGAGAGACCTTCTCAGAAGTACCAGCAGGACAAATATTATTGAGCATGACATTGTGACAGACCCTGGCCAAAAGGTGAGGCTGAGGCCGTATCGTGTGCTATCTCAGAGGAGGTACAGAAAATGTTAGCCTTGGAAGTTATAGAGAGGTCAAAAAGTGGCTGGTCAAGTCCCTTGTCCTCATCCCTAAACCTGATGGCACTCTCAGGTTTTGTAATGACTTACGGAGGTTAAATGAGGTGTCAAACTTTGACACCTATCCCATGCCAAGGGTGGATGAATTGATTGAACGTCTGGGCCCTGCAAGATATATTACCACCCTTGACCTGACCAAAGGGTACTGGCAGGTGCCACTTACCAAGGAGGCGAGAGAAAAAACGGCTTTTTCTACGCCTGATGGCCATTTTCAGTACATAGTACTCCCTTTTGGCCTACATGGGGCCCCAGCCACTTTTCAAAGACTTATGGATATAATCCTACAGCCCCACAGAGCATATGCAGCAGCCTACTTAGATGATGTGGTCATTTTTAGCACAGACTGGGAATCGCATCTACGTAAGGTCCAGGCAGTGATAGACTCCATCCGGGAGGCTGGTATGACGGCAAACCCCAAAAAGTGTGCGATCGGTCTTGAGGAGGCTCGCTACTTGGGGTACAATATTGGACGTGGGGTTATTAAACCACAAATGGACAAAGTGGAGGCTATTAAAAACTGGCCACAACCAGTCTCCAAAAAACAGGTGAGAGCTTTTCTAGGGATCGCTGGATATTATCGAAGGTTTGTCCCAAATTTTGCCACCATCGCAGCTCCCCTTACAGACCTTACAAAAGGGGCTAAGTCCAATAGGGTAAAATGGGACGAGATGTCAGAAGAAGCCTTCCAGAAATTAAAAGAGGTCTTATGTAAGAGGCCAGTGTTAATTGCACCTGACTTTAAAAGGGAATTTATAGTACAGGCAGATGCCTCTAATGTTGGTCTAGGAGCAGTCCTGTCACAGGTAGTTAATGGTGAAGAACACCCAGTGGTCTATCTAAGCAGGAAGTTAACATCGGCGGAAAAAATTACGCCATAATTGAGAGAGAGTGCCTGGCTCTTAAGTGGGCGATTGAGTCCTTAAGGTACTATTTGTTAGGCAGACAATTTAGGCTGGTCACCGATCACTCACCTTTAAAATGGATGGCCCAGAATAAAGGCAAAAATGCTAGGGTTACCAGGTGGTTTCTTGCCTTACAGGACTACAAATTCTATGTGGAACATTGTCCTGGTTCTCAGCAAGGCAATGCGGACGCGTTGTCACGTGTCCATTGTCTGAAGGCACAGTGTGCTCCTCCCCACAGGTCTGAGCAGAGGGGGGGGGATATGTAAGGCCCCGAAGGGCAAGGTGGTAAACGGGGTATACATAGGCCCCAGAGTTCTTGCTCAGGTATGGCGAGAGTAATACAGGTCACCGAGAGACCTGGCCTCAGTGGGGTAGAAGCCGCCACTTAGTTTGTGTCAGCTGCATTAGGCGGTTGGCACATGTTTAACCAAGTAGTTTAGCTGTGGAAACACAGCTTAGTCCGGGTCCGGCTTTTACCGGGAGCAGTAAAAGAGTTGGGTGGGTGGTTGCTCCCCCATGGTCCAGGGCCAGGTTTTCATCTGGCTATATAGGTCAGCTCGTCAGCTGACTGGGGGTGTGTCTGCAGTTACAGGCCAGGAAGCTAGGCCTGAGAGGCTACACCACAAGTTCCAAGCTACAAGCTGATAGTAAGGACTACATTTGTTTAGTTAGCGCTCAGACGAGCAGGAGTTTCTTTTGTATATTGTATTGACATACGTTTTGGCTGCCATTTGCACAATAAACGCCGGACAAGAACCGTGCTTTTTTGCTACAAGGCTGTCTGTGTCTCCATTTGCCCTGGGACTTCGCTGTACCACCGAGCGTACCCCCTTATATATATATATATATATATATATATATATATATATATATATATATATATATATATATATTTATATATATATCATATACACTATACAAAATCTGTTGCGTTGAAAATGCAATCTGAATCTGGACTGATGGCAGTATATTATAGAGCAGGAGGGGATGAACCGATTGATGTATTCTGTGGGAAAAGATTCAGTAGAACTTTTATTCATTTAAATCTCTGCTTATCCTGAGTTAAGGAGTCTTGTAGGCGGCCCCACCAGTGATTGACAGCTATCTCTTTATGCACACTCGTACAGATCTGATGACCTCTTCACTGTGACAGGTTCCCTTTAACTTGTATTGAATATGTACGTACACATATCTACACACACCTAATAGCATGTGGGGTGTATGCATGTACTTTCGGTAGTTTCCCCGTGTAAACTTTCACCAAAATATGGCCCAAAATATAGTGCTTTATAGCTTGCTACCAAGGAAAGTAACCTGTGGTTCAGTGTCACCTTTCTGTTCAGACTTGCTCAGTTCTAGCACTAGGAATTACAGGAGGATGAGAAGAAGTTGGGCTGTAAATGGGAACTAATGTGAGAAGCTCAAAGGTAATCATACATGTTTAGGATATAGGATTAGTGTTGTACTTTTGCTCTGTGTGTAATGAGCATGCAGCCTTCCTTCAAGTTTTTTGTCCAAACGACAGAATACTCTTTTAAGGTTAATTCAAATAGCAAGTTATTTTACACGTAGTTACTAAACCCCATACTAGGTAATAGAAAATAAAATAAAAATGCAGAATTTTAGTAAATGTGCAAGGGAAGAAATTCTGTCCTCCAGCTCTTAACTGTTGAGATTAGAGTTAATGCCTGACCTTCTCATTTAACCCTTAAAGGGGTGTTCCCATTCTGATGGTATATTGGTAGGGTAGTAAGTAGCGCTTAAGAAAAATTCGCTGTTCTGTTCTTTGGGAGTTTTGAGCACAGGTGAGTGGTTTGTTCTCTTCATAGAACAAAATGGAGAGACGTGCATAAGCACAATCAACTCTTCCTTTGGAGCCAAAACTTTCAGGGGTCCATTTCCGAAATAGCTGCAAGTCCCAGAGTTGGGACCCGCCTGCATCACACTTTGATGGCATATTGGTAGAATATGCTATCAAAGTCCAAAATAGAACACCTCTTTCTATATCATGGACTGCATTCCACATAATCATGTGGTGCCCATTGGTTTTAGTATTTTGGGTGATAATTTTTAAAAGCATGCGTTGTCATTAGGAGATCCAGCACTGTGATTGTAGATGCTGCCTCTGGAGTTCAATTTTGACTTTTCCTTCCATAGCTACAGCCATGGTTTGTTCTGAAGAATGTTTTTATTTTTCCCTGTAGCATTTTAAAGTGATATTCTCATTAAAACTAATGGTTATTTTTCCTCTCTCTACAGATGGAGTTTGCCCAAAAATTTCTAATCCTTTAGACAATTACCTCATTTCCACCCCTCCAGAAAATATCACTTTTGATGACCCTTCCCTTGATGTGGTGATCCTCCTAAGGGTTCTTCATGCCATTAGTAGATACTGGTATTATTTGTTTGATGTAAGTAGCACTATATAATCTATTGTGCTTGTTGCCAGTTTAAATTTGCAGTTTCACTCTGGTTATATCCAGGGGTCTGTCAGTTTAAGCAGCTCTACCTCAAATATGTGATCTGTGTAGTCATTAGGGGACTATAGCGACCGCGTGGGTTGTTTGTTTTTTAGTAGGTTTTGCATGGGACAGGCTAGAAAATAACAAACAATTAGACATTGTAAAGATAATTTCCCTGAATTCTGCTGAAGGGGGGCCTCTTGAGCTCTTTCTGCTACATTAACTGGATGCTAACAATGTTTTATTTCTCCTTAGAATGCTGTCTGCAAAGAGATTATTTCCACCTCAGAGTTTATCAATAGCAAGTTGACTGCCAAGGCGAACAGGCAACTGCAAGATCCTCTGGTTATTATGACAGGGAATATTCCCACTTGGCTAACAGAGCTCGGGAAAAGTTGGTAAGTTATTATTTTGCCACCTCTAGGATTTGTCATATCAAAAGCTATACGTTTTTATTTGATATTTAACCACTGGAAGCACCACCAATTGCTGAAGTATGGACTGTGAACCCCAACAACTCACTGCTATAACTTTGGCCTATCTGACGAGACACTATACCTGCCCTTTACTGGGAACTGGATGATCTTGTGTCTTCGGATTTAAAATTCACAAAAACAATGTTACATGAGGTAACCAAAGCCCTGTAATATATGCCACGCTACTAAACTGATTTTCCTAACATCTGGATGTACACATTTAAAAACCTAACTTTTATCCTAGCATCAATTTAAAAACCTCAGAAAAGGAGAACTACTATCTAAATTGTAATTACTATCTGTTATAGAGCACTAAACCTGCCTTATCAGAACTCCTTAATATATTGAAGTTGGTTTAGGGCTAGCTGCAGACTGTCCCAAGAGGATGTTTTAAACTATTACGGCCCACCCTCCCTCTCCCCAATATGTTTGATTGCAGAAGTGGCAATGGGGCTATTATATGAAGACTCAACTTTTGCGGTAAAGCATGTTGTGGTGACTGTAATACTTTTTTTAAATATCAGGATTAGGAGACTGTAATCTTGCGACAGTCTGCAAGCTAGTATTAAACCAATTCAGTATAGTAAGAAGTTCTGATAAGGCAGGTTTAGTATTCTATTAGTTGTTCTCCATTTCTGAGGTTTTTAGATTGATGCTAGAATATGTGATGTTTTAAAATGTATATATTTAGATGTTAGGAGAATCCAGTAGTAGTGGGGCGTATATTATAGCATTTTTTGTTACCTCAGGTAGCATTTGTTTTTTTGGTTTAATTTCCCTGCCCACTATAGGGTCAATGTGACTAGTTTTCTGGTTAAAATATAAGCTGTTTAGGAGGGGCCTCCTGTATTTAACTTATTTGCTCCGATGGGGGTCAGAGCAGTCTGACCTGCACCAATCATGGATTTATGTCATCTGTTCTCAATTTTCCATAAATGTTAGCATTCGGAAATACTTGAATGTGTGAAACTACGTGGCTGCTAGGTGCGCTGTATGAAAAGAATTCTCTTCCAGTGAGACAGTTCTATGGCAGTGACTTGGTCTGTATACGATCTGATGTATGCGCATGGCTTTGGTTTTATCACTGCTTGTTAACTGTATATTTTGTTTAATTTTTTATTTACTTGTCTTAGTTATATGTTGCTCTCTGTGTCTTGTGCTGCGTCCTTTGTGATTCTGTTTACTTAGATCAGCTGTATTTTTTTTTCTTTATATGTCCTCAATGTATGTGCTAAGCTTTGCAAGTGTGGCACAAGTCTGCACTATTTCTATGACTAAATGTTTTGATGCGCATTCTTGATTTTTGCTGTATGATGTCCACGTAGACATTTCTTAACGTCCAGTTAATAAGTGTATAATAAAAGTTCAGTTTCAAAGGTAGGCTTTTGACCATGTCTTTAAATTTGTATTTTCTTTTCAGTCCGTTCTTCTTTCCGTTTGACACACGACAAATGTTGTTCTACGTGACTGCATTTAAGAATCGGGGCAATGAAAAGGGGCTGCTTGACAAACCCGAAATAAAACGTCGTTCTAGGACAGCAGAGTGGCCCCGAGACTAGACAGGAAAAAGGTAGGTTTTTTTGGGGGGAGGGGCAGGGTTTAAAGGAACTAAGGGCGACATGTATGAATTTTAGGCCCAGACGTCAAATTTTATTGCGCGCATTAATAGTGTAGAATGCGTCTGAATTTATGAACCTGTTCTACTGCGAGTCATAGATTTAGCGCTTTTTAGCTCCAAGATGACAACTCTCACTGAGGTAAACCACTTTTAACTTGGTCTGCCTATTCCAGCAGTAATGCGCCCAGTTTTAATGTCCTCCAGTCATAAATGTGTCGAATCATGCGGTTGTGGTGTGACACGCCTCCAGAACGCCCCCACATCTTAGGCGCAATACAAAGTGCCTTTTGGGTTGCATATGCGCCAAATTTTTGGATTCATTGCCATCTTCAAGAGAACCGGGCTGCAAGGACACCAGAATACTGGTGCAGCCCCGTACATACATGTCGCCCTAAGTTACCGTCCACAGGACACATACTTGTCATTCTCCATTCTAAAACCACGTTGTCCGACAAATATTTTAATCCGGTTTTCAGTGGTGTTTAGGTCTTTTTTTTTTTTTTTTTTTTTTTCCCTGCTGGATTTACAGTAAAAAAATTAGTCCCATTCATTTCTATGGGGTTTTGGATGCAGATCCGACATAGAAATTTTTGTTACACATTTTTTTTTTTTTTTTTTTTTTTTTTTTTTTTTACCTACGGCCGAAGAATGAACATGTTTCAAGTTTTTGTTGTGGACTTCAACTCGGGTTGAGATGAGGTCTATGGGGATGGTTTTACGGTCTATTTTTGACTCATTTTAGAATTGGAATCCCCGACTGGAAATGCTTGCCTTGTAGATGGGCTTTATTCTACTACACCAGACTCCATGGTTAATATATTCATTTGGCTAAAGCTGTGTGTTACTACTGTTCTCGTAGAAATGTCTTGTTTAGGTGTCGGAACCACTGTTGTATCAAGAGCCTGAGTTGTGTAATTTTACATTCTCCATCTGGCTGAGCACAGCACTCATAGGTCATTTTTCTTTCAGCGCACTGTGAATAGAGATGAGCTTCTGAAACAAGCTGAATCTGTGATGCAGGATCTGGGAAGCTCACGAGCTATGCTGGAGATCCAGTATGAGAATGAAGTAAGTGACCCCCATGCATTTCTAGATCAATGCATAGAGCATTTATAAAAAGGTACCAATAATAATAATAATTAAAAAAAAATCAGTAAAGTTATTTGTACTGTGAAAACCCTATGCATCTGACACATAAAAAAACATAATAAATCTTCAGCAGCCAATGTGGCGGTTTGGTCCTGTAGGGCTGTTATTTTTCCATTTGACAGTAGGAATACAGCAATGCTAATTATAGTGTTAGTACATGAGCTAGGAAATCACGTGCCATGGGCTGCCTGCCACCTACAGCAATTTTTGTTTGTGCCGTAAAAGGAGCAAACGTGTTCCAAATCTGAATCCATGTAGTTTTATTTGGCCTTGAATGTGACTGTTTACTAGTTTGATATCGCTTTACATTCAGGTTTGTGAAATTTGTAATTCAGTGTGCGTATACATTTTAGGTTGGAACTGGATTGGGACCTACTTTGGAGTTTTATGCACTTGTATCTCAGGAATTACAAAGAGCCGATCTTGGCCTTTGGAGAGGTGAAGAAATCACACTCTCTAATCCTAAAGGTAAATATGTCATATCTAAAAGATATCATATCTAAAAGTTTTATTTAGCTTTGCAGCTTGGAGCCAAGTAAAAAAAAAATTGTAGACCAACTCTAGACGGTTTTTGGGTAAGTTCAGTTGTGGAAGACCTACTGTAAATTTACAGCAAATTAGATTGCAATTTATGTGGTTCTGATTTCCATGCAGTAAATTTTACCGTGGAATTTACCCTTTCAACGTATAGAGGGGAAACCACTGCAGAATCCGCAAGTAACATATTCATATTCTGCTCGGCAATTGCTACGGACTTGTGGTAGAAAAATTCCACTGCATGTGGAGCCAGTGACCAGCTTATGTGGTGGTCCATTGTTTGTATATACTTTTTAGTTCATATCCTATGAAAACTTTCAGAATGAAACCTTTGAAAATCATTTACTTTCCAGGAAATCAAGAAGGGACCAAATACGTTCACAACATGCAGGGCCTGTTCGCTCTTCCCTTTGGTCGGACTGCTAAACCAGCACATATCGCTAAAGTGAAGATGAAGTTCCGTTTTCTTGGAAAATTAATGGCAAAAGCCATTATGGACTTCAGACTGGTGGGTGCTTACTTGGCTTAACCCTTGGGATCAAATTAAACCTCATCCTGGAATTTTGTGTTGTGGTTTTCTACTTGAAAAATGTTGTGTTTTAGTAGAGAAGTTATGTGCTGCTAACACTTTACATACAACCTTCTTACATAGAATGCTTTCATACCGTGCTATTCAACCCTGTAAAAAATTGCAGTCTGCCTACATGTATTAAAAACGATACTAGTAGACTAGTATAAAGCAATATGTAACAGATTTGTGTCTTTCTATAGGTGGACATTCCTCTTGGACTGCCATTCTACAAATGGATGTTAAGACAGGAATTCTCCTTGGCCTCACATGATTTGCTCAATGTTGACCCAGTGGTGGCAAAATCCGTTTATCATCTGGAAGAAGTTGTGAGGCAGAAAAAGAGACTGGAACAGGATAAGGCACTGGTAACCCTTTCTCTGGGAGACAATCAAGCTATAATGTTATACACCTGTAACCAGAGCTATGGAGTCATTAGCCATGCACCGACTCCAACTCTAAAGCATAAAATTATGTGGTGTTCGTACCATGTGATGTACTAAATGCATGGTTTGTTGCAGATTTGGTTACATATAAATTTAGGAAGGTTAAGAAATGTTACTCCTGTAAGTATATTATGTTTTATCAATGTACCACCCCAATTATCAAAGCAAAGGGGCAGATAATACTGTCTAATATTTAGACTGATTCAACTTAAACTAGACAGTCTCAACATGTACACTTAGCAATGCCCTTATTACAGAGGCCACACCCTTATTGTCAGGCAAGAACAGAAAAGGTCTAAAACACTTAAATGTGTAAAGCATGTACATCACTATTTTGGTTCAATTAGCATAATAAATGTACGCCAAAGTGATACTTAGGATTCATCAGTGCATTTTTTTAGATAAACATCTAGTTCTATTTTTCTGATAAAGACCTTGAGTGCTAAGCGCCAACACTGATTTGCCACCAGGTGGCATGTGCACACGTACTAACAAAGTTAGATTTTGTTAGGTAATGCTTGCTGCCAATATTTGAAGGGCTGTACTGGATTAGAAAAACATAGCCGCGTTCTTCTTCCACACCACAGATTGTGCCTGATAGTGTAGCTCAGTCTTATTTGGGTTGTGCGTGAAGTAGCAGCTACAGCATGTGGATGAAATCACATCCACATGTGGCTGTATGATTTTTCCAGTAAAAATATGCAGCTGTTGACCATTACACAGGGGTGTGGTTTTGTCTGCATGCAATGTCAGCCTGTTCCATCAGGGTATGTTCAGACCACTAAATTACAGGCATATAGCGGCGCGTACAGTGCACGTCGCTATACACCTGCAGCTTCAGAGGGACACGCTGACCAGTGCTTACGTCTGAAACCTCTCACTGACGGTCATGCTTCCCGGTGTGTAGTAACCGGGAAGAATTGACATGTTCGTTCTTTCCCCAGATGCGTATTGTGCTTTGGGGGAAAGAGCAGGTGATCATAGCGCTCAATGAGAGCTATAAATTACCTGTATTCTCAGCCCGTACTTCAGGCGTATTGAAGCGCAATTACGCACTGTATTATGGACTGAAAATACATTGTGTGAACGTACCCTTAGGCCCCGTTCACACGGCTTATTGCCGACAGATTTGTGCGCCGTATTGAGCGCACAAATCCGCCGTGAATACGGGGCGGGAGGGGGGCGGGGCCGGAGCGCGGCGGGGGCGCCGCTCCCGGCCCCATAGACAATGCATTGTTTACGGCGCGGCCGCGCCGTAAATAATGTGCATGTCACTTTCTCCCCCGCGGCGGATTTTGCCGAGCGGGGAGGAGCGACGGATTCCACTGTTCTCAATGAGAGCAGTGGATTACCGTAATGACTCCGACGGATTGGCGCCGTATTGAAGCGCAAATCCGGCGCGGAATACGGCGCCAATCCGTCGGCAAATAAGCCGTGTGAACGGGGCCTTAAAGTGAACTAAGCGGTTTTGTTTTGAACAAAAGCGAACATGTTTTCTGAGCCTGGATAACTGGTTTTAAGGGGGCTTTTTTTCTCTTTCACAGTTAAGGGTATGTTTTAAATGTGCCTATGTGTGCTTAATCATAGACCAAAGAGAGTCTGCAATTTGCACTTGAAAGTTTGAATATGAATGGCTGCTCTATAGAAGATCTGGGTCTGGATTTTACACTACCAGGATTTCCCAATCTCGAGTTGAAGAAGGGAGGAAAGGATGTGCCTGTCACTATTCACAATCTGGATGAGTATGTACGGGTAAGTGAAATGTACTTTGAGGTAATATGACCCTTTAGAGCTAAAATAAGTGTGATTTGACAATAGGAAACTATAGGTCTGTGTTAGCGTTAAACACACATTGCACTAGATACTACTATAATTGGCGCCTATGAAACTCTTCAACTCACTCACTCGCCTTACCCCCCCCTTTTTTTATTACGGGTAATTTCCTAGAAAGCAATTGAGTCTACCAATATTTTTTAGCATTTTTGTCTATGCCCACAGAAAACCAAATATCAGTAAAACTTTACAACATATTTCCAGGCATTGATGATCTCCGAGAAACCAGCTACTGCACAAAAATGCTGAATCGTTGATGTTTCAGAAATGCCCAACATATGAGGACGTTTTAATTTCATGAGCAGTGGTGAACTACAGTCTTCATTGGGATACCTCTCTTAAAGAGTCAGATGCACACACTATCTACAATGCTAGCAAGCAACAAATATGTGGTTACTCCATTCTGTTCAGACCATTAGATACATTTTAGGATTTATCTCTGTTAGGATAAATATACGATTTTTCCGATTCTTCTCGAAAATTGAGCTAAAAGTAGCATGCGACTGTAGTTGAAAGTCCTTATCTGCACAGCAGATTATTTTCTACCAGACTCATAAAGGCATTCTTTTCTTTTTGTGCTGTTAAATTTTTAAGTACTTAAAGGGAACCTGTCGCATCACATGCTATCTGGTCTGCTGGCAGTATGTTATAGAATAGGAGGAGCTGAGCTGATTGATGTATAGTTTTTGTAGGATAAGATACAGTTGAATCTGTTTTCATTTAAATCCCTGCTTATTCTGTGTTGAGTCCAGTAGGCGGTCTTATCAGTGATTGATAGCCATCTTTGTATGCACACTCCTACAAAGAAGGCTTTTAGTCACTGATAACACCACATACTGGACTCTTCAACCCAGAATAAACAGAGATTTAAACAAAGGAAGTATAACGTCTAATCTTTCCCTACAAAACTGAATGTCAAAATGCTGCCAGCAGATCAGATGGCACATTTATGTGGCAGGTTCCCTTTCAAGGGGTTGTCTTACTACAAAGATTCGCTTTCAACATGTAGGGAACGCTAAATCATGACTTTTCCAAATACATTTCTCTTTAGATATTTCCCTGGTCGGGAGGTAAAAGATTTTATGTGCTCTGAGTGCACACAGGTTTCTCTGGTTACCATCTTGCTCTACCCTTCTCTCTTTGTCTTGTCTGAGAATATTGAGTGACGTCACTACAGGTCGGCACACAGGACAGATGGTAGCTTGAGAACAGTGTGTTATCTTTAACAAACAAAGGAGATTAATTACTTTTAATTGTTTGCTTTGAGCTCCGAAGCCCTCTGCACTATAGATAAATCTCCTGCACTCAATGTCAGTGCAATTAGAAGAACTTTGAAGACGAAGCTGACATGCTAATCACTGCTATAGAACCACTCACAGCCTAACCAGGAATAAACAGGAATCTAAAGCTGCTTATGGCTTTACACCATAATATTCACCACAGCAGAATATAGCTGAGCCTGCTCCATGGCCAGTGGGTGAAAGCTGTGTAGTGGATACCCATTGTTGGTATTCACGATTAAAGAGAACTCCCTTCCCAATTATTTAAGCACTTAGGTTGTATTCACATAGTGATTTTGTTGCAGTTTAAAGCCGCATTAAAGATATATCTGAAAACACTGCACGATTACTGGGATTCACTGTAGTTTTGCATTGTGGTAATAAGCTGTACAGATTTTACAGGTGAAATGCATCACCTGTTAAAACTGTGTAGCCAATTACTGCTTTGCAAAAACGCATGTGGTTTTTTTCTGGAGCAGGGTTTTTGTTGTTTTTTTACTGCAGAAGAACCATTTTGTGTGGATTCACTCTGTGCAACCCGAGCATCTAATCAGTTAGGGTGGCAGTGCCCCCTGTCAATGGATCACCAAAGGCAGAATGTACTAGGGGATTGGTACATGAGTAAATTAGTAATACAGTGTAGTGGACAAGTGATCACCTATCGACCATACGGTCTTTTTTGTTGTCCCTATTTTAAGGAAAAGGATCATGGATGTAAAAATAAAAGTAAATATGCATAAACTAACACATTCCCTGCACCAGTCCTTGTCATAACACTACTCCAGACACAGTTATCCCAAAACTGACCTATATCAATATTAACAGTAACTGGTGACGAACACGTAATGTCTACTTTAGGGTAACGCTATAGGGGAAACTTACTAACACCTGTTTTGTCAGGCAAGGCACAAAATGTTTCAGAAAGTGTCTTAACGCACATAATAGATATGGTACAAAGTATGTGCACAAGTTTTTCCCTCAAATTGTGCCACAATTTTTGCACAATTGCCATAATAAATGTGCCCCTTTATGGTTTAAAGAAAAATAAAGTAGAATGCTAAAGCATATTTTATTTTATACTAGAAGCCTTATAAAAAAATTATTCATGTTGATAGACCAACAAGTTAAAGTTATAGCTGGCAAACTGATGCATACTAAAAACCGCTAAATCATGTCTGGTCATAAAGGCCAAAAATACACTGGTTAAAGAAGCACAAAACGTTAAATAATGAAGATTATAAAAAGAGCTGCTAATGTTGTTCATACACATCTTATAACAATCGTAGTGATCATTGGGGCAGATATGTTTCTGGCCTTTTGTCAGTCATCCCATTAAAGAGCTCCAGTCACCCCCTCTACAGCCTGAAATGTATTTTATTCCTATTGGGGCTTCACATGCATCTTAGGGAACGTCCACACGACACACGTCAGAATACTCGTCGGATTCTGAATCCCAAAACAGTGCTGTCCAACGAGTATTTTGATGTTTGCAAGATAGATGTTAGGTCATTTTTTTCCCCCAGCCAGATTTACGAGTGCCATTCATCTCCATGGGGTTTTGGACGTGGATCTGACAGAAATGTTTGGGGCACTTTTTTTTTTTTTTCCACCTAAAATACGACCGAAGATTGCACATGTTATGCTGTTTTTACTAATAATTTGGTTTTCAAATTTTACCTCAAGAAAATCGTGTGGCGTACAATTTGGATTTTCAATTGAGGTCTATGGGGATGGTATTATAGTCAGTTTTTGACAGATGTGAAATTCCAAATCCATGTCAAAAACCCACTGGAAATGCTTGCCATATAAAGGGCCCCTTATTGTAAAGCAGTGAGCATTACCATTTGGTTTAGAGGACAGTGTAACATAAGGATTTGGCTTCCAATCGATACATTTGGTTAATTTGCAAAATTTGCCGTGGATAAAAGCATGCGAAGTAGACAGAGCAGTAGTTCAGGCTGCTGAGTGTCGTACATTTTTTAATTGCATCTTCCTTCACCCTTGCTAAGTTAAATGAGGAAATTAAATTCTAGCAACAACTTTTGTGTTGAATGCTTCTCAGGCAGAGTAGCGCTTTGGGGCGGGATATAATTGAAATCTAGCACAGTATGAAGTTGGCCTGCTGGTTTGTCTCATTTAGCAGTGGGGGACACAGTTGTGTCTAGTACACTGGCAGGTCATTACAGCAGGAGCTGCCATCCAAGGCATATGGTAAATTGAAGATTACATGCATGTTTCTGTGTTTTGTTGCAGCTTGTAATTTATTGGGCATTGAATGAAGGAGTCTCCAGACAGTTTGACTCCTTTAGAGATGGATTTGAATCAGTCTTCCCTCTTAACCACCTGCAGTATTTTTACCCGGAGGAGGTTTGTACTTTATACTAATTCTATCGGCAAGTTTTTAGTACTCCATTCTATTGACCTTTCCAGTAATTTGATGTTGTAGTCAGTCTTTACATTTTTAGCTCACAGTTTAACACGTTCATGAAATAACTTACTTGTACAGATATCTTCGTCGCCACCTGCAGTCCATGACTTTGTTATTCTGAGGCAACAAGTATTCAAGTCTGATATATGGTAATTTTCAGTGATTGTTGTCATCTCTTAACAGCTGGATCAACTTCTCTGTGGTAGTAAGACTGATCCTTGGGATGTAAAGACGCTGATGGAGTGCTGTAGGCCTGACCATGGATATACACACGACAGGTTAGAAAACAACCTTTTTTTTCTGCTCTGGTAGTGCACTGCGCTTAAACATTTTAACCTTACTTTAATATGTTGTCGTCTTCTCTTGCAGTCGAGCTGTGAAATTTCTCTTTGAAATCCTTAGTAGTTTTGACCCTGAGCAGCAGAGACTTTTCCTCCAGTTTGTCACAGGAAGCCCAAGACTGCCAGTTGGAGGTGAAGTTCTGTCTTTCACTCTGCAATAGCAATAAAAGATGATGGTTTAGATTATGCGTTAATACAGAAGAATTTTGACTGACTGGAAGATTAATCTAGTTCAGTCCTGTACAACTTGGTAGTAGGTAGGGGCCAAAATTCAAATAGGATAAACTTCTTGGAGCTGCAGATAGATCCGGCCTGCAGAGAACAGAGATTAATTTGTATGTGTAGCTGTCTGTTTTTTTCTGTGGGAGTTCTGAATATAGCATGTTGAGTGCGCTCGGCTGCATTCAGAACCCCCATAAGGGTATGTTCATACGGCGTAATTGCAGCGTGCATTTCGCCGCATATTTGCACTTTAATACGGGCAATATGTACGCTGCAGTTAGGGTAGTTCATAGCTCTCAGAGAGAACTATGAATTACGCCTCGTCTACCCCGGCGTACAATACGATCGTATTGTGTGCCGGAGGAGAGACGTGACAAGACATTTCTTCAAGCCGCTGACAATGCATGTTAATGGTCCCCAACCGGCCCCCATGCTTTATAAGTACGCCCTGGACAGCGCGTACTTCTAAAACACACGGCGTATTGCGGTGCGCACAGTATGCGCCCCAATACGGCGTGTGAACCAGGGCTGTGGAGTCGGCAAGCCGAAACTCCGACTCAACTCCTCAATTTCCCAAAACTCCGACTCCCAACTCCTGACTCCCTCATACATGGCGCATGTTTAAGTGATAACTTTACTGTAGTAAAATGGTAACATCAGGCTGTTTATCACCTTATGATACAATAATCAAGCTATTTAGGTGGAACAGACACTGGCAAGCAAAAGGGTAACAATGTTTTGATCTTTTGAACACTTGTGGGTAGAGGTGAAGAAAAAGCTGTATTTGTATCCACGTCCAGTCTGCACCAACATTGTTAATGCGTAGAAGAGACCTGTGATCAGATTTTGGTCATGATTTGCTTTAATCTGATCCAGAGCCCAGAAGGATTCAGGCAGTATTGAAATCCCATAGGTGGATTTCCCTAATACTAACAAAATAATATAAATTAACACTTTGATTTTTAGGAGCAAAACTGTAACTAAGCAGATGCTAAATACTAGCAAGTCAAATTTATGTATAAGATAGGTAAGATGACTGTATATAAAATTACAGTAGCCTCATGTACAAAGCTGTAGTGGATGGAGAGATATGGAGCCTGAAAGTCACAAGTTCAAACCATTGTTACCATTTTGCTTGTTAGTGTAAAATATATTTATTGGATACGACTTTAGGACACAAAAAAATTGTAAATATGCAAAACACTGCAGGAACATTTGTGAAGTCTCTGAATTTGTTCTGAGAAATAGTATCGCCTCCATCAGATCCTGCATACATGACCTCACATCTGATCTCATTATTTCCAGACTAGAGAACGGCCTCTCTACACTAACTTGGGTTGGTGGCAAAGCGGTGACCACAGGGGCAACATCTCTAACAATGTCAGGGTATAAAGGAATTGCCTCAGCCACAGTCAGTTTTGATGAATTTTTATGGCATGTTCCTACGGCATGGGTTTTCGGCTGGTTTTTCAGCCGGTTTGCGGTTTTTCAGACCGCCTGAAAAACCGGCCGAAAATGAGCACAATTGTGCTCTATGCAAAACCTGTGCAACAGTCCCCACTGCACAGGTTTTGCCGCCGGCGGTCCGGCGGCAAAACATTGTAGAAGCACAATCTTCTGTCCGTTTCCGGACGGAAGATGTGCTTCTCAATGGGAGGGGGGAGTGCTCTTCTCCACTCATCGCGGAGAAAAGCCGCCCCCCCGCGCGGCCGTGGGGACGGGCGCAAAACAGGACAAATACCGGCCGGCAAACCGGCCGGTATTTGTCTTGTGCCGTGTAAAGGCGCCCTTAAACTCTTCTACTTCTTTGAAAACAAGTCAAAAATTTTGCTGGAATCTGTTTGCCATGGGAGTAGAATCTTTTCCCCTGTGGCAGCGCTTTGCCTGCTCCATGTCATCAATTACACTCCTCATGTGATGAGGCTGAAGATATGGGAGCAGCAGCACTGGCCGGACCCAATGCCTCTTGCTCTTTGCACTGCATCGAACTAACTGGACCAACTTATTATATATTTTGGGAGTCGGTCCATTTTATGACGATTCCGACTCCTGCAAAATAGCCACCGACTCCACGATTCCGACTCCACAGCCCTGGTGTGAACACACCCTAAAAATGGAGAGTGCCACACATGCACCACAGTCTCTATTGACTGTGGCTGCACAGTTCTGTACATTCGCTTGTAGAGTTTACCTTTTTGCAGGCCACCAGAAATCCTGTAGATGGGCCTGTGTGCTAAATGTTGTTGTGCAGGCCTGATGTAGTTAGTTATTAACCCTGTCATAATTGAAAAATGTTGTGTGTTTTACATTTATGCTTTATCTAGCCACCATCACAAGTGCATCTGCCCCTCCTGTCCTAGTTTGCATGTTTACAGAGGCTGTGTATATCATGTTTCTGTGTTTGTCTCTTCATTATAGGCTTCCGGAGCTTAAACCCTCCACTCACCATAGTCCGCAAGACTTTTGAATCCACCGAAAACCCTGATGATTTCTTGCCCTCCGTTATGACCTGCGTCAACTACCTTAAGCTGCCAGACTATTCTAGCATTGAGATTATGCGTGAGAAACTGTTAATTGCTGCACGCGAAGGACAACAGTCATTCCACCTTTCCTGATCCGATGGGACTTACCACGGACCTTGCTTAAGACGATAAATCATGATTACTTTTCTAAATGCGTCACCAGAGTCAAGGCGACAATCTCCGCCTTATTGTAGAGAAAAACAGTGCAGAGTGCTACAAACACACAATAAAAACAAAACAAAAAAAAGAGACCTACTAGTTCCATTTAACAGCCCCCCGGATATCTAAAACTTATCAGGCTTGAAAGATACATGACATAAGTTTTGTTTAGAAAGTTTTTTTTTTCTTTTGCTTAAATTATCCTTTATTTGAAGAGTGAAGTTTTTAAATTGCTTTGCAGTGTGACTTTAAAAGAGGAGGGATAATAAGGAAAAACAGTCTATAAAGAAGAAAAAAGGGATGTTTTTGAAGCTGGAAAAATAAATATTGCTGTGCAGTTTAAAAATCCCAGTCTGTGTGTATCCATCAAGCTAAAAATGAGTCAACACCCTCCACAATGTTCCCATCTGAAAGCAGATTCTGCATAAAGGTAGATGGAATCGCAAAGCCTGTTCTTTGACAAATCTAGTTATGTAGTTGAGTGTATTTTTCTCACTTGACACGGCCTCCCTGATTACATGTTATGTGCAATTGAGTTTCCTGCGAGCGCAGACTTGATGGCAGGCCGCCTCATTGTTAATTTTTGTGGCAGGAGCAACCGTGCCTCTGACTATAGTAACATCTGTCAGAGGGTGATTTACTGATGGGCTCCAGAAACGTGAGGAGCTGATGGTCTGAGAGGAAGCAAAGGTTTGATGGTTTGTACTGGCCTTTTTCCAGGATACTTTAAAACTGTTTACACAGTATATGAAAAAATAAACTGAGTGGTGTTTTTGTTCATTTTGATTTTTTTAAAATGTAAAACTTAAAAAAATAAAAAGAAAAAAAAAACTTGGCTGGCCTGTATTTATCCAAATACAGCCATAGCATTTCAATTTAATGTATATTTTAAAAAAAATATAAAAAAAAATACAGTTTAATGCCCTGTTTAATTTCCTTTCTTCAGATTATTATATTTTTTTTAAGTTTTTTTTTTCTGGGTCTAGTTTGGGAGGGAGGGTTGGAAATGTTTTGACAAATGAAAGCAAATGTTCTCAATGTCATGTTCTATGTGCTGATTTCTCAGATCTGCAATAATCTACTTCATCAGGTTCATGTTTTTACCTGAATATAAATAAAACCGAGAAAAAGTTTGCTTCACGTTTTATTTTATTTTATTTTGTTCCATTTTCATTTGTTTGTAACGCTTGTGCATATAGTCCTCCTCTTTGCAATGAAGGTTCATCTATTAAGCTGGCCTTGGGTGCAAAAATTCTTCTGTTCAGATTATTATTTAATATTAATGCTACAACACTTAGGCTGGATTCTGAAGTCGTGTTATTGCATGCATCTTTGTTGAATGCAGGTGGTTTTGTAATTTACTTTCAATACTTTACACTGCATTCAACAAAAATTAATGTTGCGACTTGACGTGAGAACTTTGCGTTAAGGAAAAAGAACATACACAAATTGTTTTCCAATCATATCAACAATGATCCATAGGGGCACACGTATGAGAACTGGTGCAGACTAGACAGTTGTACTTCTCAGTATTTTAGTGTAGAATTCATCAGTATGTATGAAAGCATCTCACAGCACTTTATAAAAGTGTCTGAGACAATTTTTGAACGTGTGCCCGTTATCACAAAACCTTTTATAAATATGTATGACAGGGACAGAAAACTGGCAAAGCCTGTTTCATAATGTCCAGCTATCACAATTGATTAGAAATTAGAGCTCATTAGCAATAATTTTTACATCCATGGCCACCTTTTTAGGGTAACTCCACATGGAGGGTCTCCAAAATGGTTACAATACCGTCAAACTCCCTGCACCCTTCCCTCCGAGCAACATGTTGGCTCAGTTTGCATTGATTACTCTGGGAAACACTAATTTTGGTGCCTTAAAAGTTGGAACCATTTTTGAGTATGTTTAGGGCATCCCTCTCTGCTCTAGTTTTCGAGATCCATCATCACCACCTTACCAAGTATATGCCGCTGAAAGTAGTGGTCACTCAATATTGTACTATAGAAATGTTGGAAATTCATGTGAAGCAGAAAAAGACATACACTACCGTTCAAAAGTTTGGGGTCACCCAGACAATTGTGTTTTCCCTGAACGCTCATACTTTTATTTATCAAACGAGTTGCAAAATGAATAGAAATATAGTCCAGACATTGACAAGGTTAGAAATAATGATTTTTATTTGAAAAAATAATTTTCTACTTCAAACTTTGCTTTTGTCAGATAATGCTCCCTTTGCAGCAATTCCAGCATTGCAGACCTTTGGCATTCTAGCTGTGAATTTGCTGAGGTAATGTGGAGAAATTTCACCCCATGCTTCCAGAAACCCCTCCCACAAGTTGGTTTGGCTTGATGGGCACTCTTTGCGAACCATACGGTCAAGCTGCTCCCACAACAGCTCAATGAGGTTGAGATCTGGTGACTGCGCTGGCCACTCCATTACAGATAGAATTCCAGCTGCCTGCTTCTTCCCTAAATAGTTCTTGCATGATTTGGGGTTGCTTTGGGTCATTGTCCTGTTGCAGGATGAAATTGGCTCCAATCAAGCGCCCCCCACAGGGTATGGCATGGCGTTGCAAAATGGAGTGATAGCCTTCCTTATTCAAAATCCCTTTTACCTTGTACAAATCTCCCACTTTACCAGCACCAAAGCAACCCCAGACCATCACAGTCCCTCCACCATGCTTGACAGATGGCGTCAGGCGCTCTTACAGCATCTTTTCAGTTGTTCTGTGTCTCGTAAATGTTCTTCTGTGTGATCCAAACACCTCAAACGTCGATTCCTCTGTCCAATGTCTGTGTACTTTAGCCCATATTAATCTTTTCCTTTTATTAGCCAGTCTCAGATATGACTTTTTCTTTGCTTCTCTGCCCTGAAGCACCCGGAGTCGCCTCTTCACTGTAGACGTTGACACTGGTGTTTTGCGGGTACTATTTAATGAAGCTGCCGGTTGAGGACCTGTGAGGCATCGACTAGAGACTCTAATGTACTTGTCTTGTTGCTCAGTTGTGCAGCAGGGCCTGCCACTTCTTTCTACTCTGGTTAGAGCCTGTTTGTGCTCTCCTATGAAGGGAGTAGTACTCACCATTGTAGGAAATCTTCAGTTTCTTGGCAATTTCTCGCATGGAATAGCCTTCATCTCTCATCACAAGAATAGACTGTCGAGCTTCACATGAAAGTTCTCTTTTTATAGCCATTTTGCAAGTTCAATCGAACCAACAAATGTAATGCTCCAGATTCACAACTAGCTCAAAGGAAGGTCAGTTTTATAGCTTCTCTAATCAGCAAACCGTGTTTTCAGCTGTGCTAAAATACTTGCACAAGGGTTTTCAAAATATCCAATAGCTTTCTTACACAGTTAGAAAGCACAATGTACCATTAGAACACGGGAGTGATGGTTGTTGGAAATAGTCCTCTATAAACCTAGGTAGATATTGCATTAACAACCAGATGTTTGCAGCTAGCATAGTCATTTACCACATTAACAATGTGGATTTCTGATTCATTTAATGTTAGCTTCATTAAAAAACTGTGCTTTTCTTTGCAAAATATGGTATGGTAAGTTTCTAAGTGACCCCAAACTTTTGAACGGTAGTTTAAGTTATAGAACATTTAAAGAACACATGCAAATAAAAATATGAATGGGCCGAGCAAATTTAATTCTATTCATCTGCACTACATATTGTTAAATTAATCACAAGAACAATGTAGAATCTTGTAATCAACATCTTAAACTAGAGCTGCCTGAACAAAATGGATTGGATTTTCAGACCCGGCAGCACTCGAATACCCAGAATAAGCTCAAAATTTCTAGCCACCAAAAACTTTTTTGTTGTTTCCCAGTGTCATTAATGGCCACTGCTGCCATTAATGAATGATGGTCTCATTATTTTGCAAGTAAACAGCAATTCTGCTGACTAAACTGGGCCATCTTTAACAACCAATTTGGAAATTATACCACCTGAAAGACGCTCGGTGTGGCCATACCCTCAAGTGTGGGTCCCTTCTCAGTAAGGGATGAGAAGGGCATCAGTCATTACATAGAAATCTGCTGAACCTACATTTACTTGGTACAATTTTTCAAATTGCCAACAAACCATTCGATGGTTTGAAAAATGTAGAAACATTTCCATCAACATTTTTATACACATTAAGTGTAATTCATTTGCATTGGCAATGTACTTCTAATGGGCAAAGTGGAAAGAAAATTTACACTATGCAAAAACAGTGTTTTCTATGGTGACTTGTTTTGTGCTTTTTCACTGGCTGATTATTGCTCCAAAAACAGGGTGCTTTCACACAGCGCAGTTTTGGTGCAGTTTTTACAGCGCTCCAATTAAACTTCATTATTACCAGCAAGCTTTTTGCACTAATCTAAACGGTTTGGAAAGTGTTTAATCAATTATTGTGTTTGTAATCCACAAGACTTCAAACACGGTATTTAATTACTTAGTTGAAACACCTTTCTGAACAATTTAGACAACTGAAAGAAGCTTGCTGGTAATAAAGACACAGTTTAATTAGAGCGCAGTTAAAACTGCCCCAAAACTGCGCTGTGTGTAAGCACCCATAGAAATGTTCAGTTAGTAACATTGTCATATTAGTTAACCTCTTAAGACTACATTATGTGTCTTGTAGGTGGGGCAAAAATGAGCTGGCATCCATGTCCTGTGCTGGATGAAGCAGGGACTCTGGGTCTGATGACCGCCAGGACCCTGTTCTAATTGCAAAGAGTGGCCAAACCTCAGATCCTAGATATTTAATCCCTTAAACACCACAGTGAATAGTAATCATTGCATGCAAGTGGTTTTAGAGGGAGTGGAAAAAAAAACCTTTGGGATTAAAAGGGTGTTCCTATCCCACTCCCATAACCATAGAATAAACCCTGAATGTGTAATAGGTGCAGGTGCCATGTATCTCGTGAATAAACTCCATAAAAGTCTCTCTTAAGAGCGAAGAAGTCGTCAGAACTCTCCCA
This sequence comes from Phyllomedusa bahiana, assembly GCA_025379985.1. Taxonomy (NCBI): domain Eukaryota; kingdom Metazoa; phylum Chordata; class Amphibia; order Anura; family Hylidae; genus Phyllomedusa; species Phyllomedusa bahiana. The sequence continues at coordinate 162,829 of JAODAL010001055.1, read as the reverse complement.
TTTATTTCTGAGCATTCCAAATACAGCCAAATGCCCCTTTAAGTTGTGGGTGGTTGTCATAATTATTTTCAATTCCAAACTGTACAATTCTGTCCATGGGTTACGTCTGTTGTTGCATCTTGGCCCCACTGAAGTTAAAGAGGTTGTCTGGGTATACCCCTCTGCTCACGTCTGGATGGGACAGTTACCAAGGCAACAGTCTGATGCCCAGCAAGCATTATTTCAATTGATGGACCTTGTAGGATAATTACCAGGTGTTGAGCAGCTCTCTTGACAACTCGTTTCCGGTATAGTGTGTTACTTCTCCATGATATAAGAGTAGGCGGCAAACTACATCTGGACAACCTTTTTAATGGACTGAGGTTCAAAAACCTACACAGTGCTGTTGTTTTTTGGGGAAAATTCCATCCTATCTAAGACAATCCCACAAAAACCATGTTGAAATGTGCATCAAAAGTTTAGTGTTAATTGACTCTCACATGCAGTTTTTGTTGAAGCTGTTTAAGCCAAAGCAAGGAGTAGATCCAAAAAGAAGTAAATCCTATAAATGAAACAGTTCTCCATTGTGATTACACCTGTTTAGCTTTTAAAAGAAACTTATGTTCTCTAGGCTTTATTTAATAGGATTGTCATAGGTTACCTGTGTGTAGATAGGAATCTTTCTTTACCGTATTGTAATCAATCTTATAGTTATTAGTACACACTCCAATACTTGAGATTTTTTCAAATTGATTCTTCATTTATTCAGTCATATCTACTGTATACACATTTCAGCTTTTCATTATCCATGACAACATATAGAAAATAATTTCTTTAAAAACCTGTGATTTCCATAGAACTTGGTATTATATTTGTTTAGTTCATCATTAATTTGTCTTACAGATGGCTCTTGGGCTCTGTAGCTACTCTGACTCAGATGGATATGCGCAGACTTCTGCTTCGTTTCGGGGTCCACCTCCTTTCTCAAGCCTGAGAACGTAGCAGAAGTCTGTGTACCTCCATCTGAACCAGACGGTCTACAGCTTTGAAGATCCATCAAACAAATATAATACCAAGTTATATGGATATCGCAGATTTTTAAAGAAATTATTTTCTATATGTTGTCATGGATAATGAATTGCTGAAATGTATATAAATATAATGGCTGAGTAAAGAATCCATTTCGATAAATTAATCTGGAATAGTGAAGTGTGTACTAATAATTATAGGACTTTAAATACATGAATAAAAAATAGCATTACATTATAGTATGTGTGAAAATGCCCTACTGCAACAAGCACCCTTCCAAGGCACCTTAATACCACAAAGGTTTTGTTGCAGTTTAAATAAGTAATACTGCATGGGGGGAAAAAAAGTCTTTAACTTGAGGTCAATGGGGAAAATTCATAATAATTGAGAAATGACGAAGGTAAACCACATTTAAATATTTCTAACTTGGACTTAAAACACACAACTATACTGATCAACCATAACATCAGAAGAAAGGGGGAGGTGAATTATATTGATTGAAATTGTGATGATGGCACCTGTCACAGGGTGGGATAAATTAGGCAGCAAGTGAACAGTCAGTTCTTGAAGTTGACATGCTAGGAACAGGAAAAATGGATCTGAATGACTCTGACAAGGGCAAAATTATGATGTATAGACGACTGGATGAGAACATCTCCTAAACAGCAGGTCTTGTGGGGTGTTCTCCGTAGTTGGTGTAGTATCAAAAATGCTCCAAAGAAGGACAAGCGGTGAACCAGCAACAGGCTCATGGACACTTAAGACTCAGTGTAGTATGTGGTGTGTAAAGGCTAATCTCCCTGGTTCAGTATCACAAAAGGAGTAAATGTAGCACAAATTGATAAGTGTCAATGCTGGTTATGATAGAAAGGAGTCAGAACACACAGTGTATCGCAGTGTGTCACATACCTTAGGAAGAGATGGTGCAGGATCCCCTGTGGGTAGTGGACAAGCCAACAGGTAGTATCTAGTGCTGTCAAATCTTGAGTCCAGTTATTCATGTAGGTGTTACTTTGACATGTCCCACCTAAGACCCAGCACACCCCTTCAAAGTAGTAATATCCAGAATGCCCGTGGCCTCCTTCACCAGATTCATGTATCCGGTCTTAATTTAAAAAAAAATGTTCAGGAATAGTTTAAGGATATTGAAATAGAGTTCAACGTGGCTACTTTAACCTACAAATTCTCTAGATCTCGGTCCAATTGCGCATCTGTAGGATATGCTGGAGAAACAAGTCTGTTCCATAGAGGCTGCACCTCAAGACTTAGAGGGTTTTCTCACTATGCAGTTTCACAAAGCCACAGGCAGCTTAGGCTGTGAGCGGGTCTATAGCAGGATTGACACATCAGCTCTGCTATTTCTATTACACTGACAACGAGTGCAAGAGATTTATAAAGTGTTTTACACAGGCTGCAGAGCTTTAAAGGGTGTTTACTTAGCTAAATGAGAAGCTTTCAAAGACCGTAGCTAGAGATAAGACGGCAGGAGGTGACTCGCCATGCCCAGACTGAGTGAGTGGCGGCAGCTTAGACAATGGGAGAGATGGTTGTAACAAGACAAACCATTGTGCTCGAAGAGGAGATTACAGTCCTCTTTATCTCATGACGAAAATCAACAAAGCAATGTATTTACAAAAAATCTTCAATTATCTGTCCCTACATGTTAAAAGCTAATCATTGTAGAGAGAAAACCCCTTTAATGATTTGCCGCAAATGTTTTGGTGTTGGAAAGTACAGTGGTTAGTCAGCTTGGAAAAAAAGACAGGCTTAGGTGCAATTTTGTTAACATGTACAAATATTTGAAAGGACAGTACACAGATCTGTTGCATGATCTCTTTTCACCTAGGCCTGTAACCACGACAAGGGTGTATCCTCTACGTCTAGAGGAAAGAAGGTTTCAGTATCATCACAGACGGGATTCTTAACTGTAAGAGTGGTGACACTATAGAACTCGCCGTTATTATTAGTATTATTATTATTATTACTTATTTTTGAGCGCCCTTGGTTCCAGAGCGCTGTACATTCAGGTTTCATACATAACAGGTCAAACAAGTACAAAGGTGACAAATTAATAACTAACAACTGATACAGAAGGAGAGAGGTCCCTGCCCGTGAGGGCTTACACTCTAAAAGAAAGGTGGGAAGAGACAGAAGGTGAGGGGCAGACATGGTTGTGGATAGTGTAGTGACAGCAGGGTTATTGTTGATTATAGGCAATACTGAAGAGATGGGTTTTCAGGTTGCTTTTGAGGCTGGAGAGAGTGGGGAGAGTCTGAGGTGTTGGGGCAGTGAGTTCCAGAGTGTGGGGGAAGCACGGGAGAAGTCTTGGAGATGGTTATGTGAGGAGTTGACACGGGGAGAGCAGAGAAGAAGGTCCTGTGAGGAGCAGAGATTGCGTGAGGGGAGGTATTTAGAGATTAAGGCAGAGATGTATGGAGGGGAGAGGTTATGGAGAGCCTTGTAGGTCAAGGTTACTAACTTGAACTGGATGCGCTGAGCAATGGGTAGCCAGTGAAGGGATTGACAGAGGGAGAGGCAGAGGAGTATCGAGGAGAGAGGTGAATCAGACGAGCAGCAGAGTTAAGGATGGATTGGAGGGGAGCGAGGGTGTTAGCTGAGAGGCCACAGAGAAGAATGTTGCAATAGGCTAGGCATGAGATGACAAGGGCATGAACCAGCATTTTTGTGCATTCGAAGTTAAGGAATGAGCGGATATGGGAGATATTTTTCAGGTGGAGGCGGCAAGCAGAGGTGAGGGTTTGGATGTGCGGTTTGAAGGACAGATTGGAGTCGAGGGTTATCCCAAGGCAGCGGACTTGTGGAGCTGGTGAGAGAGTGTAGCCATTGACTGTGATAGAGAGATCAGGTGGAGGGATAGAGTGGGACGGTGGGAAGATGATGAATTCAGTTTTATCCACGTTTAGCTTCAAAAGACGTGAGGAGAAGAAGGAGGATATGGATGAAAGACAGTCAGGGATCCGGAAGAGTAGAGAGGTAATATCATGGCCGGAGATGTAGAGTTGGGTATCATCAGCATACAGATGGTATTAAAAGCTATGCAATGCTATTAGTTGACCCAGACCAAGAGTGTAGATAGAAAAGAGTAGTCACCCAGGACAGACCCCTGGGGGACACCAACAGAGAGCGGGCAAGGGGAGGAGGTGGTGCCGTGAGTGAGAGACATTGAATCGGTGAGGTACAAGGAGATCCAGAAAAAGGGCCAAGTCCGTGATGCCGAGGGAGGAGAGGATGTGCAGGAGGAGTGAATGGTCGACAGTGTCAAAGGTGGACAACAGGTCTAGGAGGAGAAGCACAGAATACTGGCGTGAGGCTTTGGCAGTTACTAGGTCGTTGGTGACTTTGGTTAGGGCGGTTTCTGTAAAGTGATGCGGTCAGAAGCCCGATTGCAGAAGTTACAAGAAGTTGTGATGGTGGATTCATTGAACGAGTTTTAAAAGGGCTTGGATGTCTTTCTTGAAAAATATCCCAGTTCTAGTTACTAGCTTCTACAAATAGGATGATGATACAGAAATTATTTTGATTTGCCATATGTGGAGTCCTGGCAGGAGTTTTTCCTCACAGGGGTTTTTGCCTTCCTTTGGATCAACAATGTAGGGAAATAGCTTGGACTCAATGGACCTGTGTCTTTTTTCAATCTTATCTACTATGTTACCTGCAGAGGTCTTGTAGAGACCATGCCTTAACAGGTCAGAGCTGCCTTGGCAGCACAAGGAGGACCTACACAATATTAGTAAGGTGGTTTTAACCCCTTAAGCTGAACGCCTGAAAAGTACTTAATGACCAGCAAATTTATTTTAGTGTTTGCCCCTATGCGTTTCAACAGTCGTAACTTTATTTTTTCAATGACTTATTTGTATTAGGTCTTGTTTTATCTTTGTATTTTTTCAAATTTATTTTTTACACAATTTTTTACACCATTCACATTTCACACTTAATAACTTGTTAGATTAATTCTACAGGTGATTACAGTCATGTACATATCTAATATATTTTTTCCTGTGTGTAATGTGTGCACAATTATTTTTTATTAAATATTTATTTTATTTTTCTACACTTTGTTTTTTACTTTTTTAGTTTTTTTTTTAAATCCCATTAAGCTATAACTGTTTTACTTTTTTTTTTTTTTTTTACACTTATTCATATATGCTAATACATTATAATCTGTTTGTTTGACACAGTCAGTGATTAGGGCAGCACACCGTGTGCCCTGATCGCTGGCTTGTTACACCAGACAGCTCTGGGGCTACTCTAGGTAGGTCTCCAGGGCTGACTGTGCAGCTGTTCCACGGGCTCTGTCAGGTCACCGGGAGTCCAGATCACCTAACAGAGCAGGGGAAAGCCCTTTGATTACACTGCGGTCACTGACCATGGCAATAAAAGAGTTAAGCGCCGGGGAACGGAGGTTTCCTCCGCTTCCTGGTGCTTGCAGAGACTGCACTGGGAACAGGGCTGTGAAGTACAGCTATGTTCTCAGTGCTGTTGTAGCGCTAAAAGCCACAAAACGTCAAAAGACGTCGCTGCAGATGGACGTCCTGAAATGCCCAAGGCCAAAAGACGGTGAGCGGTCGCTAAGGGGTTAAAGCTATAGCTAAACCGTCTAGTAGACTACTACATGGTCACATTTGAGAGTCTCAAAGTTTTTTCATGTATGATAGATAGCATAAATGCTTCTTTAGGGATTTCCACGTAGTGTATTGCCCTTTTTGCAGAAATGTGCCGCTGGTGGCGGTCTGTGTGTGTACATGTATAATTACATGTGTGCCGCAGCCCTGCCAGTGGCACCCAGGTGTGCATACGTTTTTTCAGAAATGTTTTTGTGTGCAGAAACATACGTTATACTTGGTGTACATTGATTTTAACCTAGATGGAAAGGAAGGGGTGCTTCCATTTTGGGTTTCTGTCCCCGCCCACTCTCACAGGCTGTCATAAGAAGGGCAGCTTTGCAGGTTGGGTTTTTTTTTTATTTTTTCTCTCTGAATAATGGAGGTCGGTTGACCCAGCGGGAGGCCTGATTGGCTCGATTGAGAGGTAAAGATAGGATAGGACTGCCCGATTTTGAGATCACGTTGAAAGTTGTGGGCAGCTTAAACATCTTTTGATCAAAAGATGTTAACCGAGAGTCTCAAAGTTTTTTCATGTATGATAGATAGCATAAATGCTTCTTTAGGGATTTCCACGTAGTGTATTGCCCTTTTTACATGGTCACATTTACCATCATCTAGATCCAGTCTGAGAGCAATTTCGGGATAAAGAATGTAATATACCTTTAGGTCAGATTGTTTGATGTCTTATGAGTTCCAAAGTCTGAATCAGTAGTGGAAACAAAGCTTAAAATGTCATTTTCCCCACCATTGGTTGAACTTGATGGACATATGTCTTTTTTCAACCATACATACGTAACTGTTATTTTATGTGATTAGTTAGTGCAATATGTCTTCTACTTGAATTTAATCACTGCTGTGGTTGCCTTATACAAAAAAATAATGTATTTTTAATACAGCAGTCTCGTCATGTGGTTTGGAGTAACATGACCACATTTATAAACATTGCTAAATGATGTTGTAATGCAACCATTGTGCACCACAGCCATAGTCACTGTGTAGCCCTAGCCTTATATGTAAAATACTGCACCTCACAAATGCTAATCACCCGGTGTGATCCTGGCCTAAAGACATAAACGATAAACTGTGGGTCAAGTATTGTTGGATTACATAAAGTCTTAAAATATTTAGATTTTGTACTATTCAAGCAAATATTCGTGCTGTTCCTAAAAGAAAAAAAAAATTGTGAGCTGCCTGTGCCCCGTAAAAAGATAAACTATACTCGCCTTCCTCCTCACCTCCATTAAAGTGCTGATCTTCTGTTTACCTTGTTTTTCTACCAAATGGGATGTCACTTCTGTAGCCGCTGATTTGGCTGCAGCAAACATGTGCAACTTCCTTACATCACTCTTCAGAAGTGAATAGCTCTGTACAGTCACGTAAGCAGAAACACATGATCACTAAAACCAATCAGCAGCTGCAACAGTGCCTTCCCCGTTCAGAAGAATAACAAGGTAAAAAAAAAGAACTACAGAGAACCAAGGGAGGAGCGGAGGAAGGAGAGTGAGTTTTCTTAAAATTTTTCTTTAATGGGGCTCCAGGATACTCTTAATTCTTCTTTTTAGGAATCAAACAATTCTTTAAGCACAAGTGCTTCATTCATATCTTTACATCTTTTATTAGCATTTGTACCTATATCTGTTCTGCCCTAGGTTTTCTAGGATTTCTGCTGTTTAAAACCAAAGATAGTTTCAAAATGATTGATGAAAATTCCTGTACACCTGGTGGTATTGTGGTAATTCTACGGGAAAAAAAACAGCAAAACAGAACACTTGGGGTACTTGCACCTTTAAATCATCTGACATGGTCCAGCCAATTTACAGTTTTAGGTCGCATTATATAATGTAATGTAACCTGAGGAAGAGGGAAACACAAAGTTTACACAGGTAATTCTGCAGCAGCAAATTCACACCAAATTGTGCACATTTGCAGCCACTGCAGATTTAGTTACATAGTTAGAACGATTGAAAAAAGACACGTGTCCATCAAGTTCAACCAAGGGTGGGGAAAATGTGGGTGAAGGGAGAGAGACAAGGACTTTAAGCCCAGCCTCACCACTGGTTAATGCCCTGAACCCGTTTCTTGAAACTGTCTACAGTTCCTGCTGTGACCAGCATCTCAGGCAGGCATTAAAAGGGGTCACTAGCCATTTTTTTTTCCTATGGAATAAAACAAGATACTGATACAAATTCATTTTCTCTTAGCTGATTTTAACTTTCTGGCTGTAGATTTTTGAATTCTGTTATGATTATGACATGAACTGCTTTTAACAACATTTAGAGAGATGTTTTACACACGTTTCTTGGGCACAGGAGCCTGTAAACAGAATCAGAGCCATTGACTTCTATAGGAGAGTTTTCTAATCATGCTCTGTGACCTGGGAAGAAGTCAGTGTGCAGGGAAGGTGAACTGTGACTGTCTCCTATTGTGACTGGTGGATCCTGTGTTATCTATACACATTACTGTCACCTTTCAGTGTAAACCTGCTTGTGCTAATAATGAGGAGACTTCTGAAAAGTTTTCTCTACAGAACAGGAAGTGTCAGACTGTTATTAGGCCTTGTGGCCAAAGTGAAAACTTCAGGATCTCAGTATTTAAAAAAAATATATACATATTAACCCCTTACCGCCGGAGCCAGTTTTGGCCTCTCTGACAGAGCCCCATTTTTACAATCTTCCATGTATCACTTTATGTGAGAATAACTTTTTGACAGTTTAGCCTGTCCATGTGATCCAGAGACTGTTTTCTCGTGACACATTGTGCTTTAAGATAGTAAGAAATTTTGATTCAAAAATTCCTTGTTTATTTGTGAAAAATATCAAAGTATCGTGAAAAATTAGAAGAATTTACCATTTTCAAATTTCAAAAATTTCTACGTGTAAGATAGATAGTTATTCTACTCAAAATAGCTTATAACTAGCATCTACCATAGATCTGCTGTAGGTTGGCATCTTTTTTTTAAATGTCTTTTTTTTATTTATGATATTAGGGGGCTTAGAAATTTAGTAGTAATTTTCACATTTTCAAGAAAATTTGCAATATACATTTTTTTCTAGGGACCAGTCCAGTTCTAACGTGATTTTGATTGGCCTGTATGTTAGATACCCCCATAAATGACCTCATCTAAGAAACTACACCCCTTAAAGTATTCAAAACAGCATGTAGGAAGTTTATTAGCTCATTAGGTGATTCACAGGAATTAAAACAAAGTGGAGGTGAAATTTAAAATTTCACTTTTTTTTTGCAGATTTTCAATTATTCACAAGAACTCAGTAGATGTGATCAGCGAAATGCAACTTAATATTGATTCCCCAGATTCTGCTGTTTTCAGTGATATTCCATATGTGGCCCTAGTGCGCTATTTGGCTCAACCACAAGCCCCAGAATAGGAGGAGCACCTACCGGACTCTGGGGTCTCAATTTTATTTAGGCACCATTTCAGGTTTGCGGACACTTTAAGGTGCTAAAACTTAATAAACATCCCTAAAAAGACCCCATATTGGAGACTACACCCCTTAATCCAGGGGTTTAGTGAGTATGTTGACCCCCCACAGGTGTTTCACAAATTTTTTTAGCGTTAGGCTGGGAAAATGAAAAATAAATTTTTCCCAACAATCTGCAATTTTATCAGAAAATGTAGAATTTTTACAAGGAATCCTGTAAAAAAAAGCATCTCAAATTTTGTTAAGCAATTTCTTGCAAGTTCGGCAATACCCTACATGTGGGTGTAAACTGCTGTTTGGGAGCATGGCAGGGCGTACAGGGAGGGAGCGCTATTTGGCTTTTGGAACGCAGATTTCGGTGGGGTCATGTCGTATTTGCAAAGCCCCCAATGTAGCAGAACAGGTGAAACCTTGCAGAAGTCGCCGCATTTTGAATTCAGCACACCTCAGGGATCTAATCTAGGGGTGTACCGTGCATTTTAGGTGCACAGGTGTACAATAGTTTTTTTTAGCATTGGGCTGTGAAAATGGGGGGAAACAATGCAGTTCCGTCATTGTTTTTTGGGCTTCATTTTTACAGTGTTTGCCGTATGGGATAACTGACAGGAAAACTTTACTATGGGGGACAGTACAATTGCCATGACATAAATTGTATATAGTTTTATTAATTTTACACAATAGAAATAGGTCTATAAGAAATTGCGTTTTTATGTTGTCCTATTCTGACAGCCATAACTTTTTTATTTTTCTGTGTACAGAGCGGATTATGGGCTTGTTTTTTGCGGGATGAGTTGCCGTTTTTATTTGTACCATTATGGGGTGCATATGACGCTTTGATCACTTTTTATTAAGGTTTTTGTTAGGCATTTTGAAAAAAATACAGCATTCCCGGTAGTGTTTTTTATTTTTATTTTTTGCAGCGGTTACCATGCGGTATAAATTACATGCTAGCTTTACTCAGCAGGTTGATACGATTACAACGATACCCAATTTGTTTGTTTTTTTTAAAGGTTTTGCTGCTTTTACACAATAAAAACACTTTTATTCAAAAAGGAAAACACGTTTTTGCATCGCCATAGTCTGAGAGCATAACTTTTTTATTTTTCGGTGTACGGAGCTGTGTTGGGTCTTGTTTTTTGCGGGATATGTTGACGTTTTTATTAGTATCATTTTTTGGGGGACAAAACTTTTTGATCAGTTTTTAATAGTTTTTGGAAGGAAGGGTGAAGAAAATACTGCAATCCTAGTAGTGTTTTTATTTTTAACAGCGCTCATCGCGCAGTATCTTTGACAAGTTAGATTTACTCTCTGGGTCGATACGATTACGGAGATACCCAATTTCTATAGTTTTTTTTTTTTTAAAGCACTTTAAAAAAAAAAAATAGTGTTGTATAAAACAATATTTATGCATCGCTCTCTTCTGAGAGCCATAACTTTTTTATTTTTCCGTATACAGTGCTGTGTAAGGACTTTTTTTTGTGGGATGAATGGACGTTTTAATTGTTACAACTTTGGAGTTTATATGAGTTTTTGATCGCTTTTTATTCCATTTTATGTGCTTCAGGATGAACAAAAAACACAATTTTGTGACTGTTTTTTATTTTTATTTTTACGGTGTTCACCGAGTGAGTTAATTAATGTGACATATTTATAGGGCAGATCGTTACGCACGCGTCGATACCAAATATGGGTACTTTTATTTATTTTTGATCTTTTTTGGGGTGATTGGTGTTTCTAAAGAGGAAAAGGGCGTTGTACGTGTTTTTATTTTATTTTTTGTGTTTGTGTTTTACTTTTTTTTAACTTTTTTCACTTTTTTTTTACTTTTTTACACTTTTTTTACTTTTTCTTCTAACAGCAATCATCAGATTGCTGTTAGAAGGCAGGCCAGTACACAGTATTACTACTGTGTGCTGGTCGCCATGACAACTGCCTGTCACTATGCCCACAATGCATGGCTTTCACTTCCTGGGACCATCAGGCAGAAGATCGCAGTGCGGCAGCCGACAGGTTGCGATAATGAAGCGTTAGGCCGCGGGCAATGCGGCCAGCGGTAATTCAAAGTTTAACCAAAAGCCAGTGCTGTGTAGACATGGCCTTAAAGGGGTTGTCTCACTATATCAATTCATCTTACCTCAGACCTGTTTTGTCGGTTTCATTTTTTAATTCAGTTTTTACGGGCTTCTACTTATCTGCAGTGATGACCTGCTGAGGACACCAGGTCTGTAACTATAGCAACCAGTGCTGACAGCCGATCAGGAGAGATCGAACAGGTCTGTAGCTGTAGAGACCTGAGGAGCTGATGTAGCCCATACGAGAGGGGATATCTAGGAATAGGTAGGACACTGTTAATGGACACATACTGAAAAGTGACTTGTTTTTGCAAGATCTTCAACATAAAAAGCAGTCCTTGTAGTGAGACAACCCCTTTAAAGCGTCCAGTGGTCAGCAACTGACTGTGGACGGACATTCCAGACTGATTTTGTAGATTCTGCAGCTGCACAGAGATCATGCAGATGTAGAGAGACAGTTTTTCATTGTCCCTGACTTCCAGATCATTGTTTATCCGGCTTTCAATGAGTGCTGTGTATACAGCTCAGGAGGAAGACTTCACTTCTTTCTTCTTCCCTGATGATTACAGGTTACAGCAGGAGCTGCTGGGTCATAACAGATCAGCTCTTCAGTCCATGTTGATGGCTTTATTTCTCCTCTAAATAGGGCTAATGTATCAGGAAGTGGTTTAATAATAAGATGATGGCTGGCTGTAGTCACCAGCAGAGGAGCTTGCTGCCTACTGTTTTTCTGTTGGATTCACTGTCTGTGACATGGTGTCAAAAGGTAGACATTTATTTTAAGCATAAAGTGAGTCTCTTTAAGCCCATGTTCAGCTTGGCTACACAGGCAATTTGGACTTTCTGATAACTAATGGAAGTCTATATAGAATCTGAATTTTGTGTTGCTATCTGCAGTTGCTGCCATAGAGTATAATTAACTTTCTAAATCCAGCAATTCAGCACTGACAGTTTTGGTAAAATGATCATGCTATGAAAAAAAAAATCACTTGTATAAGACTTAATTATATTCTGATACTTCATGAATATCAAAGCCCTAATATCCACAGCATTTATTATTAGTTTATGAAGAATTACCAGGTTATTTCTGTTTAGTGACTTCATTTTATGAAGGTGATGATATCCATGATTCGGAATAAAAGATTTACTGCACTTTAGAATTGGACTTTTATGTGGGCAATCTCCACAATCTCCAGTCGGTCAATGAAGTACATTTTGACTGAAGTTTTTATAAACTGAAAGTGACCTAAGGGTATGTGCACAGCCTGCTGAAAAATTAGGCTGTAACCAGCCTGAAATCTCCTTGGATGTAGTTGTTGAGTTTGATGTAGATTTTCGCTGTGGGTTTTTACTGAGTTGCCCTGCAATGACTAAAATGGGCAGTAGATTAACTACTAAACTACTCCTGTTTAGCTTTAAAAAAAACTCCTTATGTTCTCTAGACCTTATTCAATAGAATTTTCATAGGTTATTAGTGTGTTAATTAACGTATTGTAATTAATCTTATAATTATTAGTACACACTCCAATATTCCAGATTATTTTTTTTCAAATTGATTCTTCATTTATTCAGCCATTATATCTACTGTATACACATTTCAGCATTTCATTATCCATGACAACATATAGAAAAGAACTTCTATAAAAACCTGTGATTTCCATAGGACTTGGTATTATATTTGTTTAGATAACACAAGAAGATGGTCAAAGCCAGGGCCGGGACAAGGCATTTTGGTGCCCTAGGCAAGTACAGCCAATGCCCCCCCCCCCCCCTTCCCCACAACACACACACCACACCACGCACACACTACTTCCCCTCGCCCCTCTGCCAGGTCCTGTCACTAATTTTCTGCATATACCACAGAGCTCCGCTTTCCCATCTCCTCAGCAGTCACTGCACAATGAAAATCAGCCCTGACAAAATTTGCATTTTTAAAATCGCTCCCCTCCAATATGACAGTGAAAAACTAGTTTTGAGCGATTTTTACCGACAAATTTGAAATGGGCAAGTTTTTATTGTGACAAAATTTTTTAATCATAGCGATAATTAAGGGCTAAAATCGGGCATCATTTTAAGATGGGCCCTTTTTTCGGGCTTCCTGTCTTTTTGGCGGCCAAAAATCAGTTTACAGAATAGAGCAGGGTGAATGTGTTTGCGACTCATGCTGGGTTTGTTAGGTTTGCGATTGCTGAAAAATCACATACCTCGTTTTACATAAATACTTTCCTGTTCACCTCAGGTCTCTCACGTCTCTAGGAGTGGGGACGTCGCTCTCCCCTGGGGCCAACAGCTCACAAAATTATTCTATTTCTCACAGAGAAACCCTACTATTAGCTGTAAACCTTACAATTTAGTTAGATTAAGTTTGGGAAAAATTTTATGTAGTTAGGTAGAGAATTTTAAAGAGGCATCTACCGCTGAAAGTCACGGGGGGGAGCGGGAGGGGAGGGGGGGCCCCGGGGGAACACAGACAACCTAAAAAGAACCGGGAAAAAAGTTCCCAAGACTTAGTGTAAATTGCACGAAATACTTTTTTTAAACATTTTTCTTTTCAAATATTCCTGGATATTGGGCAGCCTGAATTTATTTAGGATACACATCATTTCTAGTAATCGGGTCTTTTGGTTAGGTGCAAACTCCACTTTTTTTATCATTAAACATTTCAGATAGGTGTTCATTTAAATTTAAAACCCATTCCACCTTTTATTTCTATACCACCTGCATTAAATCTGAAAACAGCAATTTTATAGTCACCCGGGTGAATTAAAAAGGTGCAAAAATACGGTTATTTACGAAAACATAACAGATACGTTTTTTTGACTTTGGCACACTACAGCTTTTTTCATTGACGCAGCGCACAAAAATCTTAAAACAGCAATTTTAAGTCACCACAGGTGAATTGAAAGGTGCAAAAAAACCGGATTATACAAAAACAAACAGATACGTGTTTTTTGCACTTTTGCCCATCCAGTTTGTTGATAGAACACCTTGCAGTTAAATTTGAATCCAGAAATTTTTTTTTTTGATTAGAGGGATTTGAGATAGCTGTGATTTGCCGTCTTTAGTAAGAACTTTCCAAAACTATTCCATACCTTCTCAATTTTTAAATTTTTCTAAACAGGGAGCGAATGCGGGTTGGTAAGGGCGAGCAAAGGGGGGGGACAATGGAGGTAGAGGTACGAGAGAAGGTGCCCTCCAGGCGGCGACAACACGCATCCAGGGGATCTCAGTTGAGGACCTCAGCCTGTAAACGCGGGGGTCGGGGCCCTGTGAATCTAAGGGGAAACGAACAGCGTCCCCAATCTGTCCTTCAGTGGTTAAGAAAACCTGCATCAGCAGTCTTCCTCCTCGACCCGCATCACGCCACAAATGTCTATCAGCACATCAGACCCGTCCAACATGAAGCACCCAAATGTAAACTCGTGACCCCCCACTTTTGATAATCCATTGTCTGAAGACCTTTTTGATGACAAAATGCGGTGGGGTCAGAAGGCTTTAAAAAAGTCAAGAGGAGATTTAGTCTGCTCTGACGCCCAGTTACTGATGCCACAAGGGAAAGGAAGCCGTCAATCGGAAAAAAACCCCGGCGTGGGCAAGCCTTTGCAAGCCCTTTTCCCTTTGTAGCCCGCAGCTTCTGGATGCAGAAAGTCAGACGCCCAAATTTCACCTGTTTGATGTGATGAGATGATGACGACGACTTTGCGGACCCATCTGGTCTTTTCTGCAAATTTGCTTGCGAGCGTTTCACAGTGGACGGGAGGAAGACGGGGGGTATGCAAAGGGGTCCCACCAAAAAAAAGGGACGGTCGCAGAATCCGCTATAGATTCCGCCAGCCAGTCAGCGCAAACCCCGCTCCTCCTTTATCGCCGTCAAAAAGGGTCCAGGACCCTCAAGCCGGGGCCTTTTTTTGACAAGCCCTGATTCCCCAGCGAGTCATATGCCGCCTTTGCCGTAAACGCATAAGTAGGGGCAAGAACTTAGGGGTTTAAACCCACCACCAACTGTCTATCACGCAGGAATGCATAGTTAAAATGGGGGGAACATTTGGGCCAAAAAAGGCAACCACGCCGGGCCTCCAACCACTGAAAAACCCCCCTGTTTTCCGCCTCCTCCCCTCCGCCCCCCACCAAGCTTTCCCTCACTGCCCATGTCTCTCAAGTCATGATCAGGGATCGCCTCCGTTTTCGCCTCCACCGCGCCCAAGTACCACCAGCACCACCAAAACCCACCTACCCCTTTCCCCCCTTCCGCCAGTTTGATTACCTGCTGCCGACACGCCGTCAGCACCAGCCTTCGTCTTCCAGGTTTGGGATCAAAGAAACCTTAACCCAAACCATCCCAAAAGCCAAAAGCCTGAATGTCGCATTGCCGGGTTTTTTGGCCTTGGAAAAGTTGCCTTTTCGTCTGGGGGACACAAAAGGGTTCCGCCACGTCATGGCCCTTCCTGCCCCCAATACCAGATCCCAGGAAATTTTTGCCAGAAAAGCCCCCCGGGCCCTGCCACCACGGTCACTAAAATTTCAAGCGCGTTGTCGCATAGGGGCCCGGGAAAAGCCCATCTCCCACCGACCTGGAATAAACAGGGCCCAAGGCCGCAAAATCTCGTGACAGTCACTGGGTGACTGGGGGATTCTCTGGGGTGACGGGGCTCTCAGCCGGCGCCCCTCTTAAAAAACCGCAGGGAAAGGGTGCAGGGCCTTTCCCCCAATCCTCGGGTGGCATCACGTCCCCAAAAAACCAAAGCCTTTTTGAAATTAATCGTCTTGGAGACCACCCCACACAGTCAGGAGCTGTGTATGCTCTCCGCAAAACCGATGCTGCTGGGTGACAAGAACCTTTGCCAGGAAGGGGTTTTAGCGTTTAATGGTGAAATCTCGGGCCCCCCTTTAAAAGATGGGTGGGCGGGAGCACATCCCTTTCCTGGCACATTCATGAACCTGGTCGTTAAAAAATTTCTAAAGGCACCCGGGCCCGGACTCCTGCTGAAAAAGGCTCGGGGGTCTGAGTTCGCACTTCCGCCGTTCGCACCCTGCTTCGTCGCGCCGGCTGCTTTGCAGCTCACTGGGGCCTCCCCTCAACCGTCTCAGTTAACGTGGAAAACACGCTGAATTCCACCCTCCCATGCTCCACGTTTGTGGCAGCAGTGCAATCCATTACCATACAATGAACAGGGCCTGACAAGCAGCGGTGGGGGACCTCGGGTGTTGGCCACCGAAGTGGGGGGCGGTGAAAACCGCACCATCCTTGCCATTTTGAAAAAGCCACCAAAATGGTCATGCGGAAAATCCCTTGCAGCAGAGCATTGTGGTGATCTTATTTCTGGAACATTTTGGGACACTCTGAAACAACAGTCCCCCCACGAGGGAGGGGGAGACGAAACACAGATGCGGACACGGACCCCTTTTTCTCCTCAAATCCAAAATGCCCACTTTTTCACAATTTCACGGCTTCATTAGGCAGTGGGTTTGGGGCCAGAGCTAGGGAAGGTGGCGCATCAGCTCTCAGGTGCACATTCCCGGCAAGTCAGGGCTGGTTGAAGGGTGTGCCCCGGAGGCAGCGGGGGAGGAGAGGGGGTGGTTTCCTAACACCGATGTTACCGACGTCCCCGCCTTTAAAGGGTTTGGGGAATTGAGGCGGGGGAGGAAGATAGGAAGATCTTTTCTATTGCCCCTCGACCAGAGGCTTGGGAAAACAAGGCTCCCTCTCTCACATGAGTGCTTGGATGCTCCATTTCCCAAAATGATTTTCCCCGCATTAAGGCCATCAAAAGAACAACATTTCTGGGGGGGGCACCCCCCCTGGGTCCCCGGTAAAAAAACAAAAAAATCAGCCTTTCCTTCCCCCCCCCAAAAAGAGAGTAAAATGCAGGAAATGGGGAAACCCTTGCTGATTGATCAACTGGGGACATCTGTTGCGTCGCTTCACGTTCTTTAAAAATCACGGTGGAACAACGCCCCGACGTGACAGCGTAAAGTTTCCAAGTAGCCGTAGCGGGAGCACAGCAGCAAGGTGGCGAAAACCTAAGGGGGGACCTCTGGCAATCTTTATTTTCCACCTCAAAAAAAAACATGAATGCAGGGGACAGTACAACACCCAGAGACCAGCTTAAGATCATGGTGCACGCTATCTCGTCTCCCCCCGGTTTTTGATGGCCAAAACCCAAAAAAATTGGTTATAAATGGATAATGGGGTTTTTCGCCATGCCCTAGAGTTTGTCCTCCCACAGCCCGCTCTAATTAGCGGGGCCTTTAGCACAGCTGGGGGATCATTACAGACAAACGCTCCGACTTTCCACAATAATGTGATCGTTTTACTTTTACAGATGAATCAGGCATGGATCTCTGAATGTTTGGCCCCAATTTTCCAAGGTCACCGATTTTGCTGCTACTTAAAATTTCCCCCAAAAAGAAAACCTCTTGAAAAACTTATTTTTTAAAATGATAATTTCTTACTGCAATTTTTTTTTTCTCAGTTTTCCCCATTTATTTTGCTGTTTTGCTGTGAGGAGATTTTTAAAAACACCAAGGTTTCATGCAAAAACCCTATTCAATTTTTCTCACTTCATCTTAGAATTTTTCGCTTTTCAATGGTTTTTTGGGGGCAGTGGCTGAGAAGCATATTTATAATTTTTTTGGGTCAGTTGCTGTAGAAACGCAATAATTATGGTCCTTTTGGGAAAAGAAAGTGGGTTTTTAAATGCCATTCTCCCTCAAAATTTTTAACAGTGGCTGAGAAGTCAATTTATAATTTTTTGGGGGCATGTTGCTGTGAATACGCAATAATTAGCCTTTGGGAAAAGAAATGTGGGGTTTTTAAGTGGCATTTCCCCCACAATTTTTAAAAAGTGCTAAATCTATTTATAATTTTTTTGGGGGGCATGTTTCTTTTAAATCAGCAATACTACAGGGCCTATTCTAAAAAAATTTTTTTCTAATAGACATTTGTTCTTACAATTGTCCCAAAAAGGGGCCATGGGGGGTTTTTTGATTTTTTGGGGGGATTTTGCTGTGACATGCAGCAATCTACAGGCCTATTATAAAAAAAGTTGTTTCTAAAAAACATTGTTCTTTACAATTGTCCAAATGTCCAAGGGGCAGCTTTGAATTTTTGGAGGCATATTGCTGTGACATGCAGCTATACTACAGGCCATTAAAAAAAAAAAATGTTGTTTTTAACAAACATTTGTTCTCAAATTGCCCAAAATGGCTCATGGGTCATTTTTTGAATTTTTGGGGGGATTTTTCTTTACGCAGCTATAACCCGTCCTATTTTAAAAAAAAGTGTTTCTAACAGACATTGTTTTTCACAATTGTCAAGATGGCTCAAGGGGGATGGTGCTTTAGAAACAGGAAATTGGGAGGGCACTGTTAATGGACACATATTGCAAAATGACTTTTTTTTGCAAGATCTTTTAAAATAGCTATCAATCCCCGATTGAGACAACCCCCTTTTAAAAATTTAAAAAAAAAAAAGAGAAACAAAAACATGGGGGGATTTCCCTCCTATTTTTAAAAAAGTGTTTTTATAGAAATTTAAACACAAAAAACTTTCTGTACAAAATAGCTGTTAAAAAAATTTCCCCTGAATTGTACAAGGGGGGGAAGGGAAAACTTGACCAATGTAGGTTTTTTCAGAGGACAGGGGTATGGACACGGGCAAAAACAAAGACGAGACCCTTTCCTCCAGCACTGAGTAAAATAAAAAAAGAATCCCAAAAAAAAGGGCACCTGGGTGTAACAGGCGTTAACCACCCTATTTCCAAATGAAGCTCAATTGTCCCCACCATACGGGGGGGCAAGCGCTACCCAGGTCTTGACTGGTACTGAGAAGGCTGGGGGGTTTTCACACTTCCGCTCCCCGCACTCGCTTCAGCCGACATTTTCGTTGCTGCCATCAGGGGATTTTAACCTGTGGTTAATAGATACGGACCCACCGGGGTCTCACCGCACCCACTTAAATCCGGGCCCCCGGGGCATCTGTGGGACAGGACAGGGAAAGCAATGCCAGTTCAACTAAAAAAGGTTTGAAAGACTCCTTTTTCCGGACTTTTTAATCTGTGGGGCAGACAGGTTTTAAGGGGCATGCTGCGGCCAGGGCAGGGTTGTCAATGTCCAGTTCAACTGAAATGGGGGTTCAAAGACTACTTCTTCCGGCACTTTTTAATCTTTGGGTCAGCAGGTTTTTAGGGGCATGCTGCGTTCCAGGCAGGGGTATTCAAACCATTCAAGTAAAATGATGGGTTCAAATCATACTGCCTTTTGGCACTTTTTAATTTTGGGTGATGCAGGTTAAGGGGCAGGGTGTGGTACAAACAGGGGGTAGTAAATGGTCTTGGGGCTTTTTTTTTGTACTTTTATAACCTAAGGTGTTGCCCAAGAGAGCTCTATCCTTTGACTGTTTTGGATGTTTTTTTCAGCTCTCCACCCTGTTGGGGGTAAAATAAAGGTGTTGTTGCCTTTTCCCCTAGACTTTTTAATGGTCATCGGGATGATCGACTATCGAAAAACCTTTTCGTTTGGGGGCCGACTACACTACGCCCATGTCGAAACCAACGTAATCGTCAACACTATGTAATACCCCTAAATAACGTCAATAAATAACCCCGATACATGGAGCAAATCACCAACAAAGGATTGTTACAAAAAACACTCCTACAAGACCAAACCCCGAACTATTTCTACTTAAAGACAAATAACCTTCAACCCGGGCGAACGCGACCCCCACATTACCACACTTACACAGGCCCTGATTACATATACCACCGCCATACATGACCAAATAGTGGTAATACTAGTTGTATGTAAACGCTCCGCGACAAAAAATGAAAAACCTGCATTACTTTATGACCACCGGGGAAAATCATTTCTGATCGCGTCGTTCACTTTCCCTTTCTTCTCATCCGTTTACCCTTCATCGATTGCTCCCAGCCAATAATCGTCCTTGCAGATTTGGACACAAATATCTTAGAATCCTCACATTTCCAGCAACTCCTTACTTATAAGTATATAAGTCCCCTCAGTCAGACAGGTATATATTGTCCCCTTAGACAGGAAGGTATATAAATATAGGGGAACTCAGGCAGATATATAGATATAGGGTCACTCTCAGACAGGTATTATAGCTATAGGGGCTCAGGCAGGTATATAGCTAGGGGCTCAGGCAGGCATATGGAGGCTCAGGCAGGCATATGGAGGCTCAGGCAGGCATATGGAGGCTCAGGCAGGCATATGGGGCTCAGGCAGGCATATGGCGGCTCAGGCACGCATATGGGGCCACAGGCAGGCGTATGGGGCCTCAGGCAGGCGTATGGAGGCTCAGGCAGGCATATGGAGGCACAGGCAGGCATATGGGGGCTCAGGCAGGCGTATGGGGCCTCAGGCAGGCGTATGGGGCCTCAGGCAGGCGTATAGGGGCCACAGGCAGGCATATGAGGCCACAGGCAGGCGTATGGGGACCACAGGCAGGCGTATGGAGCCACAGGCAGGCGTATGGGGCCACAGGCAGGCGTATGGGAGCTCAGGCAGGCGGATGGGGGCCACAGGCAGGCGTATGGGGCCACAGGAGGCGTATGGGGGCACAGGCAGGTGTATGGGGGCCACAGGCAAAAATAACAACATTAATACTCACCTCTGTCCCGGCCGCGCGCTTCTCTTCAGTCCGACACTGGAGACGTGATGATGTCATCACGCCTCCAGCGCCAGGACGCTCCTCCGGCGCTCCTCGGGCGCACGGCCTATGACGGGCTGTGCGTCTGAGGAGAGGCAGCATCGCGATGACATCACTTCATCGCGACGCTGCCAGCAGAGCCGCACGGGGCCACGCCGGGTCCTCAGTGCTATGAGGACCCAGCGGGCCCCTCTGTGTCGGCCCTGCGGCTTACCGGAGGATCCAGCGATCCTCTGGTGAGCGGGTCCGACACTGTCTGCAGAGCAGGGAACGCTCGCTCTCTGCTCCGCAGTAGCCCGCAGCTGTATGTGCGTCCAGCGGACGCACATGCAGCTAAAGAGGCCGACGGCGCTCCAGGCCCATGGCAGCGGCCTGGAGCCCGGCGACGTTCGGGGCCCCTGTTTGCGTCCTTTAGGGACAGGCAGACGTAGGCGCCCTAGGCGATCGCCTACCTCTGCCTATCCGTCGTCCCGGCCCTGGTCAAAGCTGACCCTGTACCCCTCGCTGCACACTGATTTTTTTCCAGGTCACAGAGCATGTCTGAAGAACTTTACTATAGAAGTCAATGGGTCTGCTGCTGTTCACAGACTTCTTTACCCATGTGACTGCAATAAATCATCTCTCTAAATGCTGTTAAAAGCAGATCAGGCAAGATGGCTGCTACCCATTGTAATATGCAGCCAACAGAAATAAAAAATCTACAATCAGAAAACAAAAACCGCTAAGAAGAAAAGAATATGTATAAGTATCTTGTTTTAATTAGTAAAAAAAAAATTCTCTTTAAAAAGTTTTTCTCGCCAGGCTGTTTTACTGATCTATATAAACGGCACCTCCATTATTAAGGCAGAAAAGTTATTTTATTATTATCTTATTCTCACAGTTCAACATATATTTGTAAATGTGACTGGGCGACTGATGTTTCGGTCATTAAGGGCTTGTTCACACGACGTTTTTGTGATCCGTTTTACGGATCCGCAAAACGGATCAAACAATTGTCAGTGTGATTAACATTGAGTTGAATGTCAAAAGCGCATCGCTGTTCCCACGGGAGATCAGCGATGCGCTTTTGAGAGCTCTCCTGCACTGCGCTTTTCGCATCCGCTTTAAGAATTGACATGTCAATTCTTATTGCGGTTTACGCAAGTGAAAGCCCATAGGAGATAATGGAGTCCGCTTTTGGCACTTGTCCAAAAGCGCTCCACACTCCGGGCACGTATCAGCTGCGCTTTGCATCCTGAAAGCGGATGCGAAAAGCGCACTGGGAGACTGGACGGGATCGCTGGAGAGGTGTGCGGCGGCAGCGCAGGTGATGGCGGCGGCAGCGCAGGTGAGTGGCGGCGGCAGCGCAGGTGAGCGGCGGCGGCAGCGCAGGTAGCGGTCGGCGGCAGCGGAGGCGTGCGGGCAGCGCAGTGAGCGGCGGCGGCGGCAGCGGAGGCGTGCGGCGGCAGCGCAGGTGAGCGGCGGCGGCAGCACAGGTCGGGAGCGGAGGCGTGCGGCGGCGGCAGCGCAGGTGAGCGGCGGCGGCAGCGCAGGTCGGCAGCGGAGGTGTGCGGGAGCGGAGGGGAGCGAGGGGTGACAGTGGAGGTGCTGGGGCAGGCATATAATGAATGGGGGTCTGTGGCAGGCATATAATGCATGGGGGTCTGTGGCAGGCATTTAATGCATGGGGGTCTGTGGCAGGCATTTAATGCATGGGGGTCTGTGGCAGGCATTTAATGCATGGGGGTCTGTGGCAGGCATATATAATGAATGGGGGGGTCTGTGGCAGGCATATATAATGAATGGGGGGGTCTGTGGCAGGCATATATAATGAATGGGAGAGAGAAGAGAGAGAGAGAGAGAGAGAGAGAGAGAGAGAGAGAGAGATCTGCGCCCCCCCGCCGCCGTCAGGCAGAAAACGCAGCCGGAAAGCGGATGCGTAAAACGCAACTGAATAAGCATTCGGATTCAAATAAAGTATCCAATGCTGCGTTTTTCGGGTCCGCTTTCCGGATGCGCTTTTCAAGTGCCAAAAACGGATCCGTAAAAAGGATCCAAAACGCCGTGTGAACAAGCCCTAACAGACCTTCCTCAGAATTGTCGCTAAAAAATAAATTGTATGTCAATATGTATATTACAATCAAAACATATATATATATAGCCATTGCAATCAAAATATAGTAAATAAGCAAATCAGAAAAAAAGAAATGTGTGCACGCTGAACTCCCGGCAAGGAAGTAGTCGCAAGACGACACCAAGTGCTTCCGTGTAGAATAACGAGCAGCTTTATTGTAGAAAATAGTTAAAACAGCACGCACAGCATACAAGGCAGCCTGTAAATAACTGACGCGTTTCGAGCTATTGCAGCTCTTGTTCACAGTCTGGTATGTACTACTAATGCTTCACTTAAATAAAACATTAAAACCAATCACAGTGCAGCCTTTCATGACGTAAGCAATCATGACGTAATGCTCTGAGGGAGAGGCCAAACCAGAGGCAGATCGGCCATGGTGAGTAAAGTTAACCCTTACATGGAAAGTGATAGTACCACTAACAGATATACGTTAAATCCGTTCTATGATTTAGACCCACCGGAAATCTAGTATCCAAATTTAAGATCCAGTATGCCTCTCGTAGCCTCAACCTCTTGAGCCAGTCCCCACCTCTGTAGGGAGAGTCCACCATTTCAATGGCATAGCATGTTAACCCATTTGTTTCTCCTTTGTGTTTTTCTATGAAGTGCCTAGCCACACCCGAAACCTGTGTATGGGCATTTTTTATATTGCTAATATGTTCCGCTATTCTGATTTTAAATTTTCGCTTTGTACTTCCAACATATTTTTTATTGCAAATGGCACACTCAATTACGTACACCACGTGGTGACTATTACAGTTGAGAAAACTTTTTATGTGGTAACATTTGAAATCGTGTGCATCACAAAAGTTATTTGTTTTTTTGCACCACTTGCATATATTGCATCGTGGGCCTCCACATTTGAAAAAGCCTTTTTGGGCCAACCATGTTTTTCCCGTTTTTTTCTCACATAAAGTACTTGGTGAAATGATATTACCAATAGTTTTATTCCTCTTGGGAACACAATGTACCCCTTGATCAATGATTTTACTAAGGACAGGATCTTGTCGCAATATATTGATATTTCGCAAAAAAATTGATTTAATCTCCTTAAAATTGTTACTATATTTAGTGGTAAATGTAAGATTACCATTATGTTTTTTCATTACCTCGTTGTTCTGTTTATTCTGTAGTAACTGATGTTGATTTTTATTTTTGATTTTTTCTTTAGATTTTTTTGGGAGGTTCTGTGAATATCCCCTGGTTTTTAATCTGGTATCCACTATTTTTTTCACATTGTTCATAATCTTCCTGTAGAGTACAGATTCTTTTAATTCTTACATACTCGTCATATGGTATGGCAGCGATGGTATTGGGTGTGTGACAACTGGTGGCCTTGAGGATAGAATTTCCAGTCCCCGGTTTAGTATAAAGGGTAGTAACCACTTTACCGGTAGCTAGACCGGGGACTGGAAATTCTATCCTCAAGGCCACCAGTTGTCACGCACCCAATACCATCGCTGCCATACCAGCAATGTAAGTTGGAACAGGTATATTTATTAAATGTAACTCCAGCACAAGAGTTTTTTTAGTTTTGGATAGTGCAGGGAAGGGTTTTTACATTTGTTTTGCTGTCTGTGCCCCTGTTAAGAAAATGTCACCTCATGTGCTGCTGTGGCATGCTGGCACTTGTCGTTCCACAGCTACTATCTGCTTTGGAACATGGAACTACAAGTACCAGCATGCCCCATAAGTCTCTGTTTGTAACTAGGAGACAGATGTAAGTCGGAACAGTGTAAGTCAGGGACTGCCTGTACTAGCTTAGAATGACATAGTATCTATCTCCATTATACGTAAAAAATCCACCCTTATATACATGTACTGACATCATATATAATTAACAAAAAATGAGCCCAGTAATATGTACTATAGAAAGAAAATATGAGTGTCCCAAATATAGATCCAAATGATGTGATAAGGTGTATATAAAGTTGAGAATGATCCCTTGTGCATAGTAAAAAGTCCTTTGTGTACAGTGAGGAGTCAAATAGAGTGCCGAGTACCTTGATTTTTTTTAGAGTTTTTTATGCTGTTTTACTGAGTTACAAGCAGCTTTTCATTCACTCTGGTCTTGTCAGGCTGTGGATGGTTCTATAGCAGTGATTAGCATATTTTGCTTTTCTGTAGCTAACTAGAGACATTACAAAGACATAAGTGCACAAGATTTAATCTTCCGTAGTCAAAAGTTACAACTGCTCCAAGGAGTGAAAACAATTGATCATCTGTAAACGAAAGCTAATCTTGTTAGAGATAATGAATCTTCTGCAAGAATGAGCTCTGTCCATGGTGATATCACTCCCTGTCTCTGTTCTAAACAGGGAAGAAACATATGGGACAGGGAGTAAACTACAGATGGTAGAGGGGTACAGTTCGCCTACGGGGCCTTGGTGGTTGGGGGGGCCCCGCGGCAGCTTGCTATCACGTTGCTGCTACCCCGGTGATGCCGCTTCCTGGGCCCGCCGGCACAGTGAACAATACAGTTCACTGCGGCGGGTGCAGGGGCTGCGAGGGCAAGGGGGGGGGGAGGGGGAGCCGCCGCCGGCCAAGGCTCCGCCCCTTGTTCCACTGCAGCTATGTCATTAAATTGTATGCACCCTTTTCCGTGCGCGCGCATACAATTAAGCTGTAGGTGGAGCAGGGGAGGAGCTGTTGCGTCCCTGCCCCTGCCGTACATCGCTCAGCAGGCGACGACGGCGGATAGTGACGTCACAGAGACACCTGCCGAGCTTCCTGTCCTCGGCCAGCCTAAAGCAGCAGGTTGGCGGATGGGAGGTGAACGGAGACGACGGGGAAGCGCGGCCAGGTTAAGTAATTATGATAGGGGGGGTTTTGTTCTCATGTACAAGGGGGACTATTACTGGGGGGGGTCTCTTCCTACAAGGGGGGCCCTTTTAATGGAGGGGGTTGTCTCTACATACAAGGGGGCCCTATTACTGGGGGGGGGTCTCTACCTACAAGGGGGCCTTATTACTGGGGGGGTCCTCTACCTACAAGGGGGACCTATTTACTGGGGGGGGGGTCTCTACCTACATCGGGGGACCTATTTTACTGGGGGGGGGTATCTACATACAAGGGGGGACCTATAACTGGGGGTGGACCTCTACCTACAAGGGGGCCCTATTACTGGGGGGGGCTTCTACCTTACAAGGGGGCCCTATTACTGGGGGGGTCTCTACATACAAAGTGGGCTCCTATTACTGGGGGTGGGTCTCTACTACAAGGGGGCCCTATTACTGGAGGGTCTAACTACCTACAAGGGGCCTATTTACTGGGGGGGTCTCTACCTACAGGGGGCCCTATTATGGGTGGCGGTCTCTACCTACAAGGGGGGGCCTTTTTACTGGGGGGTCTGCTACCTACAAGGGGGCCCTATTACTGGGGGGGTCTTCTACCTCAAGGGGGCCCTTTTTACTGGGGGGCGGTATTACCTACAGGGGGCCCTATTACTGGGGGCGGAAAATACCTACAAGGGGGACCTATTAATGGGGGGGGGTTAACTACCTACAAGGGGGCCATATTACTGTGGGTGGGGGTACTTTCCTTTACAAGAGGGCCCTATTACTGGGGGGGGTATGTACCTTAAAGGGGCCCTATTTCTGGGGGGGGGTTGCTTACCTACAAGGGGGGCCATTATTACTGGGGGGGGGGGTCTATTCCTACAAGAGGCGGCCTATTACTGGGAAGGGGGAGATTTACTACAGGGGGTGCCTATTAATGGGGGGGGGAAGCTATACTACAGGTGGCCATATTACTGGGGGAGGGAGAGCTATACTATACCAGGGGCGAATATTTCTGGGGGAGGGGGAGAGGGCGTATACCTACAGGGGGCAATCATTACTGGGGGGGACGCTATTCCTACAGGGGGACCTATTACTGCGGGGGGACTTTAAACTACAGGGGGCCCTATTACTGGGGGGGAGCATATAACCTACAGGGGGCACTATTACTGGGGGGGAGCTATACCTACAGGGGGCACTATTACTGGGGGGGGGGGAGCTATACCTACAGGGGGCCCTATTACTGCGGGGGAACTATAACTACAGGGGGCACTATTACTGGGGGGGGGGGGGGAAACTATACCTACAGGGGGCACTGGGCATATGTACTGGGGGGGGGAAAACTAATTCAGAGGGGCACTATTACTGGGGGGAAACATATACCTACAGGGGGCACTATTACTGGGGGGGGGAAATATACCTACAGGAGGCACAATTTACAAGGTGGAGGGAAATATGCCTCAGGGGGACCTATTAACTGTGGGGGGGGAGGCTTTGCCTACAGGGGCCCTATTAACTGTGGGGGGGAGCAGCTCACGACTACAGGGGGACCTATTAACTGTGGGGGGGGGGAGCTACGCCTACAGGGGGCCCTAATAACTGTGGGGGGGGACTATGCCTACAGGGGGCCCTAATAACTAGAGGGGGGGAACTATGCCTACAGGGGGCCCTAATAAATAGAGGGGGGAACTAAGACAACAGGGGCCCCTAATAAGTTGAGGGGGGGAACTATGCCTACAGGGGGCTTTAATGACTGGGGGGAACTATTTGCCTATAGGGGGTCCTAATTACGGGTGGGGACTAATTCTCGGCCTACAGGGGGCCCTAATCTACGGGGGCGGGACTATTTTGCCCTACAAGGGGGCCCTAATATACGGTGGGGACGGGGACTATTCTGCCTACAGGGGGCCCTAAATCTAGGGGGGGAGGGGGACTATTCTGCCTACAAAGGGGGCCCTTATCTATGCGGGGTGGGGGGGGGGAGACTATTCTGCCTACAAGGGGTCCCTAATCTACAGAGGGCCCCTTTTCTAACATACAGACAAGGTGGGGGGAGGGCGGGGGCTGGCCTAAGCTACAAGGGGGTCACCAATTCTATCTACATGGGATCCTAAGCTACCGCCCGGGGGCCGAAGCTGCCTATGTCTCCCTAGGACTGCCCGGTGGGTGCCAAGCTAACTGGCTACCGCCGGGGGCCCCGTTGTACTTACATAACGACTGGGGGTACCCCATAATTACCAGGGTAATTCTTACAATTTCGGCCATTATAAATGGGGGTTTGTACATGAGGGGAGGGGGGCACTCAGTTGGGAAAATGATAAAAAAAGTGAGGAGTCTCAGGTTTTGTGTTGTAATTTCTACAAGGACGTGTGGTGGTGGAGGAAGTCATCATGGAGGTCTGGACCGAATAGAGAAGAAAAGGGAAAGTGAACTGACTCATCTGACAAATACGTCACCTGAGAGCGGCCTAAATGTAAGTAAACTTTTTGCACAGCACCTGTATATCTGGTATCTACCACTTTATGGTCACTGTATGGTGGTTATATACTGTCTGCACAGAGCTGTGTACACTGGTGGTCTACAACTATCATGGTCACTGTAATGGTGTTTATTTACAGTCTGCAGAGCCTGTGTACACTGGTCTACCATTATGGTCATCTGAATGGTGTTGTATACAGTCTGTAGAGTCTCTTACACTGGTGTCTACCACTATATGAGTCACTGTTATGGTGGTATATACAGTCTGCAGAGCCTGTGTACTATTGTTATTTTACCACTATATGGTCACTATTATTGGCCGGTACATTTTTTAGTCTTTTAGTAAGATCAGTAATAGTGTAGGGGTTTTATTCAGTCTCTTGTGGTCATGTTCTGGCGGTTTATTCAGGTTCCTATGTAATAGGGTTATTGTTAATATTGGTTTTGGTTATAGTGGATTTGTTGGTAGCAGTTTGATGGTGTTATGTATGGTGAGGTGTTCCCCTCTTGTATTATCTAAACAGCATGTCCTCGGTAATTGTTCATGATCAGGGTGGTGGGCATGGGGGCGGGGGGATCAGGGGGCCCAATCCAAAAGTTCGCTATGGGGACATGCTTCTCTAGTTACGGCCCCTGCTATATGGAGTGAGCGAGAAACCGTGTGCAATCAAAGCAGATAAAATATCTCCATCTCATAAACGAGTTATAAATCATAAGCACTAATGTATTTGGAAAAAGTCTTAAGTTACCTGTCCCTAACATGTTGAAAGCTAATCTATGTAGTGAGAAAATCCATTATAGTTGCTTGATTTCGTAATCTGCTGTAGGTTAGGTTTATGTTTCTGTATTGATACAGTTTTTAGCGTTCATGCATACATATTCAATTTTTTTGGCTCTGTACTTTTATATTAAAGCATGAATTTGGCCCCTGGGCTTTGCTAGGGTCCTTTAACATCCGGGCACAGGCCCTCTGTGTTACATTTTGCTCAGTAGGGCTGGATTCACACAGCATTTAGCACTCTACATTGTGAAACCAAAAAAAAGAAAAAATAGCGGCAAAATGTTTATACAGAGGAAAAAAAAAACATATGTTACTGTCACTAATTTTCTGCATATTCCACATAGATCCTGTCCATCACCTCACCAGTAACCTTACAATGAAAATCAGCGCTGAAAAAGTTGCTTTTTCAAAAGCTCTGATCTATGTATGATAGTTTAATACTTCTAAATAAGTCATACAGTTACCAAATAATACACCTATACATGAAGCAAATCTAACATATGTATTATTGTTGCTAAAGAAAATCCCACAATACCGGGACCCAATAATACTACTGAAATGGAAAGTAGCACACCAATGAGCTTTTATGTACTTGTGGGGGGCCAAATTATCATAAAATAACAAAAGGTGCCACGAGATAACAATATCACAACATGTCTGTTGCTGTGAAAGTGCTTTCTGCTTTATCTCTAAATGGTGGTTTTTTATACCTTTTTGCAAATTAGTAGATAGAAGCCTCACTGTAGCTGGCTGTGAGGGTATATTGGCAACGTCCTTATACTATAAAGACCACTCCTCACGATTCAGGAATGTCTAACACAGGGTGTAACTTCTGACTAGGCGCCATCTTTGATTACACGACGATCTCTACAAACTACTACAGGCGGCCATTTTGTTTAACACATTAATGACAAAAGATATACCTACAGCTTTTACATGCTGTACTATTTAGGTATATGCCTATTATATATATATATATGTATATATGTATATGTGAGGTATATAATAACTAATACATTAAAACAGAGACACAAAGGATCACACATATATAACCTTTACTCCCATCCACAACAGTCCCCCCTTGAGACTTTTGACTCATTTTAATCTTTCCCTATCCTCTTTCCCTATTCTGTCTTTTTACGGAAGTGCCTCGCCCCGACAAGAGCAGTCCCGCAGTCCCTGGTACGCCCTAGCTCACCCTACACCTCTATGGTCTAATTCTTTGATGACGTGAGCGGTTGCAGGGGGAGTAGATGACGTTCCGGAGCACTTCTGACGTCAATGGTCTCTCATGGAATAGTGTCTTAATGTCCACATCATCATAGGTGTCAGGCTTTGGACAGCTGGAGGGTGTGGTAGTGTCGCTGTCATCATAGAGGCCAGGCTGTGGACAACTGTTCATCATGATGGGAGTAGTCTGGTCCACAGCTTTCACAAATAGTTTCCTCAAACAAGGGAGAACACAACAGACAATTAGAGCAAGAATTAGCAACACAATTAGTGTTGAGCGATTGCGTTGGCTATCGAGATCGATCGATAGTCGATAGTCGGCCGCTATCGATAAGGTTTTTCGATAGTGAGCATCGATTATGCGCGATGACTATTAAAGTCTATGGGAGAGCAACAACACCTTCATTATTACACCCAAACAAGGCTGGAGAAGCTGAAATTAACATCCACAACAGTCAAATGGATACGTGCTACATCTTAGGCAACACACTTAGGTTATAAAAGTCACAGAAAAAAAAGTCACAGACCATTTACTATCCCTGTCTTGTACCACAGCCTGACCCTTAAACCTGCATCACCCACAAATTAAAAAGTGCCAGAAGGCAGTATGATTTGAACCATCATGTTACTTGAACTGGACATTGAATATCCCTGTCCTGGAACGCAGCATGAGCCCCAACCTGCATGACCCCACATTTAAAAAGTGCCGGAAAAAGGAGTCTTTCAACCACCATTTTAGTTGAACTGGACATTGACTATACCTGTCCTGGGCCACAGCATGAGCCCCAAACCTGCATGACCCCCACATTTAAAAAGTGCCGGAAAAAGGAGTCTTTCAACCACCATTTTAGTTGAACTGGACATTGACTATACCTGTCCTGGGCCACAGCATGAGCCCCAAACCTGCATGACCCCCACATTTAAAAAGTGCCGGAAAAAGGAGTCTTTCAACCACCATTTTAGTTGAACTGGACATTGACTATACCTGTCCTGGGCCACAGCATGACCCAGGGCCGGAGTTACAGTGGGTGCGGTGAGAGCCCAGGCTGGCGTCCGTCATCTATTAACACGCAGGTTAAAATGCCCTGATGACGCAGCAACGAAAACTGTCGTGCTGAAGCAGAGTGCGGAAGCGGAAGTGTGAGAACTCCAGCCTTCCTCTGTACACAGTCAATACCTGGGTAGCGCTTGCCCCTCCTTATGAGTGTGGACCAATTGAGCTTCACTTGGAAATACTGGTGGTTAACGCTCCTGTTACACCCAGGTGCCCTTTATTTTGCATTCTTTTTCTCATTTTACTCAACGTGCTGGAGGAAATGGTCTCTGTACTTTGTTCTCTGTCCGTGCTCCATACTCCATGTCCTCTGAATAACCTACATCTGGTCAAGTTTTCCTGTACCTCCCTTGTACAATTCAGAGGAATTTTTTTTAACAGCTATTTTGTACATACAAGTTTTTAGTACTTTAATTCTAGAAAACACATTTTTAAAATAGGATGGAATCCCACCATGTCTTTGTTTCTCTTTTTTTCATTGTATTAAATGGTTTGTCTCAATACAGGGATTGATAGCTATTTTAAATATCTTGCAAACACAAGTCATTTTGCAATATGTGTCCCTTAACAGTGTCCTACCTTTTTCCTGTTTCTGACAGCACCATCACCCTTGAGCCACTCTTGACAATTGAAGAACAAATGTCTGTTAAAAACAACTTTTTTTTAGATAGGACCTGTAGTATAGCTGCATGTCACAGCAAAATGCCCCCAAAAATTCAAAGCATGACCCTTGAGCCACTTTGGTCAATTGTGAAGAACAAATGTCTGTTAAAAAACAACATTTTTTTATAATAGGACCTGTAGTATTGCGCATTTTTAAAGCAGCATGACCCAAAAAATTATAAAAATGACTTCTCAGCCACTGTTAAAAAATTTTGAGGGAGAAATGCCACTTAGAAGCCACATTTCTGTTTTCCCAAAAGGGCCATGATTATTGCTGTAACTCCCCAGCAACATGACCTCAAAACCATTGACAATGCGAAAACTTCTTAAGATAAAGTGAGTAAATGGAATACGGTGTTATCATGAAACCTTGCTGTCTTTTACAGTCTCCTCACAGCAAAACCAGCAAAATGAACTGTTGGGAAAAGAGAATAAAAAAATTTCAGTAAGAAATAATTTCATTTTAAAAAAAAAGTTTTCAAGAGGACCATTTCTGTTTGAAAAGGAATGTGAAGTAGAACTGGCAACTAATCGTGACCTCTGGCAATTGGGGCCACAAACATCATCAAGATCCATCCTGATTCATCTTGATGAAAGTCAAACGATCCACATTATCTGTGGAAAGTCGGATGCGTTTGTCTGTAATGACTCCTCCAGCTGTGCTGAAGGTCTGCTCAGATATGACGCTGGCTGCTGGGCTAACAACACCTCTATGGCGTGGCGAGCCAGCTCGGGCCATTCGTCCATTTTGGATACCCAGAAGTCTATTGGGTCCGGAACACATGCAAAAACATCGGTGTTGAGACGCAGATAGTCGTGCACCATGATCTTAAGATGATCTCTGTGTGTTGGATGTGTGCCCTGCATTGCATGCGTTTGGTGAGGTGGTAAACAAAGATTGCCAGAGGTCACCATTAGGCTTCTGCCACTTGCCTGCTGCTGCCGCTACGCCTACTTGGCACTCTACTGCTGTAACGTCCGCTGATGTTGTTCCACGTGACATTTGGGGAACGTGAAGCAGTCGCAACAGATGTCTCCATTTGATCAATCAGCAAGGTCTCCATTTCCTGCATTTTACTCTCTATTTGGGTGGGTGGAAGGACAGGGCTGATTTTTGTTTTGTACGGGAATCCAGGAGGGTGACCACCCAGTAACTGTTGTTCATTTTGATGGCCTTAATGCGAGGATCATGTTGGAGGAAATGGAGATCCAGCACTCATGTGAGAGATGGAGCCTCTGGATGGTAGTCCATGCCTCTAGGGCTCTTGTAGAAGGCATTTCTGAGACAAGGTTCATGACATGTGCCATGCAGTGGAGTGCTCCAGCTACCGATCTTAAGGCCTGCAAGATTTCGCCGTACCAACCACCTTTCCTGGCACAAGGTTCTTGTCACCAGCCAGGCATCGGTCTCGTTGCTTAGAGCCGTCCACACTCCTGACCTGTGTCTGGACGTCTCCAAAGGCAGATTAATTTCAACACGGCCTGGTGTCCTCTGGGCAGTGATGCCACAGAGGACCTTGGGGGAAAGAGCCTGCACCATCCCTGGGGTTTTTGAAGAGCGTGCCCGAGCCTGAGAGCCACCGTCACCCCAGAGACACCACCCACTCACCCAGTGATGTCACGAGATATGCGGCCTTGGCCGTGCTTACGTCCATTGTCGGTGGTGAGATGGACTTTTCCGGAACAGATAAAAGAAAAACGAGTTTGAAATTTAGTGAAAAAGTGGCGGGCCCAGGGCAGGGGGGGTTTTCTGGCAAAAAAAATCCCGCTCGGCATCGGGTTTTTGGGGGCAGGCGAGGGCCATGACGTGGGGAACCCTGTGTCCACCAGACGAAAGGAAAAAATTTCCAAAGGGCCCAAAAGCCTGGCAAGCCGAATTCAGGCTTTTGGCTTTGGGGGGTTTTGGGGTTTAAAAGTGTTTCTTCTGCTCCCAAACCTGGAAACAAAAGGGTTGGTGTGATGGCCGTGACGGCGTGGGGGCAAAAAATGGCGGAAGGAAAGGGGTAGGATGGGTCTCGGGGGGTGCTGGTGGTATCCGGGCGCGGTGGAGGCTGAACGGAGGCTGACCCCTGAATGACTCTGAAGACATGGGAAAAGCTGAGGAACGTTTGGTGGTGGCGGAGGAGGAGGAGGCGGAGACAAAGGGTGGGGGACGTGGTTGGAGGCCCGGGGTCGGCTGGCCTTTTTTGGCCAAGGGTCCCTCCATTTAAACTCATGCATTCGCTGCATGTGATAGCATTTGGTGGGGGTTTAAACCAAATTAAGGTTTTGCCTCTACTTATGCGTTTACGGCAAAGGGCAGAAATTAACACGCGGGTGAATAGAGGCTTGCTCAAAAAAGGCCCAGGCTTGAGGGCGGGCCTTTTTACGGCGATAAGCGAGGGGGGGGGTTTGCGTGACCGGGGTGGGGAATCATATCAGGGACTTCTGCGACCCCCCCTCCCCCTTTTTGTGGCGGGACCCGATTGACACTCCCCATTGTTTTCCCCGCCGTCCACTGAAAAGTGCTCGCAAGCAAATTCTGCGGAAAAGACCAGGTGGATCGAAAATTCTCATCATCATCATCACTCATATCATCAACACAGGGACTTGGTCGTCCTGACTTTCTGCACCCAAAGCTGCGGGTACAAGCAAGGGGCACAGCAAGGCGTTCCCCGACCCCCCGGGTTTTTTTCCGATTGCCCGGGCTTCCTTCACCTTCTGATGACTCAGACTGGGCGTAGGAGACTAAATCATCCTCTTGTTTTTTAAAAATGCCTTCTGCCCCCAACCCGTTTTTTGTCACCCAAGAGGTCTTCAGACAAGGATTACCACAGGGGGGGTACACGAGTTGCTTTTGGGTGCTTCATTTTGGGGGACGGTGCGAAAAATGTGATGAGACTTTGGGGGCCGTGACTCGGGAAGGGGAGGTAAGACTGCTAGATGCAGGTTGCTTTAAACCCAATGAAGGACAATTTGCCCCGATGTTCGTTACTTAATTCACAGGGCCCGGACCCAGCGATGACGGGCCTGACGGCCCTGAATGACGACCCGCTGGCTGCGTGTTGTCGCCAGCACGGGAAGGAGCCCCTTCTCTGTCCCTCCCCTCATGGCTACCCCCTCTTTGTTTGCTTTTACCACCTGCATTTCGTCCATGTTCAGAAAATAAAAATTTGGAAGGAGGAATATTTTTTGGAAATCTCTTATTAAAAGACAGCAAATCACAGCTATTCTCAAATACCTCTAACAAAACAAAATTGTGGATTAAAATTAACTGAAAGGGTGTCTATCAACAAATCGGGACTGGGCAAAAGTCCAAAAACCGGGATCTGTTATTTTTGGTTAATAAACTATTTTTTGCCCTTCAATTCACCTGGGGTGAATTAAAATTGCTTTTTTAAGATTTACGTAGATCTGCGTCAATGAACATGCGGGTGCGAAAAAAGTCAAAAAACCGTAACTTATGTTTTTGAATAAAAAAAACGGAAATTTTTTGCACTTTTCAATTACCTGGGGTGAATATAGAATTGCGTTTTAAGATTTACGTAGATGCTGGTCAAAAAACAGTGCTGGGTGTGCAAAAGTAAAAAAACCGAAAATGTTATTTTTTGTTTAAAATAAAGGGTTTTTTTTGCACCTTTCAATTCCCCTGTGGTGAATATAGAATTGCTGTTTTAAGATTTACGTAACTGCGTCAATAAAAAGTGCTGGGTGCGCAAAAGTCAAAAAACAGTAACTGTGATTTTTTCCCGTACGTACCGGTTTTTTTGGGCAACAAACAACCTGTGTGACTACAAAAATGCTGGATTTTTAATTTAAGTGAAAGGGGGGATATATCAACAGTCACAGGTGTAATGGGTAAAAAATTTAACACCCCGAAATGTTCTGATAAAAAGTGGAGTTTTGCAGCTAACAAAGAGACCTGCAGTTACTAGAAATAGTTTATCCAATATAAATTCAGGTGCCATATCCCGGATTTTTCAAAAGCAAATGTTAATAAATAAAGATATTCCATACAAGTTACACTAAGTCTTGGTGAACTTTATCCAGTGTTTTTATGATAGAGCTTGGGCGTGTTCGCCCGCGGGCCCCCCCCCCCGCTCCCACCGCCGTGAATTTACAGCGGGAGATGCTGTTCAAAATTCTCTAGCTAACTAATAAATCTTTAAAACTTTAAACTAACTAAAATTTGGAAGGATCACAGCTAAAAGTGAGGTTTCTTGTCAGAAATAGACTAATTTCGCTGAGCTGTTTTGGGCCCCAGGCAGAGCGAGGTCCTATCCCATGAGACGCTGAGAGGGAAAATGAGGCTGAAAAGAAAAAATGTTCTATGTAAAACGACATGTGATTTTTCCAGCCAATCGCAACCATAAACCCATCATGAAAGTCGCAACACATCCACCCTGCTCTATTCTGTAATTGATTTGCTGGGCCCCCAAAATTACAGGATGTGCCAAAAAAAGGGGCAAACTTAAAAGAAAGCACAGATTTTTAACCTTAATTTTTCGCTGATCTGGAAATTTCGATCACCATAAAAAACCTTTTCGATTCAACTTTGTCGATAAAAATCGTCAACCTAAAAAATCAAAATAGCAATACCCATCGAGCAAGCATTCCCCGCCAACCCTTAAACTATGAAGAAAACGCTGTTCCCCGTGGTGATCTATGCCTGAGTTTCGCTTTAAATTTTTCTGGAGATCATTAGCTTTCTAATGGCCACTGACCTTCCCATTCGGGGCCCCTATTATCGGGATAAAAGGGTTTGCAGGGGTAATTGCCTGGTGGGGTAGACAGTGATTTCGATAGCAGAGATTCAAACACGCGGGAACTTTATCCCTTGCCCTTTAAAAGTCAGGGGCCCCCCCTTGGGTCCTTACATCGATATCACATGGGGGCAAAGCTGCCCTTGGGGAAAGGGTTTCCTTTTCCTCCTGGGTTGATTGGCACATCTTTGACCCTCACTCAATATATGGGTCCCAGGACATATAACTCCCTCCGTCCTGGGGTCTTCAATGTAGCGTTTAGGGGCATGCTTTTCCCCCTAGTGTGTAGGGGGGTTCCCCTGTTTGTTTTTCCTTTTAAGGCAGTTGTGGTTATACCCCCATCTTTTTTCCCTGGTTTTCCAAACCCCCCAAACCCCCAGATAGCAAGTTGTTTCCCCCCGTACTCCTCCGTCACACCCAATATATGATGGGTTCTGACCAAGGTTTAAAAAACATAACTACTTAACTCAGTAAAAAACAGCATCTGCTTCATCTCTGGAGGCTTGGGGGCGCAGTGCGAAGCATGGATCGGTTGGCTTTTGCCACCTTGACAGGGGTGGTTGTGGGCACAGAACTTGGACGGCCCTCAAACCTTTGGGTCTAGGGTTTTACACACAAATTCTTCAAGTAGACCCAGTCTCCGGCGTATTTTGGCAGCAACGTTAAGTCTGGGTTGGAAAAACTCTAGAATGCATTAGCGAAACTCTTTTAACCCTGCAGTCCTAAGAGGTCATAGATCGTTTTGTAGTACAACTGCTGAGGGAAATTTGCACCAGCCTTTGGGGCTTGCCTAAAGGATCTATAGGGCGAGAACTAAAATATCCCCGGGGGGTGTGCCTGATCAACAAGCTATGGGGAGGTTCTGGCCAGGGGCTTACGGTTTCTCTTGCCACTTTTAAACTCCGTGCATTAAAAGTCCCGTTCCATGGCCCCTTGCCCCTACAGTGGGTATCGCTCCCATGGCCCCCCCTCTAGACAAAACCCTGCATGGATTCCTCCTAATGTTGGGTTTAGGTCATTCGCTGTTCACAACATTACACTCTGGATGCAGCGTGATCTCTCCATATCTGAGGGTTAATGAGGGTTCGGGCCCCAATGGGCCCCCTCTGGAATCCCTTGCTTTAACTACCCGGGGAAAAGGGCCATAAAATCTTTTAAGTTGTCTGTGTATTCTTCAGACCTGGACTATCTTCCTTTTAATGGGCTGGTTGTTTCCCAGGGTCCGGTAATTCACCTGTTAAGACAGACACTTGGTGGGAATGTAACATAATATGTTCGGGCCTTCGCACCCCCTCCCCTTGCAGTGAGGCCTGTGAGATCAGGGGGTCTGCCGTAGTCAATTCCTGAGCCCTCTCCACTGGTCAGCTGACTGCTCCTCCAGTGTCCTTCCCGGGGTGTGCTGTGCAGTGGGCCAGCTGGTGTGCCCCCCCGCAGCAGCAAGCAGACGTTTTTCCCTGACTTGTAGTATGAGCTCATCCGCTCGTTCTTCCTCCTATCTTGTCATCCTCATGCTGTTAGAGCCTGCTCCCACTGTATCTTCTTCTCTCAGTACCATGAGGTTCTCCACTGTAGGGCTGGCTGGGTCTGGTTGCCATATATCCCCAGTATCTGCTTCCATAATTGGACATACAGTGCTATGTGCCACCATCTTGGTCCAGGAAGTGGAAGTGGTGACCCCGGAAGGGGCGGGCATTAACCCAGAAGGAAGAGGATGTGACATCCTGATGGGAGCAGTAGGCGGGGCTGGAGTAGGAAGTGACATGGAAGGGGCGGGCAGTGGCACTAAAGGTTCAGGTAGTCTGGGTGTACTGGGCAGGGCCGGAGCAGAAGGTGTGGTTGCAGTGGGCAGGGTGACTTATGTCACAGGTGGGCTGTTTTCTGGTGCGTGGTTCCCTATTGTTCACTTTGTTCTCCACCCCCAAGACAAGTCCCTCTGCCATTACAGGGCGTTGGCACAGTATTCACACTTTCCTTTGTCTCCTTTGTTTCAGAAACTTCTCCTGGGGGATGATACACATAGGCAGCTGCACCCCCAGGGCCCCACCCTTCTCTATGAATCCATCTAGTTACATTATACCAGGATTCAGCCATCAACAAACATTCTCAAGATCTTTCAATCTACCTTCGTTCTGTATTATCCCTCAAACATTTCCATCCTCTCTCAAATGCTTTCTGAGGTCATAAATCACACTTCAGCTACTTGCAAATTCTTCAGACTACTTCACTTACTTCTTCCTATCAACAATGAGACTCTTATCTAACGTTCTTAGTTCCCTCTAAAACCAGCAGATGGCGCTGTGCACTAAACTCACATACCAAACCTTCTTTGTAGTTCTTTGTTTCTACAGTCACATGTCTACGTTTCTCAGGACATACAAGACAAAACATTGTATCGAATGTTATAGAAACCGATTTCAGGCACGCTGTCTCAGCTTTTCCTCTACACCAAGGAAAGCTTGAATTCACTATTCCACCATCAAATGAATTCTCAATTTAATCACAAGATGCTTCTTTTTTTTTTTTTACCCCAAGCCAGCTGACCAGTCTCCTACTCGCGAAGAGACTCAGAACTCCCCTGTTATATTCCCAGGTGAGATTCTCATAAATCACTGAGCGCCTCTAGGGCTTTCCGCTCCGGTGATTTCTCAGCTGACTTAACACCTTGCTTTCCCAGCTTTGCTTTCAATCAGTTTCAAAACATTCAATACACATAAAACGGAAAATACCCCACAAGGAGTTAATTTGACAGGTCATAGGTTCAATAGCATGGGCCGACTCGTTGCCTGTCAGCGTGACCTAACAATTAACCGATGAACATAGTACAGCAGCACTAGACAAAACGATCTGCTCGGATAAGCAAAGTATAAACTCTACTTACCCGGACAGATATTCAGAAGAGTGATGGCGCCTTTATCTCTCATCTGCGTCTGCCAGTAGAAGCTGCACCAGTTCAGTTTTCGGTTAATAAATCAGATCCAAGCCCATGCCCCACGTTACAAGGCGACATCTGAAATGGAAAGTAGCCTCAAAGGGGCTATTCTGTCCTTGTGGGGGGCCAAATTATCTTAAAAATAACAAAGGGTGCACCGAGAAAACAAATCACAACATGCCCTGTTGCTGTGAAAGTGCTTTCTGCTTTATTCACAAAATGGTGGTTTTTATACCTTTTTGCAAATTAGTAGATAAGAAGCATCACATGTAGCTGGCTGTGAGGGTCTATTGGCACGTCCTTATCTATAGACCACTCCTCACAGCTTCAGGAATGTCTAAACACAGGGTGTAACTTCCGACTACGCGCCATCTTTGATTACACGACGATCTATACAAACTACTACAGGCGGCCATTTTGTATAACACATTAATGACAAAAGATATACCTACAGCTTTTACATGCTGTACTATATAAGTATATGCCTATTATATATATATGTATATATATGTATATGTGAGGTATATAATAACTAATACATTAAAATAGAGACACAAAGGATCACACATATATAACCTTTGCTCCCATCCACAACACTACTACTACATAAGGACCAAATAATACTGTCAGAAAACATGTAACTATCAATTGTATAGAGATACTCTGCAGACATATAAGTGATTACAGTGCAATTACATTCAGTGATTCACAGGTGATGTCTTCTCTGATGAGTCATTCACCTTTCTTTTCCATCAGGTCAAGGCTGCCATGATATAGATTATTAACTCACTGCACACCAAGAGGATATTATGCATATAAAGTGTATTTATTTACAAGAGGCGCAGAACATGCTCAAATTTCAGGAGTGAACATACTTAACAAGTGCTTTACATAAATAATAGCTTGGCGAAACTGATGTCAGTAAAGTCGACGTTTCGGCGGACGCCTTTATCAAGTGACATCTGTGGTGAAAAAAGAAATACAGTAAACAAGAGAAAATGATGGAATATAAAATAGGAAAATAGGGATAGAAGAGAAGGACAGAAGTTAGAAAAATAAATAACAGTAGGAGAGGTAAGGTTATGAATAAGGTTATAAGTAGGTGGAAGAAATGGAGATGAATATCTTACCTAAAATGATATATGTATAGGGTAATGGGAGTAATACCAGAGCAGGAAGCGCAAACAGTAGTGAGCTATAAGGATAAAGAGACGGGATGCTAAGTAAATAAGTATATGAGTACACGCTGACAGACAAAATGTATAGTGGTAATGAATAAGCCTACCGGGTAATGTCCAGCTATAGGAGTAGGGTAAATAATCCCAAGGGGAATGCTGGCGGTGTCCAGGCACTAAAAAAAAGAAGAGGGGGTAAGAAGGGGGCATAGCTGGAGCCGATTGGCCACATACCTGTTTGTAGAGGGGAGCGGACAAACGTCCGAGTGTTGTAGAGGTTGCCGGCGTCTGCAGAGCTTGCAGAGGCCCGGATAAAGCCCATCGCGCGTACGGAGCAGTCCACGCATGTGTGATGCTGAAGTAAGGGCAGAAGCATATTGCGCATGCGCCGGCTTCGGCGCGTGCGCACTATGGTTGTCAGCGCGATGCAAGGTAGTAGAATGGGGAAAAATGCTGGTAAGAGGTATAGGGAGTAAACCAGAGGTTCCCAACCCTAGTCCTCAAGGCACACCAACAGGTCATGTTTTCTGGCTTTCCTTAGCATTGCACAGGTGAAGTCATTATTGCCAGTGCATTCTGCACAGGTGATATCATTATTGTCAGTGCATTCTGTGGGCGATCCTGAAAACATGACCTGTTGGTGTGCCTTGAGGACTGGAGTTGGGGAACACTGGAGTAAACTATTAGAATATGGGGAAGAAAGAATAAAGGCAATGAAAATAAAAGGATGGTAAGATGCTGGTAAGAGGTATAGGGAGTAAACTGTTAGAATATGGGGAAGAAAGAATGGAGGCAATGAAAATAAAGGGATGGAGATAATGAAAATAAGAGAAGATAATGAGGATAGACAGAGATCATAGTAAGAAAAAAAAAAATAGAAATAATGAAAAAAGGTAGACTATACATACATATAGTGAATATAAGCCCAGAGACCGGCCGTATAGTAGATGCCTTATTTGATCTGGAACATAAACAGGTCATGATTAAAATATTGCAAAACATACAGCATAATCATAAATGACAAAGATGATTAAAGGGAATCAGTATATCACAAAGGCATATCATGTATTAGTAGCGCATATAAAATTCACGGTTAAGACCATTAGGTTCCAGAGTCCTTTAAGTGTAAATCCAGTATCGCTCACATTTGAGTAGAGTGGCGATATGATTGCCTCCACGGCGTGGTACCGGGACCTGTTCAATCACCTGGAATCGTAGCTGCGATGGATGATGATTGAGTTCGAGAAAATGTGACGGGATTGAAAGTAGGGTATCTTTACATCAGATTGCCGACTTATGTTTAGAAATGCGGTATTTTATTGCCTGGGTGGTTTGCCCCACGTACGCTAGACCACATGGGCATTTAATTAGGTAGACCACAAAGTTGGAACGAGACATAAAAAATCCTCTAATGCGATAATTCTGTCCTGTGTGGGGATGGGTGAAAAATTCACCTTTGGTTACGGATGAGCACTGTGCACACCCTAGACAGGGGAAGGTACCATTTTTGGGCGTAGAGAGGGTCTTTTGTTGGGTAGTCATGTGTGATGGACCAATGTCTGCCCTAACCAAGTGGTCGCGCAGATTTCTGTCTCTCTTAAAACACTGTAGTGGAGGGTTTTGAAATTCTTGTATCCGGGGATATGACCGTCTCAAAATAGACCAATGTCGTCGAATGATTTGGTGAACCTTAGCCATAAAGGGGTGGTACTTCAAGACAAGGGGGATGTGTTGTGAAGAGGGTCTATTGTTGGAGCTGGTAGCTGTTGTGTCAGTGGTCGGTGGAGGTAATTAATTTTTGGACAAAAGATGTTGGGGATAGCCGCGTTGTAAAAACCGCGATGTCATTTCTTGTAAACGAGTGTCACGTACTTGTGGATCTTGTACTATCCGATGTATCCTGGTAAACTGTGATCGTGGTAGTGATTTTTTGGTGTTTGGAGCATGATTGCTTTGAAAATGTAGAAGACTGTTACGGTCTGTGGGCTTTTTGTATAAATCGGACGACAAGTTACCTTCTGAATCAGAATTAATAGTGGTATCAAGGAAGTTGATTTGCTGAGTGCTATAGTGTACCGTAGGTCAGGGAAAACGGAATTAATGTAGGTATGGAATTCGAGGATGCCATGATGACACAATTTACCAAACATTTTAGAATCCTCACTTTTCCAACCCCATCCCCCACAGCAACCGGCTTTCCTATGATAGTTGGTAGGTATATACTGTAGGTCCCCCAGTATGTAGGTAGGTATATAGGTTCCACAGTAACTAGGTAGTTATATAGGTCCCCAAGTAGGTAGGTAAGTCTATAGGTCCCCCCAGTAGGTTGGTAGGTATATAAGTTCCCTACGTAGCTAGGTGTATAGGGCCTCCCAATAGGTTGGTGGTTTTAAATATTCCCCCAGTAAGTTGGTAGGTGTATATATATTATAGGGCATCCCAGTAAGTTGGTAGGTCTACTGGTCCTCCCAGTAGGTTGGTATTTAAGTCCCACTAGTAGGTTGGTATATAGGTTCCCCCAGTAGGTTGGTATATAGGGCCCCCCTGGTAGGTTGATACATAGGTCCCCTGGTAGGTTGATACATAGGTCCCCTGGTAGATAAGTCTATAGGTCACCAATAAAAAAAAATAATATTAATCTCTCCCCGTTCTCCTCTCTGTGTCCCCGCACAGACAGCATGATGTCATTACATCACCTGTGTAGTTATGGTACTCCCAGAGCAAGCAGCGTAATTAAATTGTGACATGAATGAAAGTGAATGGGGCTGGCTGAGTGTCGACTCCCCCCTCCTCCCTTTAGAAGAACGTGCTGATCAGCACTGTGTGAACATACCCTTAGACTCAGGACATAACAAATTTGTCAAATATATGAGTCCAATGTATGCCAGTAAGGGATGGATTGTAAAGCAGGGAGACTGAATAATTCTTGCCATTTATTGGAGTGGAGATTGGACTGGAGAACAGTGGAAACCCCCGATGGACACCTTACTATGGCCCATAGAATTTCTTGTAGACCACATTTACATTCTTGGGAGAGACAGAAAGGCAGAGAGAAAGAGAGAGAAAGAGGAAAAAAGGAAGAGGTAGAGTATAAGAGGCATGTATAGATTCAACTCCATGGATGAGCCATCAGACTGAAATTCCATGCCCTATGCACCCCAGTCTGACACTGCTGGGAGTATATATGGTACATGGAAAAAATAGCGTTATTCCATAACTGGACCATCAGTCCTCTGCCTGCTACACTGCTGAGCAGGAGGCATCCTGATTAGTCAAAGCTCTTACTGAAGCTACAGCATTTCAAATCTTTTTGTCCATTAGTAAAATTTCCTGAAAATCAGCACAAATTGACCCTAGAAGTAATACATAATTTCATTGAATACTCTCTTGAAAATATATTGTTAATTAACATTGATTAAAAAATACTAAGTCAACACCTC
Source organism: Phyllomedusa bahiana (assembly GCA_025379985.1). Taxonomy (NCBI): domain Eukaryota; kingdom Metazoa; phylum Chordata; class Amphibia; order Anura; family Hylidae; genus Phyllomedusa; species Phyllomedusa bahiana. Next base: position 118,635 of record JAODAL010001055.1, on the reverse strand, counting down.
CAAGTGAAATAAACGGGCAGGTGCAAATCTGCTGCGGCTGCAATACCTGTGCACTCTGCGGGCGCTGGATATATGCAAGCTTTGAATAGCTCATAAATTATTAATTGCAGCACTGTTATTTTTAATAAATTGGGAACATGTGTTGTACATTTTGATCAAATTTTGTAAAACTACCACAAGGCAGTTTCATTCAGGTAGGTCGCGACACGGGGGTAACAAAAATTCATAGGGCCCCACAGCAAAATTAGTTAACCTCCAACACAAAATGACAGAAACAGAAAAAAAAAAAACACAGTATAAGTAGCAATTATTAAAGGTATGGATAAAAGCTCCTCATATAAGAGAATTCACCACTTTGTTATTCTCCCAAAAAAGATACAATGTTCTTGCACCCAAGTTGGCCCCCTCACACTGTGGGGCCCATAGCAGCTACTATAGTGATAGTTCCGTCCATGTGTCCTGACAATAACTTTAAACCTACTATTCGTATGTACCCGCAACAAGAATTAACCACAATCCAATGCTTAATCAAATCGCATAAATTTATTTTGAAGCGACCAACTTAGACAAACGTTTTCGGTCCAGTTTAGACCTTCATCAGATGTGTCGCTCTTATAATGTAAAATTCAGGACCGGCGGGTTATGGAAAACAGGAACACTGGCCGCAGCTCAGTAAGGTTGAAAATGGAAGCGCTTGGGTTCAGGCCTACAAAATGTGCTCAATACAGAAAGGAATGTATTCATACGTAAAATATTTGTAAATGTCTTTATGCTTTTATAGTGTTTGTGTATATAACTATGTGTGCAGGTCGATGCTACCTCCGGGGCCTTGAATTAATTCTTGGGGCCTGAAGTCTGAGGTTAAAATGCATATTATGGTCTGGTGCCTGGGGTCAAAATAAATTTTGTGAGCTGGGAAGGATATACTTTATGAAGCAAGCAAATAGTTTGGGGCATTTGTGCGTAAATATGTTAGACTGTCATACCAGCTACAGTATAACCTATCTAGTATTGGTAAGACAATTGCCCTATAGGGTGTCATGGCCATTCCTTGGTCTAGGGTCCAGGTTGTTTTAGGCCTGCAGCCCATAAGATGGTGAACCATACCTCCCAAGTGTCCATCTGTTGGAGTAACAGTCATTATTTTTTACCCAAATCCTCTGTCCCTTTTAACCCGCTAAATGTCCTTCATTCTTAACTGATTAAACTTTCATCAGTAAACTTATTATATTGCCCTGAAAAATAATCTTTCTGGTTCCTAAGTGCATATTGGGCTACAATTTATAGGTTATTTAATAATTTGTTGCCGTTTTAACCATAAAAATGTCTACATTTGGACAATTCTGTATGTATAAATATACATGAAAAAATTCTAAATTTGTTTCAATGAATGTCCCTCTTTCACCTTCCAAAAAGTTGGCAGTTATGTGGGAACTGTGCGTGTGACATCAGCATCCTAGTAATGACATCACTACTCACATGCTAATTTCACAGATCTAAAAGTGCTTCAGCAACTCCACTCCCTGTGGGATCTGAGTAGGTTTAGAGAGGGGACATTATTAGGCTATGTTCACACGGTGTCTTTAAGGCATAATTGCGCTGCCATGCGCCTCCAAATATGTCCTGTAATTACGGTAATCATAGCTCTCATATAGAGCTATGATTACCTGCCGTCTTCCCCATCGCGTATTGAACGCCGGCAGAAAGAAGAGACATTTCACTTCTTTCCGTCGTATGCGAGGCAGAAATAATGAAAGTGAATGGGGCTGAACAGGGGCCAGCTCCCCCTGCGCTTTAGAAGAATGCACTGAGCAGCACGTTCTTCTGAACACACGGCGTCTTGCAGAGCACACAGGTACATGCTGCAAGACGCCATGTGAACACACCCTTACCATCAATGCTGTATTATTAGTCTAGAGAATATTATTATTTTGTAGTAGGCACACAGGTTGACTGGTTGCCATTTTTACTATATATTTTTTAGCACACAAAGGACATTATTAATTTGTAGGGGCACAAAGGTAGGCAATATTACTTTGTAGTGTGAGATACCAGGAAGAGCACTAATACTTTGGAGGCACTGAGAAGATCTCTGTAACAGCGTGAGCAAAAGGGAGGAAATCTTACTGTGTAACACACTATTACCGAATTTTGCTTTTTTAGTCTTAAATTGGCTCATGCACCTTGCACACCATATAAAGATCACACAGATACTGTTATCACAAGGCATTATGGGAAAGGGGCTGAGAAGCCCACAGCGCCCTCTGTTGGTTGTAACAAATCCTCAATTTGCTTTTGACCCACCGAGTCTTGAGAAAGCAAAAAGGATTTTTTAGCCAAGCCAGTATCTCTCATCTACAGACAACGCTGTTTCGGGATTTTTGTCCCTCTTCAGTGCAGAGTAGAGAAGGTACTGGCTGGCTGTGTGGGAGGCATCGGGTAGCTCAGGAAGGGAAGATCTCTCCTTAAGGAGAGCACCGAACGAACGGCTTGTAGAGTTTTTGATACTGTTAGAAACACACGAGAAGTAGAGGTGTCATAGGAAAAGAATAAGATATCGAGCTTAGAAATGAGCATTAAGAATAAATATTAACTCTTTTTTCATAAATTCTGACTTAATGAATTGTCCCTGAACTAGTCCAATGTTTGTTTATAATGATCATCAATCCAAAGTAGAAGAACCATTTAGAGTGAAGAACTTCCTACCCCTGGAGATTTGTGACAGGAGAAGAACGTGCATCAAGAGTTTATGCATGGATTTTCTGAGAATGGCGGATGCAAAAACACAACTTCCTGCCAAACATATCTGCCGGCTTAAAAATCAATGAATTCAGTTATAGAATTTTCTTAATTCATGCCAGATGTGAAAAGGGTAAAAAGACATCACTATAAAGATCAAAGATTGAATACTGTTTTCTCTAAAACAAGCAACGATTGCAATAACCAAACATCTCCTCTTGGGTTAAGGAACTTTGACTTTTTTGATCTCTACTGTAGAATACCAAGTAAAAATACATTGTCTTGCTTGGTAGTCATTTAACCCTTCAAGGACCAGTCCTTATATACATATTTTTTTGTTTTGCATTTTTTCCTCCCCGCATACCAAGGCTATGTTTACACGGCATAATTGCGGCAATTACGCCGGGACTTCGGGAGGTTGCGGCGACTCCCGCGGTGCCGGCCCCATAGACAATCATTACTAGTGGCGCGTATTCGCCGCTAGTGATTGACATGTCACTTATCTCCCCCCATGGTGTATTGTGTTAGCGGGGAGAGGAGGCGTAATCCATAGTTCTCTATGAGAACTGTGGATTACTGTAATGTCTGGGACGTAGCTCGCCCCCTATTGAGCGCAATACGTCGCAATTTCACCCGTGTGAACATAGCCTAAGAACCATAATTTTAAATGTTTCTGTCTACACAGCTATATGAGAGGTTGTTGTATTTTTAATGGTACAATTTAATTAATACCCTGTGTAATTTATTGGGAAACCAAAAAAATATCTTTGTGGGGTGGAAATAAAAAAACTTTTTGGAAGGGCTTGTTTTTAAAGAGTTTATAGTGTGGTATAAATATCATGTTATCTTTATTCTGGGGGTTGGTAATGTTCTGGTGATCATTTTTTTTTATATCATTTGCTTTGCATGGCCATTTTCTGAGGCAAATAACTTTATTATTTTTCTGCCATTGGACCTATGTTAGCGCACATTTTTTGTGAGGTGTAGTTTTTATTGGTAGCAATTTGGTGTAGTGCAACTTTTTGATAACTTTTATTTATTTTTTTCCTGGAGCTGTGATAGCCCAAAGAAACAAATTCTGGAATTGGGTTTTCTCTTTTTTTTCTTTTTTCCTTACAGTGTTCATCTGGATAAATCAGTTGATGTTGTGTTATATTGGATTTATATGGACACAGTGAGACCAATCATGTTTCTCGCTATGCAGTTTCACAGAGTCACAGAGATTCAGCCTCAGACTGTCTGGTCAAGCTGTTGGTGGACCTATAGTGGTGATTAGCATATTTAGCTCCTCAATTCCTAGTTGAGTGCAGGAGATTTAATCTGTAAGTAAACAATACTACTGACCTCCCAGGAGTGAAAACAAGTGCTTTTCAAAGGTAAACAATTAAAAAATCTAATCTTGTTAGAGATAAAGACTCTACTTCTTCTGATTATGGTGATGAAGAATGGAAAAGTGCATGCAGTTTATGAATAATGTTTGCATGGAAAGCCTCATTTTCTCACTTTGATCCAAGTCTGCACTAAGCATCAGATTTGACAGGCCATTAGCTGTGTGCAGACGAAACCTCAGCTGCCAATTGCCCCATGTGTTTGCTGGTGATATCACGGTTTCACAACCAAGTTGTACAGCCATTAGCAGCCACAAACTGGTATGGTTTCGTCTACAAACAACTAGTAGTCCATGAAGACTAATCCAGCAGCCCAACCTTGGCTTAACTAGAACCAACTATGATAATTCACACTGGAGGGAAAGGGAATAGTGGGCCCACCTCCAATCATACCACTTTTCCATAAAAATCCAGACCTAGAATACAAAAGTCTCAGTGGACGTAGTTCAGGAAAACCCTAGCCATCTTCGCCTAGGTGAGATTTAAACTCCATCCAGAACTTTGCTTGCTGCCGGCTCACACAGGGCATTGCTTGAAATCTCATTATTCCTGTGAAGCTGCTTCTGCTGTGGCATTACAGTACAATATATTCAGATGGTTTGGGAGTCAGAGCATAATGCCCTTTTTATTTTGTCTTATTGTGAATTATCTGTGATCTGCAGTACTGTTTGTTCTCACTATGCAATGCTGCCATTTGGGAGTCAGTATCTAAAGTACTTATGAGTTCATCCCCTATTGGCTGTAATGAGCCCATTCACTTCTATGGTAGAAATTCTAGAAAGTACTAGATCATGTGAAGCACAAGTTAATAAGCTGTACAAGCCTGAGGCAAGGATGGACACTTAGGCAACTTGGGTGTGGCCAGAGGGTAGAAGAGATCCAGTAGTTGGGATTTTAGGTTCTCTGTTTATTATTGTAGTCTATTGTTCAGTTCAGCAGCCATGTGGTAAAGCCCTGGACTAATGCCAGCTAAGTCCAGAAACAACTTCCATAACTCTTTGAGTGGAATTCTACAGAGTGGAAGTACAGTGGGTATGGAAAGTATTCAGACCCCTTTACAATACTCACTCTTTGTTTCATTGCAGCCATTTGGTAAGATCCAAAAAGTTTATTTTTTTGCTCATTACACTCTGCCCCCCATCTTGAAAGGGAAAAAACAGAAATGTAGATTTTTTTTGCAAATTTATTAAACAAGGAAGGCTGAAATAACACATGGTCATAAATATTCAGACCCTTTGCTGTGACACTCATGTTTAACTCACATGCTGTCCATTTCCTTCTCATCCTCATTGAGATGGTTCTACTCCTTCATTGGAGTCCAGCTGTGTTTAATTAAACTGATTGGACTTGATTAGGAAAGGCACACACCTGTCTATATAAGAACTCACAGTGCATGTCAGAGCACATGAGAATCATGAAGTCTAAGGAACTGCCCAAGGAGCTCAGAGACAGAATTGTGGCAAGGCACAGATCTGGCCAAGGTTACAAAAGAATTTATGCAGCACTTCCTAAGAGCACAGTGGCCTCCATAATCCTAAAATGGAAGAAGTTTGGGACGACCACAACTTGTCCTCGAGCTGGCCGTCCAGCCAAACTAAGCAATCATGGGAGAAGAGCCTTGGTGAAAGAGGGGAAGAAGGAGAAAGTTCCACAAAGTCAACTATCACTGCAGCCCTCCACCAGTCGGGGCTTTATGGCAGAGTGTGCCGACGGAAGCCTCTCCTCAATATAATACCGCATACAGTTTGCAAAAAGGACTCCCAGACTATGAGAAATAAGATTCTCTGATCTGATGAGATGAAGATTGAACTTCTTGGTGTTAATAGTAAGCGGTATGTGTGGAGAAAACCAGACACTGCTCATTACCTGCCCAATACAATCCCAATCCCGTGGTGGCAGCATCATGCTATGGGGGTGTTTTTCAGCTGCAGGGACAGGACGCAAGGCTGTGCAATTGAAGGAAATTGAATATACATGCGCCAAGTACAGAGTAATATCCTGGATTTGAATTAACCCATTCCAGACGCTCTGGACCTTCAAGCACTGGTATAATCTTTCATTCTTTACATGAAAAAATCATATGACCCATAGAAAACTTAAAATAAAATAAACAAAGCAAGTAACCATTCTTGGACTGGCACACTAGACCTCATCCCTGAATTGAGCATACTCCTGCGTGCACCGCTTGAAAATGGCCTTTGTCACACAACGTTCACCATCCAACCTGAGGGAACTGGAGAGGATCTGCAAGGAAGAATGGCAGAGGATCCCCAAATCCAGGTGTGAAAAACTTGTTGCATCATTCCCAAGAAGACTCATGGCTCTACTAGCTCAAAAGGGTGCTCCCACTCAATACTGAGCAAAGGCTCTGAATACTTAAGACCATGTGATATTATGATTTAATAGATTTGCAAATAAATCTACATTTCTGTTTTTTTTCTTTCAAGATGGGGTGCAGAGTGTACATTAATCAGCAAAAAAATGAACTTTTTGAATCTTACCAAATGGCTGCAATGAAACAAAGAGTGAAAAATGTAAAGGGGTCTGAATGCTCTCCGTACCCACTGTGCATGAGAAAGTAAGTGGAGCTAAACCCTCATAGTCAGTTGATGTCTAGCAGCCTCCAGCCTAGCTCAACCCACTAGCCTTAAAGAAGTTTCCAAATCTCTTGGGGTGAGCAAGTGAATTCCAGAGAAGAAATAGTCTGGATCTTAAAATTTGGACCCAACCTTTCTACAGGCTTCTGTGTGGACTGTAATGTGTTTTTCATGGGAAGGCTTATTCTCGAGTATAACAACTAGCGTTTTGCACTGCTGCTATTTAGAGCCACATGTATGAAAAACTGTTTAGGTCTAAAATTCACTTTTTTGCCCATAGCAGCCAATCACAGTGCCTATTTAATTTCATATGGTGCACTGGAAAAATGAAAGGGGCGCTCTGATTGGTTGCTATGGGCAACAAGGTGACTTTTAGACCTAGTCAGTTTTCATACACGTGGCCCTTAGTTAACTGCCTTTATTTCTGCACCAACACCATGGACACCTCCACCACAATCATGGCAGTAAGGCCTATATTTTTCCAGAGTGTGTACAAGGGGTTAAACCATGGAGGAACACCACCTACTCCTGTAGCCACAGACCCCCTTCTCACTGTGATGTTCCCAGGGGAGTATATGAGGTTTGAGGTGAGAGCCATCAAGACAACAGCAAGTCACCACAACCGCCCTCATCTCCTCTGCCACCTATGGGTCACCGCAGTAAAATGGTGTCACAAACAGGATGGACTAATATGTGTGCCTTCACGAGATTGTGCTGCTCTCAGCCTATAAGAGACTGTAAAAAGTTATCTGCTTGAGAGACTTCAGGATCCTCCAGCAGAAGAAAGGTTAATCAACCATCTTAGATGTAGGCAACCCATATTTTAGTTGCTTCAACTTGTTTATTGTTCTTTAAAGACTGTTTTATTGGACAGGGACTTGTGATTCATAAACCAGAGTGAATTTGCAGCCTTTGCCAACAAAGTGGACTAAAAAGTTATCAGTCGCAGTTTGCCTGAGTGAAGCTGTTATGTACCTGAACTGCGCAATCTTGCCTAGACAATATTAATGCTCAATGTCATATATGTAATGGAATACCATCAAAAAATGTATTCAAATGTGTAATGCAGTGTACCTGTGGTGTGGACATACGCTTCAATAGACTAAACAGAGCTGATTGTAGGGCAAGGACAAAAGGTAGGCAGCTGCATAAGACACCACCTCATCCCAGACAGGAAAGGGGTGCAATGATGTATATAGTGAGTTCGCTCCATACATGCCAAGTGCACACTATCTGTTACAACTGAAACCTGCCTTCTGTGGCTAGGATCAGTGATAACTCAGATTCTAGACGTATAACAACTCAGATGATGTGGTCAAAGTGACCATGGCATCTAAGCAGATATGCAGGAGGGGACACCCCATTCCGCTTTCAGATTGGTCCTCTGCCATATGATTGCGGTATGCCAAGCAGTAGTCATGGCAACCAGAGCCTAATGAAGGCCCCCAGACCTGCTCCTGAAGAGTGGTAATTGTACACTATTCTGCAATAAATTACTATTGCAATATAGTGTACAAGTAATTGCACACCCTAGGTGTACTAAAAATATAAGTACAAAAAGCAATTATAAAAATATATAAAAAATATTCAAAACATTCCCTTTTTTCCATATTACAAATGAAAAAAAATCTGTTAATGGCAAAAAATAAAAAGCGACCAAAGTAAGCGGATGTTTCTAAAAATGGTACCACTAAAAGTTACACTACAGTCTTCTGAAAACGACTCCTCACTCAGGTCGGTAGGTGGAACAATAGTAAATGATTGATTTCAGAATAATGGTGATGCAAAGCAAATAAAAAAAAAATGGCGACATTGTACTGACCCACAGAAAAAGGATAACATGTCATTTCTACCACACAGTGACCTCTATAAAAACCATCCTCTGTGCCTGGTCAGGGGGCAGGGAGGAGTCGCAGCTGTTGACCCTATGCATCTAGTCAGGGCCAGACATACATTTTCTTTGCAGGGCGTCATAAGCAATTTTCATCTCTGCCCCCTGACAATAATCAGTTTGCACCCTATCACTGGGTCCCTTTTGTTTTTAATTTTGATCAGGGTCCATGACAGGAATGTTGGCAATACTGCCCTGATGGCGCCCCTGTTCCTATGTGTGCTCAATTTCTAATCTTACCAACTCTCCTTATGAACTCTCTGATCACAACCTTATCTCCTTCACTATCAACAACTTTCAGCCTTCTCTGGACACACTTACCCATCGCCCATTCCGAAATCTCCGCTCTATAAACACTCAGGAGCTCAGACACCATACAGTCCTCACTGCCCCCAATAACCTCTCTCTCCTCTCCTGACCTGGCTGTTAAACATTACAATGAAACTCTCTCCACCACCCTGGACATGTTAGCACCACTCACACACCGCACCACCAGAATCAGACGCCCGCAGCCTTGGCACACGCCTCAGACTCGCCATCTGCAGCGATGTTCCAGGTGTGTTGAGTGTCTGTGGAGAAAGTCAAAGTTACCTGCAGACTTTCTCCACTATAAATTCATGCTCAGGACTTACCACACTGCCCTTCACTGCGCCAAACAAGAATATTTCACCTCCCTCATCTCCACATTACACAGAAACCCAAAATGTCTGTTTGACACCTTCCACTCCCTCCTCAGGCCCAAAGCTCAGGCCCCGGTCACTGACATCTGTGATGAAGACCTGGCCACTAACTTCAAAGACAAAATTGACAGTATCCGGCAAATCACCACATCACAGTCCCCAAAAAACACCCATCCTGTCCCTCCCCGCACGTCCTCTAATCTGCTCTCAGCCCTTGACCCGACATCAGACGAAGTAGTGTCCAGGCTTCTCCTGTCTGATCGTCCCACCACCTGCTCTAGTGACCGCATTCCCTCCCACCTTGTCCAGTCCATTACTCCAGCTGTCCTCTCTCACCTCACTACCATCTGTAACCTCTCTCTCTCCACTGGGATCTTTCCATCCTCCTTTAAACATGCTGTTATAACTCCCTTACTGAAAAAGCCCTCTCTGGAACCGTCCTGCGCTGCCAACTACCGACCAGTATCTTTCCTGCCCTTCATCTCCACTCTACTGGAACGCTTGGTCTACTGTCGCCTAATCCGCTATCTCTCCGCTAACTCTCTTCTTGATCTTCTGCAATCAGGTTTCCGCCCTTTATACTCCACAGAAACTGCTCTTGCTAAAGTTTCAAATGATCTCCTGACAGCAAAATCTCAGGGTAACAACTCGTTGCTGCTTTTTCTGGATCTCTCTGCAGCATTTGACACTGTTGATCACCACCTCCTCCTCAACATGCTCAGTGCCATCGGTATCCAGGACACCGCTCTCTCTTGGTTCTCTTCCTACCTCTGACCGCTCCTTCAGTGTCTCATTTTCCGGTTCTACATCCTCTCCTCTTCCTCATGCTGTCGGGGTTCCTCAGGGATCCGTTCTTGGTTCTCTCCTCTTTTCACTCTACACAGCCTCCATTAGACAATCGGCAGATTTGGCTTCCAGTACCATCTCTATGCTGATGACACTCAACTATACTCTTCCTCCTGAGACATCACTCCTGCCCTGCTACAAAACACCAGTGATTGTCTGTCCACTGTCTCCGACATCATGTCCTCTCTCTATCTTAAACTAAACCTCACTAAAACTGAACTTCTAGTCATCCCACCATCTACTAACAGACCTTACCCTGCCCTTTCTCTCTCCGTGTGTGGCACCACCATAACTACTAGGCAGCAGCCAGGCTTGTCTTTCTTTCCAGCCGCTTTACTGATGCCTCTACCCTGTGTCAGTCTCTGCACTGGCTGCCTATTCAATACAGAATACAACATAAACTCATCACTCTCACCCATAAGACTCTCCACAGTGCTGCATCCCCATACATCTCCTCCCTCATCTCTGTCTACCACCCTACCCGCTCTCTCCGCTCTGCTACTCATCTAAGACTACACACCTCACTCATCCGAACCTCCCATGCCCGTCTCCAAGAATTTGCACGTATTGCACCAGTTCTCTGGAACATGTTACCCCATGTGATCAGGCACACTCACAACCCTCACAGTTTTAAGTGCACTCTGAAAACTCATCTTCTTAGACAAGCCTATCAAGATCCCTAATTATTAACCCCCCAAATTCTGCCACACATTCGTCACTTCCTGCACTTTGGCACCCACAGGCACTTATCTGTATATAGATGTATGGTTGGGATGGCAGGTTCATCCACTTTTTATGTATACTACCCCATTTTTATGTAACATGGCTGGTCCATTGTAAACCAAGCACTTGTCACCCTTTGTTTCACCCATACACCCTAATAGATTGTAAGCTCGTGTCTCATTTGTCAGTAGCTTTTTTATAATGTAATGTCTGGTTTGTCTGTGCTTATTCCCTCTATATGGTAAAGTGCTGCGGAATATGTTGGCGCTATATAAATAAAGATTATTATTATTATTATTATTAGATTTATAGCTTCACTATGGCAATCCTAGGCGCATTACTGCTTTCAAAGTGGTTTACCTGAGCCAGAAATGTCGTACTAGCGCTAGAATGCGCCTGATTTATGACCCGCAGTAGAGCCGGTTCATAAATCAGGCACATTCTATGCTATTATAATGCGCATGAAATTTGGCATTTAAACGCCAGATTTCATACATGTGGCTCAAAGTCTCACATTCAGCTTTGTACAGAAGAGTTCTTAGAACAAAGCATTCTGGAAACAATCACCTTTGCCCAAAGATATTCTGGAGTTTATTTAAGATCAAAGAACATTAAAGATGTCACTAACTCAACAAGTATCTACTAAGGATAAAATTGAGGATGACCATCCATGTCTGTCAACAAAACATCTGTTTGGCAAAGATAGATCTTAGGGAGATACCTATCTCCATACTACCATTTCACAGGAAATATCTCAAAATTGCAGTTCTGGTCCAAAGCACTTTACTTCATCTTCAGTTTATCTATCTTCCCTTTGGAGTCTTCACCACTCCTAGTTTTCAATAAACTGATAGTTGTCCTAGCTGATACACTCAGATTTGAAGTAATTCATTATTCCCTAACTAGATAAATAAATGCTCTCTCATACAGATCAACTATGCTATGTTGAATGGTTTCCTAATTAACAAAAAGAAATCTGTTGTAATTTCTTTCCAATCTGATTTGTTTTTAGGATTCTAGATAGATACATTACTAACACCCTATATCATCTCCAGTCAGGTGAATTTGGAGAGGACTGTCAATCCCTTAGTTCATTGTCTCCAAGTTCTCACTAGGTTGGTTATGAGAGTGCTGGGCAAGCTCACTTCATCCACAGAAGTGTTTCTTTGGGCCAAAGTGCACAAATCTATGCTTCAGGCTAACATCCTGTAAGAATTGAACTGGCAGGCTCACTGTTTAGCTCAGCTTATGGTCATGGGACCCCAGACTCTCCTGGATCTGAGATGGTGGCTTCCCCCAAACAACGTCCTGCAGGGCAGATGTCTCCTTCATGTTTCATTCATAACCCTGGTTATGGCTATATCAACCAATGAACGGCCAATTTATACCCTCAGTCTTTGGGTTCAGAAATCCTGGTTCTGCCGAGAAAAGCAATAAAAAAGCTGTATAAATTTAGCAATTGTGTTTTACCTCAACAAGCAAGGAGGCACACATTTCCAATTTCAAAATCCCTCATATTTTAGATGTCCATATAATTTATCCTTCCATCTGAGGTATATTTTGGAGTATTTCCACAGTATACCTCCAACAGAAGGCGGCTGCAACCTACTAGTATGTCACTGTATAGGCATTTATGTAATTAACAACTGTGTATCAGTTGAACATATTTTCAAGAGGGACTGCAGTCAAACCTTGTTAACCAGGCGTCCTCTAAATCTGGACTTAAATATCACCCCATAAATCAACAAGGGCAGTTACTTTTTCATGTAATTTTTATACAAATATATCAATTATCGCATAAAATAGGAAAACAGAAATAAACAATGCTTGACCAATTAAAAACCTGCAGTATGCTCATTCATGTGGTGCCATATGCATTCCTTATTCAAATCCATAGCACTTTATTTAGTCCATAAGATTGTTAGGAGAGCCTTCGGCACACTGTGCTGCCAAAGCAACTTTTAGGGCTTGTTCTCTCTCTCGGCACACTGTGCTGCCAAAGCAACTTTTAGGGCTTGTTCTCTCTCTCGGCACACTGTGCTGCCAAAGCAACTTTTAGGGCTTATTCTCTCTCTCGGCACACTGTGCTGCAAGCAACTTTAGGTTGTTCTCCCGCAACTTTGCTGCAAAGACTTAGGCTTGTTCTCTCTCTCGGCACACTGTGCTGCCAATGCAACTTTTAGGGCTTATTCTCTCTCTCTCTCTGCCCGACTTTCCATTCATCTTCTCCCTGCACCCGACTCTCCATTCATCGCGCGCGCCGTAGCAGTCGGCGGCGTCGGTGCGCAGCGAGCCGCCTGCGGCGGCAGCGAGTCCGAGCTGGCGCGCAGCAGAGTCCGACCGGCGCAGCAGCCCGGCCGGCGGCGGCGCCGGCAGCAGAGTCCCGAGCCCGGCGGCGGCGCGCAGCAGAGTCCCGAGCCCGGCGGCGGCGCCGGCAGCAGAGTCCCCAGCCCGGCGGCGCGGCCAGCAGAGTCCGAGCCCGGCTCGGCGCCTGGCAGCAGATCCCGAGCCCGCGGCGGCGCGGCAGCAGAATCTGCTCGCTGTGCAGCCGCGGCAGCAACTGCTTGCTGTGCCGAGCCCGGCAGCAACACCTCCATCCAACGATCCTGCCACCCACAGCACGCCGTTCACCTCTGATCCATCAGCTGTGCACTGCACTTTTCGCATCTGCTTTCAGGATGCAAAGCGCCGCCGATACGTGCCCAGTGTGTGGAGCGCTTTTGGACAGGTGCCCAAAGCGCACTCCCTTATCTCCTATGGCCTTTCACTTGCGTAGAACGCAAGAAGAATTGACATGTCAATTCGTAAAACGGATCACAAAAACGTTGTGTGAACAAGCCCTTAAAGGGTGCTTCCCCCATTCTCAAGCATGCTTGTGAAAGAGGTTGGCACCCTCAAAACATCATTGGAGTGGTGACCATCTTGCTGGAGATAGCTCAACAAGAAATCCACAAAGTCCATTGCAATCCTTAACTTAATATTTAAATAAGGTCTAGTGAGGAGACTCTAGAACTCTGACACCACCTATTGGAAACAGCATTCCTTTAAGTTACATCCATCCTATTAAAGAACCTTGAAACATGACGAAGGATATAAAGCCAAACCAGTTACTCATAACTCATAGAATTTCTCATCTGCAAACAGCTGTTTTGAGGTGTTCTAGCAGGTAAGAGGCTGTCAGGTTTGGCTTACCAAAAGGCAAACCAGAGGTGTGGATCCTCTGGACCACCGCAAGCGATGGCGTAAGCCACGTCAGTGAGCGGAGTCTAAGTAGGTCCGGTTTTCACCAGAGCCCGCCGCAAAGCAGGATGGACTTGCTGCGGCGGGAGTCCTACCAGGTCGCTATCCCTGAGTGACTTGCTTGCGGTGGCGGCCGAGGTGTGGCGTGGTACAAAAATTGTGGAGCAGGCTCGTAGTCGGGGACAGGCGGGAAGATTGGGACAGGCGGCAAAGGTTCGTGGTCGAGGGACGGAGGCAGAAGATACGGTACACGGAACAACACTAGATACTTCAGGAACGCTTCCTCTCTAGGCACAGGGCACTATCGATTCGGCAAGTATCAAGGGGAAGAGGTAGGACTTAAATAGGATCAGCGCCCGGTGAAAACCAATCACCGGCGCGCTGTCCCTTTATATTGAGATGCAGTACCACGCTCGCCCCCTAGGGTAAGGGGACAGAGCTGCGAGCGCGCCCGCAGCCCGCGACTCGGGTCGTGGCGCTGCTCGCAGAGGGCGACGTTGCTGGGATGCGGGTGTGCCTGTGACCTGACAGGGGGGTCGCGGGCACACCCGTGACAGAGGCCTTAGATGTAGTTCTCAAGGAATAAAATTTCACCTTAGGGAGAGACACCGTAAAGTTTTGTGGTGTTTGCTGTTTGACTTAAATTTAAATAAGCTCTATTGAAAAGAGTTTTAACTTTGGCAACACCTATTGAAAGTAGCATTCCCTAAAGTCACATCCGACCCATTAAAGAGCCGTCCAAAATGACTAGGAACTAAGGGCGACATGTAAGAACTGGGCTGCACCAGTTTTCTGGTGTACTTTGTGCCAAATGTATGAACAGGTGCACTCCAAGTCCCTTTATAATGTGCCAAAGATTTGGGGCGTTCTGGGGGTGTCACATCACATTTGTAGAAGTAGACACATTTATGATTCTTTGACGCCAAACCTAGGTGCAGAACAGTTAGAACAGCCAGACCAGGTTAAAGGTGGTACCTGAGCCAGACTTGTTGTATTGGCACTACACTGCGCCTGTATGTATGACCTGCAGAAGAACAGGTGCATACATTCCGGATGCATTCTTCACTACCTTCAAGCGAGTTAGAACTGGCCTGTCGACACCTACATTCGTACTTGTCGCCCTAAGGCTCTGTGCACACGGCAATAATTGCGGGACGGATTTCACCCACAATTACGCCGTGTGCTCGGGATTGGGGCGGTGGGGGGGGGGGCGTCAGTCCGCTGGCCCCGTAGACATTCATTACTAGTGGTGCATATACGCCGTGAATAATTGACATGTCACTTATCTCCCTGCTCACCGTATTGTGCGAGCGGGGAGAGGAGATGGAGATGGAATTCATAGTTCTCTATGAGAACTGTGGATTACTGTAATGACCAGGACGTATCTCGCCCCCTATTTAGCGTGAAATACGGGGAGAGATATGTCCAAGTTTAAGCCGTGTGAACATAGCCTTAATGTCAAGTCAGTAACTCAATCCATACAGAGAGTCTCTTGTCTGCAGAAAGCTGTTTTGGAGGATTTGCCCCTCTTCAGTGCAGAGCACGGTTCTGGCTAGTTGGGTAAGAGGCTTTGGACATAGCTGAACATTTTTACTTACTAGAGGTACTAATGCTTAGCACCAAAAGGAACATATAGACATAAATGTGGTGGATCTCACTGGGAGGCAAAAAATGAGTTACAACAACAGCTACAGGTAGGTTCTGATGTGGTTTTATTATTGAACAGTCTCTGCCTCCACACCCTTTAAAGGAGTTGTCTCCCTTCAGAGAATTCATGAATGAAATACTCTGTCACTTCCTGGTTCAGACTGACTCATTTGCATAAGCTCCATGCTTGTACAGCTCCATGCCCTGCTGTGCTTTCAGATGCTAATTAGATCAGATTAGCTTCTCAAACTACTAACCAGGACTTCTTATCTGACCCCCAAAAAAAAAGCCTAATTACGGGTTCTTTTTTAAATTTTAAAAAATCAAGTTTTTTAAAACTGCTGAGCAGACAGGACACTGCCGGGGACCGTGGTGATGACCTCACAACTTTTAAACTAAATTGAACAAACAGCGGGGGGAAAAGAATTGTTTCCCGGGGTAAATTACTGAGGGGAAGGAAATAGCCAGGGAGGAAAAAATTCACTTGTATCCCTTGGGAAAAAGGGGAAAACAAAGCAATATATTTGGAAAATGATTTTTTTATTTTGTTCCCTACAATTTGAAAGCTTTTTCCTTTGTAGCGAGAAAAACCCCCTTAAAAAAACCAAGAACTAAAAACACAGACCCCTGCCCCTTGACTCCCCTTCACTAGTGCCTTTAAACCCCTTTACCTCCCCTGGAAGTTTTCCTGTTTCCTAAAGCTGCTCTCCTCCCCGTCATGGGGAAACGCCCCTTTTAAAACTTTTTTTTTCCCCCACCTTCCCCATATTTACGGCTCCAAGGGGGGCCCCCCCTGTGGGAATCATTTGGGCTTAGCCCAGCACCCTCAATGCCCCCCAAAAGGGTCACCAATTTCTACAGTTTCTAAATTTCTTTTTCCTTTTTCTGCTCAGTACCACATTTAAAAGGCATTAATAACGGGCCCGCACCACAGCTGCTCATCACAAAGGCCAAACCATTTTGGGGTTTAAAACCCACCTTTAATAAACCCCAAGACAATAGGGACTCTGCTTCAAAATGGTCATATTGCTACAGACCCACCAATCACCTCCACCTACAGGGCTAGCTCCACCTGACTGACAACAGCATGGGCCCCAACCAGAACCCAAATTGCCCCCTTTGTTGCCAAAACCCAAAACGTCAATTCAGAAAAAGTTATTGTTTTTCTTGCCCTTTCACTTTGTAAGAAAAATTTATGTTTGCATTATCCCCTTTAAAAAAAAAAAACAGAAAAAAATTAGGGTTTAAAAAGGGGCCAAAAACAATGTACTTTTCATAGCCCCCTTTGCTTTTTTCAGAGGGCTGAAAGGAGCAAAAACAGTCTGAAGATGGGACTAGCGCAGGATACAAAACTTCTTGTTTTCACCCTCTTTGCAAGATGCATTTTACTAGGAAATCTAAAAAAATTGGGAATATCTAAAAAGAAACTGTTTATCAAAAATTTTAAAGGGCCCAAATAGAAAAAAACCCAAAAAAATTAAGACCTTTTACAGAAATGAATTAAAAAGGTTTAATAAAATTTCATTTTGCCCAGCCCTAAAAACAAATGAAAAGATAATCCTGGGGGCCCCTTTTTTCTTTTTTAAAGATTTTATAATTTTTGAGATGACTAAAAAAAAAAACAAGGAAAAATTTATTTGGGACTACCTTTGGATGCCTACCCCCCCGAATAAACTTGTTGCATTGGGGCTGCCCAAAAACCCCTGTCGTGAATTCTACATCAGCTAGGAGCTGGCATAGATTTCTGACGTAAGTTATAATGAATAGGGTTGGGGACATTTGGGAACCCCTGGTTTACCTTCAAGTAAGCTCTGCACACTTTAAGAAGGTGCAAGAAACAAAAGAAAAGAAAAAAAGGTGGCACCCTAGTGAAATTTAAAATCCCGGAAATAAAAATGCATTAAAAATTTTTACACAGAAACAAAACTGCTCACCAAAAAGGTTGTGTTTAACAAAAAAGCTACAAACCTCACAGTGTTTAAAGGGGTTTTTCCCCACTGAAAATGTTTAAACCGGGGAAATCCCCCCAAAAGGGAAATTTTAAAAATTTAAACTTTTCTAAATATAAGGATTACAAAATGAAGCCTCTGGAGTACAGCTTTTCTTTACTTTGCCCTTATTTTTTTTTTTTTTTTTTTTTCCGGACATTTTACATTAAACACAACCAGACACTGACAGGAGCTGATCTGGCGCGCTTGGTGTTTGAAATTTAAAAACTGATGACAGGGAAACCATGAAGGAGTTTGAAAGGGGACTATGGAAAAAGGGTTCTGTCTTTTGTTATGACCCCCACGGGGTTCAAAAGTAATTATTTGAGTAAAAAACCAATGTTTCCCTCCCCAAAGGGTTTTCTCTGCTAAACCCCCCTTCCCTCTCCTCCGGGGCTCGGGGTGTGCTTTTGTTTATCTTTCTCCTGAGCAGATAACAGGAAAGGGGAAAATTTAAATTTTTTGGGAAAAACCCCCCTTTAAAAAGCTCAGCCGAGCAAATACAAAGCTGTAGGCATACCCCGGGACCACAAAGGGTTTGCAGCAATCGGGAAAACAATTTTGTAGGAAACCAATGGAAAAAAAGGGTAGGCGTTCGCTGTAAAATTTTTTCCCTTTAGGGAAAAAAAGTATAAAAAAACCCTATTTTTTTAAAAAAAAATTAAAAAAAAAAAAATGAAATTTTACTAGGTTTACTAAACGTGTTTCACGCCAAAAAGGCCCTCCTTTTTTCCTTTGGGAAATTTCAATTGCTTTTAATTACTTTTTAAAAAAATTTAGCTTTCTTATTTAAAAAATTCTATTCCCTGCGGGGTAAAACCCCTTTTTGGGGGAAAAGGTCTCCGTTTAAAGGGCCCACAAAAAGTGAGAGCTTTAGGGGCCCAGATAGATCTCCTACGACTCTTTCAGCATCTATTGTTGGGTCGATGCTCCAAAATGGTTTATGTGGGAAAGGGGTTAAAATTAACTTTTTTATAATGGGGTTTTTATTTAAAAGTTATGTTTTAGAGGAAATATTTTTTGGATTTCCAGTAGTTAATATGTTAATTTCCTCACTTAGTATATCTGAGAAAATTGATTAATAGTCTATCATATAACCCATATATCACGGCTCATTTTCCCTTTTTCTCTATAAAATTTAACCCTATTTATCACGGGAAGCCAGTTTCTCTCCTAATAAATAAAAACCCTATATATCCAGAGACAGCTTCCCCTCCCCTATCATAAACCCAAATATATCACAGAGCCAGCTTCTCTCCTCAAACATAAAACCCCTATATATCACAGGGCTAAAGGCTTCTCCCCAAACTTTTTATAACCCTATATATCACAAAAGCTCAACTCCCTCCCCCTCTATCATATAACCTAAATATCACAGACTCAGTCCTTTCCCTTACCCAATAACCCTATATATCACAGGAGCTAGTTTCTCTCCCCCCTAATATAATTTTTGGGAGGGTTTAAGTTAAAACGGGAAGCAGTCCTTTGGTTTTAAACACGCAAGGTTTAAAGGTGAACTCCAAAAAACATGCAAAAAAAACGGCGGCTTGTTTCGCCAAACAAAAAAAGATACCCGGGAACATACACAGTACGGGTATAGTGAAAAATTAGTATTTTTTGGTTCCCCGGCAAGGAAAACCCCGCGGGCTCGTCCTCTCTTGGAGTCACGGCCGCTCGGGCTTTCCCCAAAAACACTTGCTCCATGGGGTTTGTACAAGGTAGGGAACCACACCCCCTCTCCCCTGAGCCTAATGGCCTTTATAGGGCGGGTAAGCCAGGGGGGGATGTGGGAGCCCCCCGCCCCCACCCAACCTAAGCTGCTCCAAAAAGCCCGCCCGGATCAGGGTTTTTTCCCATACTACATTACAAAACCTGTTCAGGGGCCCTCTCCCGCTGACCCCAAAAACAAAGGGCTTTATTTCACCGTTTAAGCAGTCGGGTGACTAAAGCGTCAATAACGGCACCTTGTCCCTTCCTACACCCTATAATCCAGAGCTCAGCTCCTCTCCTTATCATAAATCCTATTATCACAGGCACAGCTCCCCTTCCTCTATCACATAAACCTATTTCACAGGTCAGTTCCTTTCCCCTATCATATAACCCTATATATCACGAGCCCCGCTTTCTCCTCATCATATAACCCCATATATCACAGACCCCGCTTTCTCCTCTATCATAAACCCCCCATATATCCAAGCTAGATTCTCTCCCTCTACCCAATAACCCCATATATCAAAGGTCCCCTTTCCTCCCTCATATAACCCTTATATCAAGAGCCCAGCTTCTCTCCCCATTAAAACCCTAATACATAGAGCCACCACGCTCCTCTATCATATAATCCATATTCACAGGCCCGCTTCTCCCCTATATTAAAACCCCATATTCATAGGCTCACCCCCCGCTCCCCCCAAATTTTCCATATATCACAGAGCCCAGCTTCTCTCCTCTATTATATAACCCTATATATCATAGAGCTCACCACCGCTCCTCTATCATATAACCCTATATATCACAGAGCCCAGCTTCTCTCCTCTATTATATAACCCTATATATCATAGAGCTCACCACCGCTCCTCTATCATATAATCCTATATATCACAGAGATCAACTTCTCTCCTAAATCATTTAACTCTATATATCACAGAGCTCAGCTTCTCTCCCTCTATCATATAACCCTATATATCACAGATCTCAGCTTCTCTCCTCTATCATATAACCCTATATATCACAGAGCTCAGCTTCTCTCCCTCTATCAAATAACCCTATATATCACAATTCTCAGCTTCCTCCTCAAATTCATAAACCCTATATACACAAGGTCAGCTTTCTCCTCTATCATATAACCGTATATATCACAAAGCTCAGCTTCTCTCCTCTATCATATAACCCTATATATCACAGAGCTCAGCTTCTCTCCCTCAGTGGGAGTCTCCACCACCTCTGTATTCAAAACGGAGATGTTCCAGGGCTCGCTCTCAAGATAGATGCGGGTCCCAGAGGTAAGACTCGAACCTATCAGACATTGATGGTATATCTAGTGATATCAACATCTGCAATGAGAAAACCCCTTTAAACTGTTACCATATAGATTGTTTCTTGCCTCCTTTCTCTTCTTTCCACTGGATTATACAAATCAAGTTGTCTTTTCTGATACATTTTGTGCTTCCACCATGTTTGTCGCCCATCTTTGGACCTGTTCTATCTTCTCAGTGTCTTTTTGTAGGAAAGCTTTCCAGAAATTAGCCCAGTGATCCAGCTTTGATCTCACTAGATCTCTTTATGGCAGGATCACAATCTCCCTCTTACTCTTAAACCACAACCATCCTATGGGCCCCATTAATAGACAGATGGTGTCACACTCCAACATATGAGGTGGGTGCTCTGTGGAGGGACTACCACTCCTGTACTAATCCATAGTAGGGGTCCGGGCACTATAACGTGTTTGGTAAATAAGCAAAAATTGTATTCACATTGGGGAAAATTGATTACAGTGAACGTCTCTAGATCTAGTCCTATAGGAGCCTCCAGACTGTAAGACGTGGCTGGAGCTGAGCCTTCTTTAGCACATAGCTAGAGGTGGGGGACAGGGCGGGGACAGGGCGCTAAAGGGAACCTGTCACATTGCAAGTGCCATCTGATCTGCAGGCAGCAGGTTGTAGAGCAGGAAGAGCTGAGTAGATTGATATATAGTTCTGTGGGAAAGGATTCAGTATTTCATTCATTTAAAGGGGTTGTCTCGCTACAATGATTGGGTTTTAATTAAAAGATCTTTAAAAAACAAGCAGCTTTGCAATATATGTTCATTACAAATGTCCTACTGATTTTGAGTTATCCCTGGTAGTAGGAGTGCATCAGCTCCTGAAATCACTATAGCAGCCGACCTGTTGATCGGCTGGCTGCCAGTGCTGGTGACTCATCAGCTTCTCAATACAGGTTGGAGCACAGAGCCCCTCCCGCACAGTATGCTTCTGTAGGAAAGGGAGGGGGAGGGCTCTGGCTTCTCTGTCTGTGTAGCTGGATTAACCCTGTGTGTGCCTGCTCCCTCCTGCTCTCTACACAGATTTAGGAGAGCAGAGGTGAGGCTGATCTGTGGTCAGTACGATGTGACAGCAGTGAAGTATGTTACTATAATCATGATGTGTATGTGGAGAATTGACTATACTAATAGAACAGATCAGGGGGGCATGTGAACGGTTTTTACTCATGTTTGAGTTTTTTACTCATTAATCAAACTATTATGAATGAGTAACTCTGCGGGAAAACAAGCGGAGATCAGTATTAGTAAAAAGATCAGTGGTATACAGATCGGAGTAGTTTTAAAGGAGTAGCCACTATCAGGCAAATTAGGAATGCAATTAAGAAGAACAAGCAAACTGCTTGCGAGTAATCAATTTACTAACCAACCTATAGTATGAATGAAAAAGGTTTTTATGAATGGAGAATATGTGTTGTTAACCAGAGCCTCGTTGTCATATACAGGGGGTATTTAAGGAAGTGTTTTAGATGTATTGTTCCATCTGATGAAGCGAGAGAATAGCTCGCGAAACGCGTAATTGGAATAAAAGTATTGTATAACTTGTAAACATACTGGGTTCATTGTAACCTAATTCAATTTAGAGCGCTCTAGCCAGACTTCCCAAACATCGATCCCGGAGAAATCTGGGATCCATTTATTTGTCTCTTCACTATTCCCGGGCGTCCCACGTGGAACACGGGCGGGAAGGAGCCGGAGCTGCCAAGGAACCGTGCACAGACGGGAGCAGATTACATGCATATACGAGCTGTACCGTGAACAGAGTACAGCCGAAGAAGGCGAGTATTATACAATCCCTCGCCCCCGTTCTTGTCTTTGTCAATAGGCAACCAGGTGCGCTCTTTTATTACAGTACGTACTTCACCCCGATTGCTTTCTATAATCAACGGAGGAGAAGATTTTCTTTCTGACATGTGATTTCTAGTAACACACTCCACAGCTGCCCTGTGTCTGTTCTGACAGGGTTTGTTTGTTGTTGCTTGAGATGGAGATTTGTATGCTAAGCAGGGGGTATAGGAACACTTGCATCCCCCCTGCTCTGCTATTAGCATACACAGCTTCACAGACCTCTCCACACTCATAGATCAGCCCTCTCCCTGCTGTCTCCTGACTCTGTGCAGCTGACAGTGCAGCTGATTCAGCAGTGAGTAGCAAATCTAGGCAAGCACACACAGGGTTAACCCTGGCAGCAAACCCCCTCGCCCTCCCCCTGCTGTATAGAAGTTACTGCAGTTGGAGGAGGAGAGCTGTCTGTGTGCTGAGGGGAGGGGAAGAACCAGACAAGAAGCACCCCCCTGAATTCAGTGTGTCTGACAGCATAGGATTTTTGAAGTAGGCTGAAAACCTGTAGTGAGACAACTCCTTTAAATCCCTTATTCTAGGGTAAGGAGTCCAGTAGGCGGTCTTATCAGTGACTGACAGCTATCTCAGTGTAAACACTGATACATGAAACGCTGTCAATCAGTGATAACACCGCCCACTGGACTCCATAACCCAGAATAGGCAATGATTTATATGAATAAATGACAAGTTCTACTGAATCTTTTCCCACAGAATCTGCTCAGCTCCTCTTGTTCTATAACCTGCTGACAGCAGATCAGAAGGTTCCCTTTAAATGGTGCCTGGAGAGTGTCCCCATTGTAAGTCAATGGGGTCCATTGGGGTTGTGTTGCTTTAGCAATGGTGTTGCACAGAGGACTATTCCTCCTTAGTATCTGACGCTGGCTGCTAATGGCAGTGTGAACACAGTCCCACAACTAAGAAAACCGCAGGTGTCCATAGCAACCGCCCTGACTGCGCAGGTAGTCTCACAGCAGGAAGGCTGTTGTCAGCTGGGTTGCTATGGGCAACAGCTGCTCTCTTTGTCTGGCCGCCCCCGTTCTTGCCCTGATCCCGCCTCCTCTGCTCTCCTCCCCGCTCTCCGTGCTGTCAGTCAGCCGGTTGTTATGGTAACAGGAGCCGGCTGGTTGCAGCTCAGTGCTCGCAGCATCCAGAGGTAGGAGCGGGTACCAGAAGCAGCGGACACTTCCCGGAGAGCAGCGGAACCAGCAGCCGCCCGTCCCCATGCCTCCGCCGTGCTCTCCCGCGCTCGTCCCTCAGCTCCTCGTTCTTCTCTCCGCTCTTCTTGTGGTCTTTTCAGCGCTCCCCGGGGAACCGTGCGGAGGAGAAGCGTGCGACACGCAGGTAATGGACGCCGGTGTAGACGGAGAGCTGCGGACACAGGCGGGAGACTTGTATCATGTGCATCAGCGAGACAACCCCGGGGAGAGCAAGCGTGTGACCCGAGCATGTGTGCCCATCACCTGTATATAGACCTCATATCTATCTATCATCTATCTATCTATCTATCTATCTATCTATCTATCTATCTATCTATCTATCTCATATCTCCTATCTATCTATTATCTATCTATCTCATATCTATCTCATATCTATCTATCTATCTATCTATCTATCTCATATCTATCTATCTATCTATCTATCTATCTATCTGTCTGTCTATCTGTCTGATATCTATCTATCTAATATCTATCTATCGAATATCTGTCTCATATCTATCTATCCATCTATCTATCTATCTATCTATCTATCTATCTATGTATCTATCTATCATCTATCTATATTATCTATCTATCTATCTATCTATCTATACATCTATTATATGTCTGTCCCTCCATCTATCTATCCATCTATCTATTCCTTATCTATCTATCCATCTATCTACCTATCTATCTATCTATCTATCTATCATCTATCTATATTATCTATCTATCTCATATCTATCTATCCATCTATCTATTATCTATCTATCTATCTATCTATCTATCTATCTATCTATCTCCTATCTATCCCTCTTTGTATCTATCATCTATCTATCTATATCTATGTATCTATCACATGTCTTTCTAATTCATATTTATTTATCTATCCATTGATCTATTAATATCTATCTTTTTTTCCATATCTATTATGGTTTTTTTATTGCCCAACCATATCTTACTATTTATTGATCAAACTCAAATCTCTTTCCTTCTCTCTATCTATTTACATCTAAAAAAATTATCTTCATTTCTATCTATTTTTCTATCTATCTATCTACTATCTCCCCATCTGTCTTTATTTTTTGATACGGGTGAAAATGCTGTTAAAAGTGAGTGGAGGGCTGTGCATGTGGTGATGGTGGTGACATTGCCTGTGATGTGTGACATTCGGGTGGGTGTGGGCTTTTTTTGGGGGATGTGTTAGGTGTGGTTAATGTTCTTCCCTTGTTATGTCCTTCCCAGGCTGTGTTGTGTGTGAGTTTTTGGTTGTGGGTTGTGTCTTTTTGGGTCGATTGTGTTGTTGTGTAATTTTGTTTTGTTGTGTAATGATGTGTTTTTTTGTTGTACATTGTATTGTTGTGTCGTTTGTGTTGGGTGCGATTTTGTCTTTTGTGAGTTTTGTGTTTTGTGTACATTGTGTCTATTGTGTAGATTTTGTGTTGTGTAGATTGTGTCTGTTGTGTACATTGTGTCTGTTGTGTAGATTATGTGTCTGTTGTGCACATTGTGTCTGTTGTGTAGATTGTGTCTGTTGTGTAGATTGTGTCTGTTGTGTAGATTGTGTCTGTGGTGTAGATTGTGTTGTTGTGACTTGTTTTCTGTTGTGTAGTTGTGTTTTTGTGTAGTTTGTGTCTGTTGTTACTTTGTGTCTGGGGGTGTAATTGTATCTGTTGTGTGATTTGTGTCTTTGGTGTTATGTGTAGTGTGTAGTTGTGTTGTCGTGTAATTGTGTCTGTTGTGACATTGGTCTGTTGTGTAGGAGTGTCTGTTGTGTAATTGTTTTGTTGTGTGTTGTGTTTTTTTTGGGTTTTTGGCTTTTGTGAGATGTTGTGTCTGTTGTGAAAATTTGTTTTGTGTAGATTTTGTGTTGTGTGATTGTGTTTGTTGGTTACTTGTGTCGTTGTGAAATTTATGGTTTTTGTGCAATTGTATTGTTGTGAGATGATGTGTTGTTGTGAGTGAGTGTCTGTTGTGTAGATGATTGTGTCTGTTGTGTAGATGATGTGTCTGTTGTGTACATTGTATCTGTTGTGTAGATGTTTCTGTTGTGTAGATGATGTGTCTGTTGTGTAGATGATGTGCACATTGTGTCTGTTGTGTAGTTAGTGTTGTTGTGCAAAATTGTGTTGTTGTGTAGTTTTGTGTTTGTTTGTACTTGTTCTGTTGGTAGATTTGTGTCTGTGGTATTGATGGTTTTTGTGTACTTTGTATTGTTGTGTAGTGTTGTTCGTTGTGTTTGTTTTTTGTGTGATGATGTTTCCCTGGTGAGTGATGTGTTGTTGTTTTAGATGATGTGTCTGTTGTGTAGTTTTTGTGCTGTTGTGTACATTGGTTGTTGTGTGTTTGTGTTGTTGTGTAGATTATGGGTTTGTGTAGTGATGTGTTGTTGTGTACTTTGTGTCGTTTGTAGATGATGTGTCTGTTGGTAGTTTGGGTTTTGTTTTTTGTTACTTGGGTTTTTGTGTAGTGATGTGTCTTTTTGTGTAGATTTTTGTTGTTTTACCTTGGTCTTTTGGTGATGATTTTTTGTTGTGTAATTGAAGTTCTGTATATGATGTGTCTGTTGTGTACATTGTGTCTGTTGTGTACATTGTGTCTGTTGTGTACATTGTGTCTGTTGTGTACATTGTGTCTGTTGTGTAGATGATGTGTGTGTTGTGTAGAGGTGTTTTTGTGTTACAGTGTCTGTTTGGTTTACTTGTGTTGTTGTGTAGAGTGTGTCTGTTTGTACTTGTGTTGTTGGTGATGGTTTGTTTTGTGATTAGTGTCTGTTGTGTACTTGTTTGTTGTGTAGTGAGTTTCTGTTGTACATTGTATCTGTTGTGTAGATGATGTTTCTGTTGTGTACATTGTGTCTGTTCTGTATATGATGTGTCTGTTGTGTACATTGTTTTGTTTGTAATTGATTGTTGTGACTTGGTCTGTTGTGTAGTTTGTGTCTGTTGTGTACATTGTTTCTGTTGTGTAGATGATGTTTCTGTTGTGTAGTTTTGGGGTTGTTGTGAGATTGTGTTGTTGTGTGATTGTGTTTTTGTGTGATTGTGTTGTTGTTACATTGTATCTGTTGTGTGATGTGTTGTTGTGTGTTGGTTGGTTTACATTGTTTGGGGTACATGTTTCTGTTGTGTAGATTGTGTCTGTTGTGTAGATTATGTGTCTGTTGTGTAGATTGTGTCTGTTGTGTACATTGTGTCTGTTGTGTACATTGTATCTGTTGTGTAGATTATGTGTCTGTTGTGTAGATTATGTGTCTGTTGTGTAGATTATGTGTCTGTTGTTACCTGTTCTGTTGTGTGATTTTGTGTCTTTTGTGAGTTTGTTTTGTTGTGTACTTTGTCTGTTGTGTAGATTATGTGTCTGTTGTGTAGATTATGTGTCTGTTGTGTAGATGATGTGTCTGTTGTGTACATTGTATCTGTTGTGTAGATGATGTGTCTGTTGTGTACATTGTGTCTGTTGTGTAGATGATGTGTCTGTTGTGTAGTGGGTTGTTTGTATATGAGGGTGTCTGTTGTGTGTTATGTGTTGTTGTTATTGAGTGTCTGTTGTGGGGGTATGTTTTGGGTTGTGTAGATTGTGTCTGTTGTGTACATTGTGTTGTTGTGTACTTGTTTGTTGTGTAGATTAGTGTTTTTGTGTGTTGTGTTTTTGTGTAGATTTTGGTTGTTGGTAGATGTATCTGTTGTGTAGATTTTGTCTGTTGTTCACTGTGTAGTTGTGTACTGTTTTGTTGTGTACATTGTGTTGTGTGTGATTGTGTCTTTTGTGTACTTTGGTGTAATTGTTTTTTTTGTGTGATGGTTTTGTTGTGTAATTATGTGTCTTTGTGTAGTTATGTGTCTGTTGGGGTGATGTGTTCTGTTGTGGTTGTATCTGTTGTGTAGTGGTCTGTTGTGTAGATGTTTTTGTTGTGTGATTGTGTTCTGTTGTTTTAGATTGTGTTGTTGTGTAGATTATGTGTTGTTGTGTGATTATGGTTTTTGTGAGTTTGGTCTGTTGTTTAGATTGTGTCTGTTGTTTAGATTATGTGTCTGTTGTGTAGATGATGTGTCTGTTGTGTACATTGTATCTGTTGTGTATATGATGTGTCTGTTGTGTAGATTGTGTCTGTTGTGTAGATGATGTGTCTGTTGTGTATATGATGTGTCTGTTGTGTAGATTATGTGTCTGTTGTGTAGATTGTGTCTGTTGTGTAGATTGTGTCTGTTGTGTAGAGTGTGTGTGTTGTGTGATTGGTTGTTGTGTACTTGTGTTTTTGTGTATTTTGTTTTGTTGTGAAATTTATGTGTTGTGGTAGATTGGTTGTTGTGAAATTTTGTGTCTTTTGTGTAGATTATGGTTGTTTTTTAGTTTGTTTTGTTGGTACTTGTATCTGTTGTGAAAATTTATGGTCTGTTGTGTAGATTGTGTCTGTTGTGTAGATTATGTGTCTGTTGTGTACATTGTGTCTGTTGTGTAGATTATGTGTCTGTTGTATACACTGTGTCAGTTGTGTACATTGTGTCTGTTGTGTAGATTGTGTCTGTTGTGTAGATTGTGTCTGTTGTGTAGATTGTGTACATTGTATCTGTTGTGTAGATGATGTTTCTGTTGTGTAGATTATGTGTCTGTTGTGTAGATTATGTGTCTGTTGTGTAGATGATGTGTCTGTTGTGTAGATTATGTGTCTGTTGTGTAGATGATGTGTCTGTTGTGTACGTTGTATCTGTTGTGTAGATGTGTCTGTTGTGTAGATTATGTGTCTGTTGTATACACTGTGTCAGTTGTGTACATTGTATCTGTTGTGTACATTGTGTCTGTTGTGTAGATTGTGTCTGTTGTGTACATTGTGTACATTGTATCTGTTGTGTAGATGATGTTTCTGTTGTGTATATTATGTGTCTGTTGTGTAGATTATGTGTCTGTTGTGTAGATGATGTGTGTGTTGTGTACGTTGTATCTGGTGTGTGATTGGGGTTTTTGTGTGATTATGTGTTGTTGGTAGTTTTATGTGTCTGTTGTGTAGATTGTGTTGTTGTGTAGTTGGTTGTTGTGTGATTTGTGTCTTTTGTGTAGATTTTGTGTCTGTTGTGTAGATTGTGTCTGTTGTGTACATTGTGTCTGTTGTGTAGATTATGTGTCTGTTGTGTAGATGATGTGTCTGTTGTGTACATTGTGTCTGTTGTGTAGATTATGTGTCTGTTGTGTAGATTGTGTCTGTTGTGTAGATGATTGTCTTTTGGTTATGAGTTCTGTTGTTAGTTTTTGGTTTTTGTGTAGATTATGTGTCTTTTGTGTAATTGTTTGTTGTGTGTTTTGTGTTGTTGTGTGGTTTGTGGTTGTGTAAAGGTTGTTGTGTCATTGTGTTGTTGTGTAGATTAGTGCTTTTGTGTAGTTGTGTTGTTGTGTACAGGTCTGTTGTGTGATTATGTTTTGTTGTGTGATTGTGTTGTTGTGTAAATTGTATTTTTTGTGAAATTATGTGTTTTTTTGGGTTAGTTGTGTTTTTGGTAGATTTGTTTTGTTTGTGTAGATTGATTGTTGTGTAGATTAGTGTTGTTGTTTTTAACGTGTCAGTTGTTACTTGGCTGTTGTGTAGATTGTTTTTGGGTGTGAGTTGTTTTTTGTGTGATTGTGTACATTGTGTCTGTTGTGTAGATGATGTTTCTGTTGTGTAGATTATGTGTCTGTTGTGTAGATTATGTGTCTGTTGTGTAGATGATGTGTCTGTTGTGTAGATGATGTTTCTGTTGTGTAGATTATGTGTCTGTTGTGTAGATGATGTGTCTGTTGTGTACGTTGTATCTGTTGTGTAGATGTGTCTGTTGTGTAGATTGTGTCTGTTGATACATGGTCTTTGTTACATTTATCTTTGTGAAATTGTGTTTTTTTGTTGGGGATTGTTTGTTGTTTTTCATTGTGTACATTGTATCTGTTGTGTAGATGATGTTTCTGTTGTGTATATTATGTGTCTGTTGTGTAGATTATGTGTCTGTTGTGTAGATGATGTGTCTGTTGTGTACGTTGTATCTGTTGTGTAGATGTGTCTGTTGTGTAGATGATGTTTCTGTTGTGTAGATTATGTGTCTGTTGTGTACGTTGTATCTGTTGTGTAGATGTGTCTGTTGTGTAGATGATGTTTCTGTTGTGTAGATTATGTGTCTGTTGTGTAGATTGTGTCTGTTGTGTAGATTATGTGTCTGTTGTGTAGATTATGTGTCTGTTGTGTAGATTGTGTCTGTTGTGTAGATTGTGTCTGTTGTGTAGATTATGTGTCTGTTGTGTAGATGATGTGTCTGTTGTGTACATTGTATCTGTTGTGTAGATGATGTGTCTGTTGTGTAGATTGTGTCTGTTGTGTAGATGATGTGTCTGTTGTGTAGATTATGTGTCTGTTGTGTAGATTATGTGTCTGTTGTGTAGATTGTGTCTGTTGTGTAGATTGTGTCTGTTGTGTAGATTGTGTCTGTTTGGGTTTTTGTTGTGTCTTTTGTGAATTGGGGTCTTTGTTGATTGTGTCTGTTGTGTAGATTAGTGTTTTGGGTTGGGGATTGTGTCTTTTGTGTCATTGTGTTGTTGTGTAGATTAGGGGGTTGTTGTGTAAAATTTGTGTTTGTTGTGAAATTGTATCTTTGTGTAGTTATGTGGTTTGTTGTGTAGATTTGTGTTTTTGTGTGTTATGTGTCTGTTGTGTAGATTGTATCTGTTGTGTAGATTATGGGTCTGTTGTTGTATAACTGTTTTCGTTGGTAATTGTGTCTGTTGTTGTTTTGGGTCTGTTGTGTAGATTGTGTCTGTTGTGTGATTGTGTCTTTGTATTTTTGTGTAGATGTGTTTTGTTGTGTATTTGTGTTGTGTAGATTATGTGTCTGTTGTGTAGATGTTGTGTCTGTTGTGTAGATGTTGTTTCTGTTGTGTAGATTATGTGTCTGTTGTGTAGATTGTGTGTTTGGTTTTTGTACTGTTGTGAGATTGTCTGTTGGTGATATGTTTCTGTTGTGTGATGTGTTGTTGTATAATTATGTTTTTCTTTTGTGTAGATGTGTTGTTGTGTATTATGTGTCTGTTGTGTTTGATGTGTCTTTGTGTAGTTGTTTTGTTGTGTAGATTGTGTCTTTTGTTTAGTTGGGGCTGTTGTGTAGATTAGGGTTGTTGTTGGGTGAGGGTGGTTGTTGTTACATGGTCAGTTGTGTAGTTTTGTTTTTCGGTGTAGATTATGTGTGTTGTGTAGTTATGTGTCATTTTGTTAGTTTATGTGTTGTTTGTGATTATGTGTCTGTTTTGTACATTGTATTGTTGTGTAGTTTATGTGTTTTTGTGTAGTTGGTGTTGGGGTGATTAGGGGGGTTTTTTGTGGTATGTGTCTTTGTGTCATTGTATCTGTTGTGTTAGATTATGTGTTGTTGTGTAGATTATGGTTTTTGTGTGTTTGTGTTGTTGTGTTTGTGTTTTTGTTAGTTGTATCTTTTGGGTTAGATGTTTTGTTGTGTTTTTGTTTTGTTGTGTTTTTGTTTTGTTGTGTAGATTATGTGTCTGTTGTGTACATTGTATCTGTTGTGTAGATTATGTGTCTGTTGTATACACTGTGTCAGTTGTGTGGGGCTGTGCAGGATGTGGCGGTCATATTTTTAGTCCATGGCCTTCATCCTTCAGACGGGATGTCATCCATAGATTCCTATTGATCGGGTCAGAGCAGTGGGATATTGATACATCCGGAGCGCTCTTGCTGCGCAGCTTTCTGCTTGCTTTGCTGGTGCCTGTGTAGTCAGCAGTCTCTCTGCAGGGTAAATAATGCATTGGTTGCACCGGGGACTGAGAATACCAGTCACAGCTATACATCCCGTGGGCTGATGTGTGATGAGTGGTTAGTCATACACCTGTGACTGGATCATCGCACAAGCTACGTCACAGGTCACGTGTTGGCGAGCGCCGGCTCTCGTCTTAATGGAATTATATGGTGCATTTAGGTCATTAGATTGTATCATCATTCTGCCTTATTCCAAGGAGACTTTCATGGTTCCTCTCTGCTTCTAATAGAATCAAGTCAATGAGATGTTATATATGGGAAGACATCGTATGTTATCAGAGGCCAGACAGCCCAGCGCGGCTCACATGGTGTTAGGAGATTGACATGGGACTTATGTTGGACCCTAACAGCTTGATGTTAGTATACGGCTCACTGTCATAGAGTATACAGCAAACATAGCTACAGCTCCTGCAGCCACCACCACCAGAGAAAAGGCCAACATTAGATTTGTCCTGTTCTTGTAGTGTTTGAAACAAAGTGGTGCCTCCCCCCTGTACAGGCCAGGGATTGCACTGTCAGCACACTACAGTGAGAAATCATTGTGAAGATGCGGGTAACATGAGCCCTACCCTCTTATCCAGGTATGAAAAATAAGCAGGGATGAAGATAGGCTCATTAACCTTTGGGCTGCCTGCTCCCTTGTAGAGGAGAGTCCTTCTCGGGATCTTGGAGACGGACCAACCAGGCCTGCTATGAGTAATTACAGGGCCTCATACAACGGAAGCATCTGGTCTGTCTAAAAAAGCTGAGTCACAAGCAGCTTTTCATCCAGCTGTGGGTGGTTCTATAGCAGTGATTAGCATATTTAGCTTCTCTGAAGCTAGTTGAAACATTGTAAAGACAGAAGTGCAGGAGATTTAATCTTCAGTAAAAAAAAGTTACAAGTGCTCTAAGGAGTGAAAACAATTGCTTATCTGTCAGCAAAAGCAAATCTTGTTAGAGATAAGGAGTTTTCTCCCCGCGTGAGCACCCTCCATGATGACGTCACTCTCCGCTCTCTGTCTAATTCGGAAGGAAGATCTGGACGTAACCACAGACAACACAGAACCGATACATTATCTCTTATTTCATGATTAAGGTAAAATAAAAAGACTAAGGAATTTAGAAAAAGTCTTCAATTACCTGTCCTTAAATGTTGAAAGCTAATCTTTGTAGTGAGAAATCACCTTTCACTGAGGCACCTCTGATTTTGACTCCTCCACTCAAAAGAATGACTGTGTTCATTCTTTTCTTTCTGCACCATGGATTCAAAATCCATGGTGAGGAGAATCCGCACTGAAGTCCACTGTAAATGGCCGCCAGAATACACAAGGATCTTAACGAGGAAATCAATGTGGAAGCCAGCTCCTGAATCTACATTGGCTTCCTCACTAAAATCTGTGTGTATTCTGGTGGCCCTTCACATGAATGGCCAATCTACACTGTAGTTCACATAATCGACTTCAGCCGTAGTGTGAACATAAAAAACAAAACAAAAAACTGCAATTTTTGGGGCATATTCACAGCTCAATGGCTGAACTAGACTGGACCCAGCAGCAGGCATCTCTGGCCTATATGCTACCTGGGAAAAATTAACAGGTGCAGCTAATGGCTGAGCAGCAGCTCACATATCCCACTGCTAGGGGAAAAGTTAGATGATAAAAAACTGCACATTAGTATAATCCCTGTTCACACAATGAAACAGAGAAGCCACAATATAATGCATGGGGAGATTGCACAAATGCAACAATACCAATAAAACAACCACTCACATACCCTCAGTGCACGAGGGGGGGGGGGGGTTGGTGATACTATAGTTGCATATAAATAAGGAAATACAGAAGGGTGCCATAAATACAGATACGTGTGGTACACCATGCTGGCTTACAGCCTATTAGTGACACCCAAACTATTAGATTAGGCAGGCTGCCCAGCACTTTCTGGGTTTCCAACACAAAACACAGGCACCCTCCGCTCCCCAGCACTGTTGGGCAGATAAAAAAATATGACATACTGGAAAAATATTTTAAATATGAGGTATTAGTTGGTATAGGGGCCCCAATACGCAAGCTTGGAACCGGCGTCAACGGTCCTCAAGTCTTGCGAGTCCCTACACTAATAATTTACAGAAAAAAACACAAAAATGGGACATTACTTACCCAAAAAACACTTGAGTAAGTAATGTCCCATTTTTTGTATGTTTTTTTTGTAAATTAGTAGTGTGAACATACCCTAAGGCCATGTCTACACAGCACTGGTTTTTGGACAGATTTTTAAGCAGATTCAGTATTTAGAATCCTCAAAAATCCAACGGTCGCCAGTACCCCATAGACCTCAATAGAAAATCCGAGCTGTAGTCTACACAGCTCTGATTCTCTATTGTCGGATTTCAAAACCGCCGGCGCATTGACCATGTTCTATAATTCGCCGTATTATGACTCTAGTACAGGTCAATGTATTAGGGCCAAAATTCGAAAAAGCCGCAACAAAAACCGTGTACAGCAATGTTAAAATACTGTCGGATTTCCAATGGCATTTTAACATTGCCGTGTAGACATAGCCTTAGGGTCTGTCCACACGGCAAGGTTTTTGGTCAGATTTTCAGACGGTTTTCCAATTTGAAGACCATCTGAAAACCGACTGTCAACCATCCACATAGACTTCAAGGCTGTGTTCACACGGTGTAATTTCATTGCGCATTTCGCCATGTATTTGTGCTGTAATACGGGCGAGATGCGCGGTGAAATTACGGTAATCCATAGTTCTCATAGAGGACTATGGATTACGCCTCTTCTCCCCGCTCGCACAATACGATCGTTATGTATGTGGGGGGAGATAAGTGACATGTCAATTATTCGCGGCGAGTAGTGAATGCCAATGGGGCCACTCCCCTTGCGCCGCAGTACATCATGTGAACATACCCTAATAGTAATAGCAGTCCACACTGAACCAGAATTTCTGCTGGACTTTTTTTTTGGACGATCATATTGTACGTGCAGGGAGATAAGTGACGTATCACTTGTTTGCGGCGCTTACACTCCGTGAGTAATGACCGCCTATGGGGGCAGCGGGCTGCTGGCTCCCCCGCTTCGCGAGATTGCGCGACACCCAAACACCCGGCGTTGTAGTGGGGCGTACTGTATGCCCTGCAATTACGCCGTGTGAACATAGCCTCAGGCAACTGTGAAAAAAATGTAAGGGCATGTCCCCACGGCACGGGTTTTCGGACGGTTTTTCAGCCGGTTTGTGGTTTTTCAGACCACCTGAAAAACCGGCCGAAAATGAGCACAATTGTGCTCTATGGAAAACCCGTGCAGCAGTCCCCACTGCACGGGTTTTCCGCCCGGCGGTTTGTCGCCGGCGGACCGGTGACAAAACATTGAACGTGCACAATCTTCCATCCGGTTTCCGGACGGAACATGTGCATCTCAATGGGAAGGCTGGTCTCCGCTCATCGCGGAGAAAAGCCGCCCCCCCCCCCCCACCCCCGCGGCCGTGGGGACGGCCGCAAAACAGGACACATAGGCCGGTATTTGTCCACTGCCGTGTACACGGCCCCTCAGAATGCTTTCAGAAACAGAAGTGTCAATAGTTTGTCTTTATCAATTCACAAAATAGAAAGTGAATGAACAAAAGAAGAATCAAATCAAATCAGTATTTGGTGTGACCTCCCTTTGCCTTCAGAACAGATCTTCTAGGTATATTTACACATGGTTTTTGAAGACCTGGCAGGGGGTTTTTTCCCAAAAACATTTTGGGAAAAGAAACCCCAAAAGATCCCCTGGGGTTGTAGGCTCAGTTTCTTTATCTTAGAAACCCCAGACGATTTGGGTGATTCTGAAATCGGGGGGCCTTTCATAAAATTCCCAAAACCCCTTGTTCTTTTTTTTTTGTTTTTCCTGATGTTTTGCCTTATTTTGGGGTTGTTATTTTTTAAGAAAAAAGGGAGCCAATCAACCCTTTAAATGGTCTTTTTAAACATTTTTTAGGATTCCCCCCCCCCCCCCCACCTCCAAAAAAATTTTGAAAATTTTGAAATTTCAGTTTTCCCAAACCCCCCATGCGCCCACCGTTTTTTCCCTTTTTGTAAACGTCTGGGGGTTAAGCTCGGGGGTTTGAGGTCTTTTTGGGTTAGTGGATTTGGGCACAAAAAAGTGCTTGGACACAATGCAAAATGCTACGTTTTTAAATTAACCTTTTTATTCTCCTAAGTTTTAAGCCCCCTCCCCACAAATCCCATAAAATTTCCCTTCTGCCAGGGCCCTGAGCCTATGCCCCCACCACAAAAAAAATTTTCCATCCCAAAAAAATTTCATTTGGCACCCCCCATTTAAACTCCAGACTGGGGGTCTGTTGGAAAAACTGAAAATTTTGGGTTAAAGAAAAACCTTTGTTTTTCTGTTAGTAAACCCGGGGAACCAAAAATTTCTGGACCCCTCTTCTTTTAAACCCTTCTGTTTTTTGCTGCCCCCAATTGCCCCTCCTAAATGTATAAAAAACCCGGAATCTGTCAAGGGGTTTTTTTGTTACCATTCGGTTTTCATGGGGGTGTGCCCCTTTTTAAAACCTGACGCATTAAAAGGGATAATGTCAACTCTGAAAGGGAACCCCCCTTCCCAATCGGTCCCCGCCAGCTGTCATTTTCAGAAATTTACTTTTTAGGGGAAATAAAGAGGAAAAAGCACAACCCGGGAGTTAAGAAAATGCTCCGGTTAAATTTCACGGGGATCAAAAGGGATTCACCAAAATAAAATGTAGAAAGGGTCACAGGATCTTTAAAAAAGCTCTTCCAGGTGGCCCAAAAAAGGGCCCTCAAAAGACCTGCTACCTACAAAAGTTTTTCCAGGGGACAAAAAACCTTTGGCCCAAAACCCCCTTTTTTGGTCACATTTTTTCCCCTTCCCGGGGCCACATCAATCTTGGGGGGTTGGCCCTATCGATTTTTTTCCCGGGAAACTTCAATTGTATATCCCCAAAAGGGCTGCAAAGGTTTTTGGTTCCACTTTAGGGATTTCCCGGGAAAGATTAAAAACTGAGGGGCCCCCTGTTTGGTTCCCCGAAAGAGGATAGGGAGGCCCTATTTTCTTTAATATTTTTTGGGGGGCAAAGAAGTGTCTTTTTCCCCGATGAAACCTAGGGGCCCTTTTCACAAAAATTTTCACCCACCTTTCTCCAACCATTTGCTCTTGGGACCCTGGAAAAAAACCAAAACTTTTTATTTTTAGATCTTCGGAAATCTATCAAAATTGGGCCCAAGGGGAAATAAACCCCCTTTTGGGAAGAAACCCCACAGAAAAAACAGGAACAGGTTATTTGGAAAGCTCATTTAGGTTGCAAAAAATTAATATATAAACCTGCAGTCCCAAAGTCATCAGTGTCCCCCAAAAACATTGCCGCCAAACGCCCCCCATACGTGTCCCCCATAACATTTCCCCGCCTTTCAGCCCCCACCATAAAATGTCCCCCAAAAAACAGTGCCCCCAATACAGGGGCCCAAACCATACATGTCCACCAAACAGTCCCCAAGCCATACAGCGCCCCCCAAACCCAGTTTTCCCCCCAAACAGTCCACCCCTCACCCCCACCTTTAGGGGGTCCACCATAACAGTGCCAGCCATACAGCGCCCCCATACATGTCCAAAACAGTCCCGCCATACGGGCCCCCCCTTCCCAGTGCCCACCATAACATTTCCACCCATCCCGCGCCCACCATACAGTGTCCCCCATAACGTGTAGCCTTTACAGCCCCCCCATCCAGGGGCCACCAAAAAAGGCTGGGCCATACAGGCCCCCCCATACATGTCCCCCTAACAGTCCACCCCATAGGGGGCGCCCACCATACAGTGTCCCCAAAACAGTGCACCTTAAAAAGGCGCCCACCATACAGTTTCCCCCCCAAAAACATCCCAGCCATACATCCCGCCCCCCATACAGTGCCACCATAACGTCCCAGCCTTACAGGCCCCCCATAAGTGTCCAATAACATGAGCCTTACAGCGCCCACCAAACGTGTCCACCATAAAAAAGGTGCCAGCCAAAAGCGCCCACCATACATTTCCCAAACCAAAAAAAAACTGTCCCACCCTTTACAGCCCCCAACCAAAAATGTCCCCCTTAACATGCCAGCCATACAGCCCCACCAACATTGCCCCAAAAACCCGTGCCAGCCATACAACCACCCATACAGTGCCACCATAAAAGTGACCCAAAACAGCGCCCCCCCTACAGTGCCCCCCCAAAAAAAAAGGCCCAGCCATACAGCCCCAAAACAGTGTCCACCATAACAGTGCCAGCAATACAGCGCCCACCATACAGTGTCCACCATAACAGTGCCAGCCATACAGCGCCCACCATACAGTGTCCCAAAAACATCCCACCATCAGCGCCCCCCCATACGGGTGCCACCATAAATTGCCAGCCAAACAGCCCCCAAAACCATTCAGTTCCCCATAACAGTCCAAAAGCCATACAGCGCCCCCAAAACGGGTGCCACCAAAACCCCTTGCCCCCTTTAAAGGGGCCCCACATAAGTGTCCACCATAAAAAGTCCCGCCAAACAGCGCCCACCATACAGGGGCCCCTCCAAAACTCCCACCCAAAAACAGCCCCCACCAAACTTGCCCACCAAAAACAGTGTAAAGCCATACAGGGGCCACCATAAAATTTCCCCCAAAAAAGTGCTACCCTTTACAGCGCCCACCCATACGTGTCCCCCCAAAAAAGTGTAAGCCAAACAGCCCCCACCATACATGCCCACCAAACGCCCCCCAAACGGGCCCCCCCAAAACAGGGGTTCCCCCAATAAAGTCCCCAGCCATACAGCCCCCACCATAAAAATTGTCCACCATAACAGTGCCACCCAAATACACCCCCCCCAAAACAGGTCCAAAAAACAGGGGCCAGCCATACAGGCCCCCCTACATGCCCACCATAACAGTCCCACCAAAAGGCCCCCACCATACAGTGTCCCCAAACGGCCCAGCCTTTACACCCGCCCCCCCAAAACAGTGTCCCCCCATAAAGTCCCAAACCCCATAAAAAGCCCCCCCATACATGCCCAAACCATAACATTTCCCGGGCCATAAAACGCCCCACCATACGGTGTCCCTTTAAAAAGTACCCAAACCCATACGGCCCCCCATACAGTGTCCCCCATAAAGGGGCCAGCCATACGCCCCCCACCAAAACATGTCCCCCATAACAGTGCAGCCATACAGCCCCACCTTTCATTCCCCCCATAACATCCCAAACCTTTAACCCCCACCTACAGTGTCCACCAAACATTTCCACCCATACAGCGCCCCCCATACAGTTCCACCAAAAAAGTGTCACCCATACAGGCCCCAACCATACAGTGTCCACCAAAAAGTGACCCAAAACAGCCCCACCATAAAATGTTCCACCATAACAGTGCCAAAATACAGCGCCCCCCAAAAAAAACCGTGCCCACCTAACATGCCAGATACAGCCCCCCCAAATTCCCCCAATCCGTCCCCAGCCATACAGCCCCCACCTACAGTGCCCACCATAACAGTGCCACCCTACAGCCCCACCATACGTGCCCCACCTAACAGTCCAGCCTTAAGCGCCCACCCCCGTGTCCCCAAAACCAGTGCCACCATACCCCGCCCCCCATACATTGGTCCCCCCTTTAACATCCCCGGGCCTTACACCCCCACCTAATTTTCCCCCAAAAACATGCCACCATCACCCCCCAAAATTACATTGGCCCACCAAAACAGTGCCACCAAAAACAGCCCCCCCAAACCAGTGTCCCCAAACGTCCCACCCAATACGCGCCCCCCAACATGTCCACCATAACAGTGCCAGCCTTCCCAGGGGCCCACCATCCCATGTCCCCATAACAGGGGCCAGCCATACAGGCCCCACCATCAGTGTCCCCCTTCCCAGTCCCACCAAAAACAGCCCCACCATATTTTTCCCACCATAACTTTGGCCAGCCTACACGCCCCCCATACAGTGCCCCACCATAAAAAAGTCCAGTTTACAGCGCCCCCCCATACAGTGTCCACCAAAAAAGGTGCCACCATACACGCCCACCATACATTTCCCCAAAAACAGTTGCCCCATACAGCCCCCACCATACGGGCCCACCAACATTTGCCAGCCATACAGCGCCCCCCCATACAGGTCCACCAAAAACATTCCCAATACGGGCGCCCCCCCATACAGTGGCCCACCAAAACATTTGCCAGCCATCCCCCCCACCAGACAGTTCCCCCCAAAAAAAAGTGCTAGCCATAGATTTGCCCAAAAAAAACAGTCCCCATCATACATTTTTCTGCATACTATTGTTTTCCATACATGCACTATAAAGTGCACCCAAAACAGCCCCCCCAAAACGGGCCACCCATATAGTCCCTTTACTGTAACAGTGAAAGCCACACATCCCCACAAAAAAAAAAAGGCCAACTAACAATACCTACCATAAACTTGTCAGCCTTACAGTTCCTTTTACCATAAAGGGGCCAGCCTCATGTGTTCACCAAACAGTCCCCAACCAAACAGGGGCCCCCCTTAACATTGTCAGCCATGCGTGCCAGCCCTAAAAATGACCAAAACGTCCCCCAAACCGGCCATCTTACAGTATCCCCTATAACATTGACAGCCAAACAGTCCCGGGTCATACATTGCCCCCCCATGAAACTCCCCAGCATAGAATGCAGCTGTCAAAAGATGAACTTTACAGTCTGAAATATGAGGAAAAGGGGACGTGCATTGTTTGTTTCCTGGTGGCGGGGGGCGACAAATAGTAGCACGGGGGGGCACGGGGTGCTCTAGGAGCATCTGCACAGCCACCCAGTGTTATCAGTTATCCAGTAGCCACCCATCACATCAGTAAGGTTCAGATATGTATGTACCTAGTTTCTAGTGAGGTCATTCATCTGTTTTTCTTTTGCACCTCATCTTTATTGTGGTCACTGGTGTAGAAGGAACCGATGGGCTGAACCGCTGCCGTTTTTCTACTTTATTAGTGGAGCTGATATTTTAATTTCAGGTTAGATAAGGCCCATAGAGACAGCAGGCAGCGTCATCCTCTGGGCCAGGGATGCTCTGATAGGGAACATATTGTTATAGTTCTGAATATCTGCAGCCTCCTTTATCACGAATGTCAGCAGAGAGCAGTCCATGAGTGTATCGTAATATGACTCCAAGCAGACATGGCCCAGATTTTGTGTGCTAATGAGGCCTTTGGAGACCACCTTAAAGAGGTTATGCCTTGAATCTGTTTCATAGCAGAAGTCCAGAAATGCTGTTAATAGCTGTTGTAAAGTCATTTGCAGTTTTCCCAACATATAAAAATACCCTTTCATCTTTGTTTGCTTTTGTGTGTTCCCTTTGGTGCTGCTGCTAATCTGTCTGTATTAGTCTCCTTCCCCCTCTAGCAGCTGACAGTATATCCGTTTTGTCACTCGTGGCGCCTTGGTCCGGCCCGCGGGCGCACCCATGTTCACCCCTCGGGATCCCTGCCGGGGTCGAGCAGCGCCGCTGGCCGCGGGCGCACTCACTTACCTGACTGCTCTTCTGTCCCGTCTGCTCCCTCTGCCGGCCGCTGCACGCCTGCGCGCTCCCTAGGGCGTGCGCACGTTCATGTGAATTTAAAGGGCCAGCTTGCCGGTGATTGGATAATTGCCGGGCGCTGACCCTATATATTGGGTTTTGCCCTGTCACTCTCTGCTGGATCCTTGTTGCCTCTGCGCCTTAGAAAAAGCATTCTCGTGTATCCCGTTTTGCCGTGTTCCCGACCTCTGCCTACGTTTCTTGACTCCGAACCTTCGCTGCCTGCCCAGACCTGCCTGCTTGTCCCCGACGATTTGGTACCTCGTGCACCTCGGCCACCACCGCAGGGAAGTGGCGCCAGGGGTAGCGACCTGGTAGGACTCTCGCCGCAGCAAGTCCATCCCGCTTTGCGGCAGGCTCTGGTGACAATCGGGTTCTACTTAGACTCTGCTCCCTGGCGTGGCTGGTACCCTCGCTTGCGGCGGTCCCGCGGATCCACCTCTCTGGCCTGTACACCCTTCTCACTTTCCCATACAGAAAGATGCATTGAGATCCAGAGTAGTGAGGTACTGTATATAATGTGTGTCATTTACAGCATGCTCTCCCTTA
This sequence comes from Phyllomedusa bahiana, assembly GCA_025379985.1. Taxonomy (NCBI): domain Eukaryota; kingdom Metazoa; phylum Chordata; class Amphibia; order Anura; family Hylidae; genus Phyllomedusa; species Phyllomedusa bahiana. Next base: position 76,925 of record JAODAL010001055.1, on the reverse strand, counting down.
GATACCAACGAAAGGATAGTGCAATAAAACAGTAAAGATCAAGAGGATTCAATGCAGGTTCATGTCACTATGCTGTGGGGAGAGGGACTGAGCATGTGTGTCCACCAGCACTAAGCGCATTAGGTGCACATTGTTATATGCTTTGAACACTAGGTGATGGTATTAGTGAGTAACAGAGTAAATGTTATGCATTTTTATAAGTATGTAAATGGCAAACAGTTTATTTTTTAGGATCTGGCAATGAATATGGTATTTAGTGTTACAACCCCTGTGATTCTGTTTTGTTCATATGATGTACAGTTGTGCTAAAAGTTTACATACCCCAGCAGAATTTTTACTTTCTTGTTTTTTTCAGAGAATATGAATGATAACATAAAAACTTTATTTTCCACTCATGGTTAGTGGTTGGATAAAGCGATTTATTGTTAAACTACTGTGTTTTCTCTTTTTAAAGGGAACCTGTCACCTAGATTATGCCCCCCTGGCTGAGGACAGCACAAGCTAGTGACAGACATGCTGTTTTCAGCGCTGTGTCCCTTTTTCTCTAAGATGCAGCAGTTTTAGAGTATTTAATGCTCAAATCTGCAGTTTTCAGCCAGAAAAAAGAGTCATTAAAAGAGTCATTATTTCCATGCCCCACCCATCTGAGGCTAGCCCCGCCCACCTCATAACTGATAAACCTATTACTTTGAATAGGTTGAAACATGTGAATAACTGCCAGGTGGGCGGGGCTAGCCTTTGGTGGGTGTGGCTAACACCTTCTCATGAATAAGATTTGAGGGGTAAATGCTCTAAAACGACATCATCTTACAGAATAAGGGACACAGTGCTGGGAACAGCAGGTCTGACACTAGCTTGTGCTGTCCTCAGCAAGGGGGGCATAACCTATGTGACAGGTTCCCTTTAAATCATATTGACAACCAAAAACATCCAAATGACCCTGATCAAAAGTTCACATACCCTGGTGATTTTGGCCTGATAACATGCACAGAAGTTGACACAAATGGGTTTGAATGGCTGCTAAAGGTAACATCCTCACCTCTGACCTGTTTGCTTGTAATCAGCTGCTACAGCTCTGGAGCTCCTCAAGGATCTGCTCCATTTTACTTTTGGGTTCTTACCCCAACACACAGGAGGCTCACTTGCCATTCACTTATGGAGTGCGTGCCTCTCCTGTTCATCAGGATGAGAACTCGAAAGTTAAGAGGAGTGGATCCCTGGGGAGCTCTGGAGTGGCATCAGCAGAGAAACGGGAGTAAAGTATTACTTTGTTTTTCTAATTTACCCACTCTGTCCCCATTTTGGATAGGGAAAATATAGGAATGTAATAGGGCGAGCCACTGATAGGTGGGGCCGCCCTTTTCGGGGCAAATCCTTTACCTTGTGAGAGGAGAGACTAAGGGCGAGATTGTTTTGCACAATGATAAATCTTAAAATAATGTTAACCCTATGATGTTACTTAACTATGGTTATATATTTTTACTCTAATTTTCCCCTGCATATTATTACTGCAGTATAATTCACAGAAAATTGTATTGATCTGGACCTTTTTAATTGAATGTAAGTAGAGGTTGTATTTTAGATTGGGTTTTTGTTTTTCTTGGCAGTGATTTCATCAGACTTGCAAGCACGGGCCTCACACCTCTTGTAAATATAAAGTTTGATGCAGTAAGACTTGAAGATCCAAGGTAATTATACAATTAGAGCTAGTTTATAAGGATTGTCCAGCTTAATAAAGTTATAGTTAAATAGGGTCGGAGTGGGGTAAGTGATACCTACCTGCTGTTCCCCCGCTGCTGCAGCTCTGGAGCTCCCCAAGGATCCGCTCCTCTTCACTTTTGGGTTCTCATCTTGACACACAGGAGAGGCTTACTTGCCATTCACTTACTATGGAGTGCAAGCCTTTCCTGTGCATCAGGATGAGAACCTGAAAGTGAAGAGAGGTGGATTTCTCCGGAGCTCCGGAGTGGCAGCAGCAGGGAAACGGGAGGCAAGTATCACTTTGCTTTTCTGGCCCCAATAAACTATCCTTTTCTTATAGGGTGTGTGCACCTTCCCTGTTTTCACTAAATTAGGGAGCTGAGGCAGGAAGTCAAACAAAAAATAATACTCACCTCTGACACAATGCTCATTCCAACACTGCCTCTCGGTCCTCTCCACGGGTCGTCTGTTTCCTCCCGACGTTGACCGAATAGAACGTCACCAGTGCAGCCTGTGATTGGCTGCAGCATTCACATGACACTGCCCGACATCATAGTTACATAATTAATACGGGTGAAAAAAGACAAATGTCCATCAAGTTGAACCGGGGTTGGGAATATATGGAGGAAGGCAGGGGTGGGGGGCATTTTTAAGCTGATGCAGACTTTGGAACCCATAAGGCAAGAACTGCCCTGAAGGAATATTTTATTTCTGATTCCAATTTCATCTTCAATGCCCTTGCTGATGGAAGGAGGTTTGCACTCAAAATCTCACGATACATGGCCCCATTCATTCTTTCATGTACACGGAAACAGCCCCAAAGCATGATGTTGCCACCCCCATGCTTCACAGTAGGTTTGGTGTTCTTTGGATGCAACTCAACAACCTCTCTCCTCCAAACACAACGAGTTGTGTTTCTACCAAACAGTTCTACTTTGGTTTCATTTGACCATATGACAGTCTCCCAATACTTTTCTGGATCATCCAAATGCTCTCTAGCAAACTTCAGATGGGCCCGGACATGTACTGGCTTAAGCAGGGGGCCACGTCTGGCACTGCAGGATCTAAGTCCCTGGCGGCGTTGTGTGTTACTGATTGTAGCCTTTGTTAGGCTGTTCCCAGCTCTCTGCAGTTCATTCACTAGGTCCCCCCGTGGGGTTCTGGGATTTTTGCTCACCGTGATCATTTTGACTCCACAGGGGGAGATCTTTCGTGGAGCCCCAGATGGAGGGAGATTATCAGTGGTCTTGTATGTCTTCCATTTTCTAATTATTGCTCCCACAGTTGATTTCTTCACACCAAGCTGCCTGCCTATTGCAGATTCTGTCTTCCCAGCCTGGTGCAGGGCTACAATTTTGTTTCTGGTGTCCTTCGACAGCTCTTTGGTCTTCACCATAGTGGAGTTTGGAGTGTGACTGTTTGAGGTTGTGGACAGGTGTCTTTTATACTGATAACAAGTTCAAACAGGTGCCATTACTACAGGTAATGAGTGGAGGACAGAGGAGTCTCTTAAAGAAGAAGTTACAGATCTGTGAGAGCCAGAAATCTTGCTTGTTTGTTATTGACCAGATACTTATTTTCCACCATAATTTGCAAACAAATTCTTTCCAAATCAGACGATGTGATTTTCTGGATTTGTTTTCTCATTTTGTCTCTCATAGTTGAGGTCTACCTATGACGTCAATTACTGGCCTCTCTCATCTTTTTAAGTGGGAGAACTTGCACAATTGCTGGCTGACTAAATACTTTTTTCCCCATCGTATATAATTTAATTTATAAAAAGAGAAGTGCACAAACCCTTTGAACTGGACAACCCCTTTGACGAAGAATATCTACCACTTTTCAGTAGGAAATACCTTGAAAAATAGGCTGTATGTGTTGAGCGCCAGATTTATGAAGCCTCTCTGCTACATTTTCCATCATATATATGAATTAGAGATGCTTGTGCTGGGCACAACTCTAAGGCCGTGTTCACACGGCTTATTCCCTACGGATTTGTGAGCCGTATTGAGCTCACAAATCCGCCGTGAATAAGGGGCGGGACGGGGGCGGGGCCGAGGCGCAGCGGGGGCGCCGCTCCCGGCCCCATAGACAATGCATTGTTTATGGCGCGTACGCGCCGTAAATAATGTGCATGTCACTTTCTCCCTCCGCGGCGGATTTGCCGAGCGGGGAGGAGCGACGGAATCCACTGTTCTCTATGAGAGCAGTGGATTACCGTAATAACTCCGACGGATTGGCGCCGTACTGCAGCGCAAATCCGGCGCGCAGTACGACGCCAATCCGTGCCCAAATAAGCCGTGTGAACGAGGCCTAAATCTAGAATTATTTTACGCCATTTTGGCGCGCAGTTGATGAATGTGGCACCATGGGAAGTGATCCTAGGGCACCTCTGACCAGTATTAGTAAATATTACGAGTTCGCAGTCTTTTTTTTTATAACTGTATTTTTATTGAAGTTTTTGTATTAATAAAAGTACAATACAGGAAAAGAAAAAATGGGTTATGAATCATACATACTAAAATTCAAATGACTGAGTAACTTAAATCAACAGCATAAGCCGCATCTTCAGAATTTGCAGTCTTCAATGGAATTTGCCAGTGTGCAACTTATATTGTCCATGCACTATGAATACTTCTCAGTCAAGGGTTAAAGAATAGTTTCTGAAACGTTCCTCCAAGTCTTTGGAAATGGCTAAAAACAAAATATCACTTAACCCCCAGGTGAGGATTACAAAGTAATGTCTCTGCAATGGTCTTTTATGGTGATTTCCTGCTTTACATCTTTTTATAATATACCGCACCAGTCTTGACTTAATAATGGGAGTGAGGGCATATCAGAAACATATTTATTTTAGAGGATAAAATGTGACTGTGCCCGTGTTCAGTGTGCCAGGATGATTTGGTAAGCATCCCATTAAAAGTTTTGGACGCAGCCCAATCTTTGTCTCATCAGTATGTAATCATGTGCCTTTTCAGAGAGGACTCTAGATAACACCTTTTAATTAGTTTCCTTGTAAAACAAATCACCCCAGTCATATGGTTTACAAGGTAAAAAAAGAATGCGACGGTATTACCCTGCATGCTTATTGATACAGGAAAAATGAGAGCGTGTTTCAGGGGCATAATGATAAATCATGGGCTGTGCAGAATTTTGTTGGATGAGATATCGGAAATTGTGTAGAGTGTTCATAAGGTTGTTGTCTGTGGATGTAAGGAGCCCATCAAGCAAAAAATCCATATCTCAATGTTATAGAAACTTGGGACTCTGATATTGGAGTTAGCTACATTCACTTCTGTAGTAGTGGATTTGGACTTTATTAGATGCAGTAAGGCCCTATACATCCCATACAGAAGAGTGCACTAAGTGCCAGGGTGCAAGCACAACACCTGCTATGCAACCCACCTTCTAACAGGTGGCAAACAGTAAGGTACAGTTAGTGATGAAAGAGTAGGTGGGTGAGTGTGGACAGCAGACTGAGTTCATCACTACGCAGAGATCTCACTTTGGGGAGAGGGACTGAGATATACGTCCACAGTACAAGGATAATTATGTCCAATAACTCTATGGAGTTTACACAATTTTCTTGGTCTGCAACTGTTTCTCTAGTAACTCTCCGGACAATTCCATTAGGCCCTTTTCTCCTCTGACTTCCCTCCTTAGCCTACAGAGCAGCAGTCTTGCCGATGGGCTACTTGCTCTCAATGGTACGCTTCCTAAGCTTATTAATCAGGCCCTCTTGTCCACAGCTACCACTCTCCCAGGACAGTGCTTCTCGCTGTCCTAACTTGTATCTCTTCACTTCTTCCAGGACAGTTCCCCAGGCTGTCCTAATTCTCTTCATTTGTTCCTCACTCTCTTCTCTACTCATCCCCTGCTTCTTCCTCTCTTCTCTCTCTCTCGTGAGCTACCAGGCAGATCCTCGGCCACAGCCTGTTCTCCTCACTGCCGGCTACTGGGAGAATGATCTGAGATGCTGAAAAAATTCTTAACAACTTGAACTGCTCAGCGCCACTCACTAGCAGAACTGAATGGCTCAACACATGGCAGACCCAGTTTAACCTGTGTGCCTCTCCCTCCTCATCACACTGATTGGCTGCAAGCTTAAACAGACTTCTCTATCTTAAGGTGCCCCCTGCCCTAAATAAAGTGCAGTTCACCACTTGCTACCCCCTATATAAACAAAAAACAGATACAATACATTAGGGTATGTTCACACGGCTTAAAATGCTGCGTATTTCGGCGCACATTTTGCCGCGTATTGCGCAATATACGTGGCAAAATGTGCGCCACAATTATGGTAAATACGCGTAGTCTCCCCGCGCATACAAAACGATTGTATTGTATGCGCGGGGGGAGAATTGACATGTCAATTGTTAGCTGTGCTTACACGCCGCTGACAATGCATGTCAATGGGGCCGGCCGGTGTATTGTGGCACGTACTATACTCGCGGCAGTAAGCCATGTGAACATACCCTTACAATCCATCTCCATTATATTACAAATACCACACAGTTTGTAAGAGTTGTCCAACCCCCTTCAAGGGGCCTAGAACGTCTACTGTATGAGACTGTAAGGCATAAGGCTAGTGACATGGGTTTAAGGCTAATGACATGGGTTTAAGGCTGTGTTCATACCTGCTTTTGGCTCTGTTGTAGGTATCTTTTGGGATACCATGAAAATGCTATTGTGCTGTTTACCACGACGGAGCCATCAAAAACAACAGAGCATACATGGTCTTATTAGGATTATGTTTGCTCTATTTCCCGAACGTACATGCTTTATATGCCGGACACAACAGTGTGGTGTACTGGCGTGTACATTCAGGAAATAGAGCAAACTTAATCCAGATAAGACTACGTTTGCTGTACTGTTTTTAAGTTTCTGCCATGGTATACATCAAGATACCAATTTTCATTCTATCCCGACAGATACCTGCAAACTGAGCCAAAAACAAGGTGTGAACACACCTCAAACACTTTCTTAAGGAAGTGTAAATGTAAGAAAACAATGGAGAAACACGCTGGTTGCTCATTTTTATCCAGAAAACGATCGGGCTGAATGTAAGCAGTTTCCTAGAGGTTTGTATCTGAGCTCTGGGCCCTCAGTTTTCCTTACTCATGTAGCTCCTGCAATGTTGAGTCTAGGTCGGAGAATGGAGGTCACTGGTGTTACCGTATCTAGATTGTGAATTGGATGTAAATCACTTCATCATGAGCCCATGCTTCATAACCCAGTCTGGATATCCTAATTCCTTTTTTTGCACCTTAGGCTCTGTCCACATCTGTGTGGTTTCTGCTTTAAATGGAAACTGCACATTACCAAATTGTTCATACAATTGACACCAGTGACAGCTGGCAGACCCCGTTGACTTACAGTGGCTTAGTCGGGTTCTGCCAAGGTGCCTGTCACTTTGAAGTGACAAACAGCACTGCATGCAACGCTATTTTCCCATAATTAGGTTGGGATCTGCAGTAAGGACTCCTAATGGCGCCTCTGACGCAGATGGTTCCATAGGGTAAACGCTGCTGTAAGCTCATTAGCTATCATTTTGCAGGATCCAGCGGAGAAGGACGGACTCCAGATTCAGCTCTTTATACAGTTATTTATTGGATGGAAATATAAACACATACTTTCCTTTTTCTAGGACTTTTGTTCTTTTGAGATCTTGATGTTTCCGCCTATCTGTATCAGGAGTTCATATTTGTTTTCAGCTTACATGCGGCGTCTGGATTTGAAACAAGACCTTTTTCGGAATACATCGTCCCTCAAACAGTTTTTTGCTTTAAAGTGTGAAAATGCATCTTTTGACTGCAGAACAAAGCGCTCACTCCACACACAAAGCACCTATTGGACTCCTGACAGTAACAGAAAAACAATAAAAAAAGTCAAATGAATATGTGGCTTTGTTTTCGAATGTCATTTTTTATTTTTTAGTTATACCATTTTAGGACCCTGGAGGTGGCTAATAGTTGGTTTCAGACCAACTGGACACCTAAGGGTATGTCCACATGATGAGTAAAATTTAATTCAATCCAATATCAGCAGCACAATACTGGCACAAAAAACTACTAGCACACTACTAGCACTAAAAAAGTATAAAAAAGAACAGGAATTTTTGGAAAAGCATTTCTGCTACTTAGAATACATGAAAAAGTTTGAGGTTCTTAGTTCACATTTTTGGTCAAAACTGTTTAAGCCCACCTGCCAATCCCCAAGGCGGCCTCAATACAGGTGGGAACCTACCTCTCTTGGTGCCTGTTCAGACCTCCACATTTCAGGGAGAGACGGTTCCAGCTACAATGTACTCTGCATTGATTTAAAAGCCTGTGCAGGTGGGTGGAATGCAAAAAAAACAAAGATGGAGCAGCCACTCCCCCTTTTCAAAAAAGTTTTTTTGGATGTGGAGACCAAATATTGTTTTCTAGAGTACAATTTAATTGTCGGATTCTACTTTTGATTATTTCAACAGTTCAAAAGTATCTCATAAAGTGCAAAAAGTATCTCATAAATGATTTTAATACAAAAAGTGCAGAACTGTAGTTAAAGGCTGGCTAGGCTTTACTGGAAACTCAATAAAAAAATCATATGGGCGGCCACCTTTCCATTTTGCATTGAGGAGTTGGGGGCCCATTCTCAAGATAAGCCCGAGTCCTAGAGGTCCTGTCGATATGGCATAAATGCCTGAGATTTAATAGCTGTTTTAACGTATTTTTAGTGATTGAGGGTATGTTCACAGTACGGCCCGCAATTACGCCGGGTCGTCGGGAGTTGTGCTGATCGGCGTGTACTCCTGCGGCACGGGGGGACCGGCAGCCCGCCGGCCCCATAGACTGTCATTACTCTCGGCACGATTGTATTGTATGCCCGGGGAGAGGAGGCGTAATTCATAGTTCTCCATGAGAACTGTGGATTACCGTAATGATTGGGGGCGCAATATGTGGCGAAATGCGCCTCAAAATAAGCCGTGTGAACATAGCCTGAAGCATAAAAAAATAAATCTATAAACATTTGTTGTTTATATGTGTTGTCATCTCTCATCATATGTTGCTTATATGTGTTGTCTTTGAGGCTGTTGTGAATCTGTGCTGCAAGGGACGGGCTCTGAAGCTAATCAGTCAGATTTATGGGAGAACATTTTGTTGTTGGAAGTTTGCGATTCTAGACCTCCACTGATTTCTAGAAAGTAAGGACGCTGTCAAGTACTCAAACCCTTATGACACTTTATTTTATTTATTTATATAGCACTGTTAGGCAATGTTCACACAGCTTATTGCCGACGTAATTGCGGGGACGGATTTCGTCCCGCAATTACGCCGGCTGCCATGGGGCGGGGCGGGGGACTAGCATCTCGCCGGCCCCATAAACATTCATTATTCACGGCGCGTACACACCGTAAATAATGTGCATGTCACTTTCTCCCCGGCCGGCGGATTCGCCGAGCTGCTAGGGGTGACAGAATCCATAGTTCTCTGAGAGCTGTGGATTACCATAAGGGCTGGGACGGATTTCAGCCGTATTGGAGCGCAAATTCGGCACTCAGTACGGCTGAAATCAGTCCCAGAATAAGCCGTGTGAACAAGGCCTTATATTCCACAGCGCTGCACAGATTTTGCCATTATTTATATTGTCCCCATCAGGGCTCACAGTCTAAATTCCAGATTAATCTATTAATTTGTGTGGGGGAAACTGGAGTTCCCAGAGGAAACCCACACAAACACAGAGAGAACATACAAACTCCATGATGTTGTGTTGTCCTTGGTGGGGTTTGAACCCAAGATCTTAGCGATGTAAGGGTATATTCACACGACATCTTTGCGGGGTGTATTTTGGTGAGTAATTGCACTGCAATACACCCAAATTACTTCCTGCAAACACGGAAATTCCTAGCTCTTGATGAGACCTGCCGTTTTCCTGACATGTATTACGTGGCGGGAGAAAGAAGTGACATGTTGCCTCTTTCCGGTACTTACACGCCGGTGAAACTGAAAGTGAATGGGGGTCAGGCCAGAGTGTTTTAGAAGTATGCGCCGCAATACGCAGTGTGAACATACTCTAAGGCAAAAGTGCTAGTCACTGAACCACTTCTCACAGATATCTGACTGAGCATCCTAAAGAAAAGTGCCATTCAAATCAGAGATATATTGCTGCAGAGTGTTGTGTCAGGTTTTCTGTGACCAAATTCTCTGAGCAAAGCCAATGGGGCCTGAACCCACCAACATGAATATAGAACTAATGGACATGGCTAGACTTCTACCCTACAGTAGATGAAACAATAGTACCACACAAACAACCTCTCCAGCACTGAAGTAGTTAGCTCTATTGTAATGATTGAGAATGGTGCTGACCTTGATGATTGTCTATCCAGGAGGCCCTGCCTGGGTCTATTTATAGAGGCACAAAAGAGCTCCGTCTTCATGAAACGCTGCCCAGTACAGTTAGGTTTCAGTCTCAGATGTGCAAGATGAAAGGTACCAGGCTTGCACATCTTTCACGGGTAGCTTGGGAGTACAGCACTTCCCCTGGAGATGGGGGATATTGCTGTCTTCTATCCGTGTCAGTGGAGTACAGACGTAAAGACTTGATTATACCCTGTCTTTTAAGCCAACTCCAGCGAGGCCCTATGTCAATGAACAAGCTCCTGTTATTATGTGCCTGGCTGATGTTGATTTCACATTTCTTTAAAGGGGATGTATCGCTTCATCAGTTTGGCTGTTCCATTGTGCTCTCCAGCTTCTCAGCTCAAATCCAGGGGCATCTCTTCCCCTCCCAGCTGGGTGTTTCTTAACCGAAGGGATGACATCATCCCCCCTTCACTGTTCATGTGTTCCCCTCCCCCTCCACATGTCACTGTGTCTTTCCCTATGCAGTCGTATTTTGTAAGAGCTGTTTACATACCACAGGCTTTCATTCATGTTACAATTGAATACAGTCTTGTATAAACTCCTCCATAGCTGTGCAGAGTGAAATGCTCTCGGCCCCTAATGCTCCTTCTATGTTTAGGCACAGTCGCACAATTGTGCTGTTTTCTGATTGTAGAAGCCCTACAGTGTTATTCTGTTTCTTCTGGCTATGCAGAGTGAAAATGTGCCATTCCCTTATTTTGAGTGAGAGGCAGGAATGCAAGCTCCGTGAATACGGCCGACCGGGGGCCGAACAGAATGTAAATGAGCTCTCAGCTAGTGAAATGCAAGGAGGAGGGATCCGACCAGGACTGGAGATCAGTGTAAACTGAAAGAAGATAAGAAATACTGTGATAACAAGACAGCTTTGCTAATTACATCCAATTGCAAAGTTGCTTGTATTCACTGTCCCCTTATTCTGAAGACCATTCAATGAAATGATACAACCCCTTTAACAAGAAGCAAGGCCAGCAGCCGGCACGGCCCTAGTGTCTTGGATGTGGTGTCTTCATCTGACCTAGCCTAGAGAGCTCTCATAAGCTTGGTCTGATGCCTTTGCAATGTCTTGAATGCTCCTCTCCTCTCTCAGTCACAATCGTCTCTCATATGCTCTTCCGCTTCTTCCTCTGCCTCTGTTTTTCTTACTGATTGAATGTCTTCCTCCCACTGTCTCTCTTCCTAACAGATCTGCTACAAAGCAGCTCCCACCTTCTTTTCTCCTTGGCTAACGGTCATTTAATCATTTTTTAGCTGCAGAGTAACCTGTCTACCTGATCGCCCATATTTTACTTAAGATGGCATTACATGGAATGTTCTTTTCTTATACAATACATCCAGCACTGATGTCTCCTAATGATAGTTGGTGCATCCGTATTGAATGAAATGTGCAGCAGAGCATCTATACAGATATCTTGCAGAATTTTGGTCTCCTGTGAAGCTTTTCTGTAGGGTATGGCTGCGTGGTGATTGTCAATGTGGTTGTTTTGCAGCATATGACATATTGTGACTAACACGATTGTTGCCAAAAATCTAATCCTACTGGATTTTTGGTCTTGGACTGCATGTTACATGCAGCGTTGCCTTTATAGGCCTCGATGTAAATCTCATTTGGCCTGTGATATCAAGACTAAAATATCTCCCAGCTTTGTTTAACGGTGTCCAAATTATAAATGAACTCAAGAGTGTATGTACATACATCGTCGAAAGAACAAGAGACATTTCCAATATGTCTGTACATCATTTCTCCTTTATTAAAAGTTTGGCAAGAGTTTTTATAAGCTTTCAGTGGTAGGAGTATCGTTATGCAAAACAGACAGTATATCTTTATTGGACAATACAATATAGTCAGCATTTAAGCAACACCTTTTCATTATTATTCAATTATTATAACAATTGCCGCCTTAATAATCATTAATAATCACTTTTTATTGGTCAGCTCATTAGTAATAATAACACACCTATAATTATTCTTAAGTTCTGGTTAGTATGTGTTAGTATGCATGACATAATCATTTTGAGATATCTAAAGGTCAGTGGTTCTGCTGCACATGACAGAATAACACGGCTTGTGGTTTATCTCTAACCTTTTACTCCTAAATATCTAACACTGCGTTAGGATATGTCCATAGCTCATAACAAATTAAGAATGTTTAATATTTTCATAAATGATCTTACACATGGATTGCACAGTAGAATATCAATCTTTGCAGATGATACTAATCTCTGTAAAGTAATCAACACAATAGAGGATAATGTGTTATTACAAAGGGATCTGGATAGGTTGGAGGCCTGGGCAGAGAAATAGCAGATGAGGTTTAACACAGATAAATGCAAAGTTATGCACATGGGGAGGAAAAATCCATTCCATGATTGTTAAACGGAAAAACGCTGGGAAAAAGTGACATGGAGAAGGACTTGGGTATCCTGGTGAACAGTAAACTTAATTGTAGCAGCCAGTGTCAGGCAGCAGCTGCCAAGGCAAATAGGATCATGGGTTGTATTAAAAGGGGCATAGATGCACATGATGGGAACATTTTTCTCCCATTATACAAGCCACTGGTTAGACCACATATGGAATATTGTGTACAGTTTTGGGCACCAGTGCACAGGAAAGACATTGTGGAGCTTGAAAAGATACAAAGGTGGGCAACAAAAATAATAAAAGAACTGGGTGGACTACAATACCCAGAAAGATTAGCAAGATTAGGGTTATTTAGTTTAGAGAGAAGACGGCTTCGAGGGACGTAATAAATGTGTATAAATATATTAAGGGTCAATATTGAGATCTCGCTAAGGATTTATTTATACTCAGAACAAGGGGGCTTCCTCTATGTCTAGAGGAAATAAAGTTTCTACATAAACATAGAAAGGGATTCTTTACTGTTAGAGAAGTGAGACTGTGGAACTCTCTGCCAGAGGAAATTGTCATGGTGAATTCACTAACAGAGTTCAAGAAGGGCTTGGATGCATTTCTAGAGTGTAATAATATAACAAGTTATAGTGACTAGAATTCTGGAGAGGGGTCATTGATCGGATTTATTCTGATTGCCAGATTGGAGTCGGGAAGGAATTTTTTCCCTAAAATGAGGACAGTTGGCTTCTACCTCATGAGAGGTTTTTGCCTTCCTTTGGATCAACAATTTAGCAAAGTGGGCTGAACTGAAAGGACGTCTGTCTTTTTTCAGCCTAACAAACAATGTAACTATGTAACTATGATACTTACAAGGTGACAACTTCTGGGTTTTTACAACAACAGTACAAGGATCCAAAAGCTTCATGGAAAAATACTAGTCATTACTAAAAAACTGCAGACTTTAACCCTTATAGAACTATAGAATTTATGGCAGAATTGATATCCATATCATCTGCAAGTTGGTTGAGTTTTCTACAGACAAATCGCAAATAAAAATAGTAGGACAACAGCAAGTTACATATACATCACACTTTTTTGCAGGAATCCACACACAGAAGGATGCAGCCAATGCTTGGCAGAGGTGGCAGCACCAGCACAGAGAGAGGATGCCATCTTGGATTTGGAGTTCCAGCGGGCATCTCTATACCACTTTGTTTAGCAATGGAGGCACAGCCATGACAGCCTTACCCAGGCTCCCTAACCACCCTCCAAGCCCCTTCAATGGCCCTCATAATGCTGATGTGGTCCTTAACTTGACACCCCTGTCTTAAAGGGATCCTTCCTCATGCTTCTCGAACCATCAACTGCAAGAAATAGCCTCAGGTTTCCATGTCTCAGTAACGTACAGTGAGTCAGAGTACAACACCCGTGAAGCTGAGCTGGAAGCGCTGTGGCTGGAGGAGATGAGTGTGTTGTGCGGCTCCCGGCTCAGCTTAACTGACAGGTCTCTTCGTAGATGCAGACAAGGGAGAGGCTGAGCTGGGCTGTAAGAAGCTGCACATCAGATTCATCTCCTGCGGCCAAAGTGCAGCATTTCAAGCTAAAGCACACTTTACCGTGACCAGGAAACCTGCAGCTATTTCATGGTGCCCGTGGTGTAGGCAGCAGGACTGTGCTGACAGGTTCCCCTTAATGTGAATAATGCTCTAAAACATTTCAAAATGGATGAACAAGGAATAATAACCATTGCAGCTACAGAAGCCAGTGTGCTTTCCCACTGCTATATAAGTATAATAGGACTAATTATGAGCAGGATTCTTAGGGGGGCATGTTTGAAAACTGTCTTAGTCTAAGACTTTTCTTGTTGCCCATAGCAACCAATCAGCGTTCCCCTTTCATTTCATATAGTGCTCTGAGAAAATGAAAGGGGGGGCTCTGATTGGTTGATATGGGCAACAAGAAAAGTTTAGACCAAGACAGTTTTTAAGACATGTCCCCCATAGTGCCCAAGGTGATGGCTTCAAAATAGTCCCTGTTTTCAACATGTTAGGATGGAAAGTCCTTCATATATTTAATTATCCACTGGTACACTACTACAGATGTAAGGTGTGCAAGTGGGGTGCTAACAGGGAGGCGCACCCTGGTGTGCAGATGTGAGGAAGTCTGAAGGATGTTGGGGCCTAAAGGTGGTGTGCTGGGATGTCTAGTGCACCGGCGCAGAATTAACCACATGAGTCTTGGCATGCTTTACTCCCTTCACTTGGAGGGAGAACAGCTTGTTGATACACTTCAGCACATTACATACTTCTTATTCCATGCATGGTTCACAATTGTCCCAGCCAAATATTCTCTCCTGCTCTCTACACTTAAAGTCCCTCCCGATCCAGCTGTGTGGCCTAGATTAAGGCTATGTTCACACGATGTACGCGCCGCAGTACATCGTGTGTCTCGGGAGCGCAGGGGGTCGGCAGCCCGCCGGCCCCATAGACATGCATTACTCGCAGCGAGAAAGCGGCGCGAATAAGTGACATGTCACTTATCTCACCACGCGTACAATACGATCATATTGTACGCGCGGGGAGAGGAGGTGTAATTCATAGTTCTCTGTGAGAACTATGGATAACCTTAATGTCGGCGCGCATCTCGCCGCGTATTAAGCGCAAATACGCGGCGAAATGCGGGGGCCCGAATTTACGCCTTTTAAACATCCCCCCAATACCCCAAATTCTGGCCCCGGGCCCACTAGCTCTGCGGCCTCTAGTTTTTCTTAACCTTTTACTAAAACTCTTTTGGGTCAGTCTATCCCACCTCCCAGTTAAAGTGGGTATTTTTGGGGCTGTGGGTTTTTTCCCTGTCCTGCCCCTTTTGCATGCCCTAAAACAGCTTATTTAAAAAAAGCCCGGAAATCCAAAAAGTTTTTTTTAAACTTTCCCTGAACCCCCGGTTTTTGGGCGATTTTTTTCCCAAAAAAGAACCGGATTTCGATTTCCCGCGGCCCCCCCGGGGAAATTTTTGGGGTAGGGGAAATTTGGACAAAAGAAGAACATTTCTCTTTTTCTGCTGGACGGCCACCGGTTTAGAAATCTTCAATAAAAAATCCATGCTATGTAGATTAAAGAAGGTTTTTCCTATTGATTTTAAAACCACCCTGGTTACAGTGAATTTTCGGTGGATTGTAAATACTAAATTTAGGGGGTTAAATCTAAAAAAAAAACCTGTGCTTTTAAAGAAAACCCTTTTCCCAAAAGCCGGAAGTGTTCGGGTGACTCCTTGCTTTAATTTGTATTTAACCCTATTTTGGGAAAAGGGGGCTCTCACCCCATGCTTTTTTTCACAGACCCTGCCCCTTTCAGCCAGTTCAGGCTCTCACTTCCCGGTTTCCGGGGTTTTGGGGGTGGTTTATATCATGACTGGTTTTTTCTCCCTTTTGCTTTTCCTAGCTGAGGGACATTGGTAACAGAATTTTTTAAAACCTTTAAGGAAAGAGTGTTTCCCAAAACTCAAAGGGGTTTAAAAGGGTTTGTTATAACAGGGAAAGGATGAACATGGGGTTTTATTTTACATTTTGGTGTTTTTTTTAAATTTAGTTATTTTTTTAAAAGGTTGAAAACCCCAATGAAAAAAAAAAACCAATACTTTTCCTTAAAGTTCGAGACCCAAAACGGGGTTTTTTGGGGCTACCAAACGCCCCAAACCTTTACACGGTCAGTTCCCGGGGTTAAATTTATGTGTTTTTGAAAATTTTTTTTTTTTGGGGTTTATGGGGTATCATCAAAAATTTTTGTTTATAATTATTTTAAAATTTGTATATTTTTAACCCCTGGTTTACATTTTTTAAATGTAAAGTGACTTTGTTTTTTTGAGGGTTGTAGCGTTTTGTTGGGGTTTGATATATTACTTCCAAAAGTTTGGAAAGAAATAAACCAGTTTCACCTATAAAAATCCAAATTTCCCGGGGGAGCAGGAAACCCAAAAGGGCGGGACAACTCCCAACTTTTTTTAGCTTTGAAAAAAACTCATTTTAAAGTTTTGGAAAGTTCACACCGAGGGGGAAAAGAGAGGGGAGTTTTCCACCCCGCGAGATGAAAGGTAAAATCCAAAAAAAATTTTATTTGTTTTCATAAGAAAAGGAATTTTAGTTTTCAAGTTAAGTAATGGAGGGAAAGGCAGTGGTCGGGAAACAAAAACCGGGGTTTGGCAAACAAAAAGGCAAAACCCCGCCGCTTTTGGGGACCCAAGTCCCTTACCCCCGGTTCTTTTAGCACTAAAGAACCGGAGAAAGGGGATTTGTTTCCCGAAAGGGCCTGGGGTTGTGCCATGTTTTTTTGGGGCAACCCGGGTTAAAGTCCTACCACCCCCCTTTCATCCATGTACTTAACTTGAAGAACAAAAAATTCTTTTCTTTTTGGAAAACAAAATAAAATTTTTTGGATTTTTCCCTTGATCTTTCTGGGTCGGGCTGGAATTCCCCTTTTTCCCTTTTTCCTCCTGGGTGTGAAGTCCCACCACTTGCAAAGTGTTTTGATTATTGTTTTTTTTGGGTGGAAAAATTTAGGGTTTTATGTTTTTTTTTGATTTTTCAAAAAAATTCTATTTTATTTTATTCTTTGGGGAGTATTTTTTGGGTTTTTCTATTTTTAATTTTTTGGGCTCTTTTTTTTTGGGATTAATAATTTTCTTTTTGACAAATTTTTTTTTTAAAGCTTTTTTAAAAACCCAATAAAAAGACAATTTCCAGCAAAACCCCAACCCTTTTTTTAAACGTACCCCTAAACCTAAACTTTTTATTTTTTTAAATTTTATTCCATAAATTTTCTGGGCATGCTGTCAGACGCCATCTTGAATTTTAGATTTCATCCTGCTCCCTGATATTCTGTGCTGTGCTGTCAGTCCGGTGATGGCTCTGTATTTTATGAGCAGGGGAGCGGGGCATTTTTCTGCCTGTGAGGGGCCATAAATTACCCTTTTCTTTTAAAGTATCCGTCCTTCATAAAAATAAAAAATTTTTTTAACCCGGGGAAAGAAAAATTTGAAAATTCTTTTCACCCGAAAAATCCCCAGAAGATTTAAAAACCTAATCCAAAAAATTTCCCAAAAGAAAAAAAATTTCCAATAAAAAACATTCTGAATAAAAAACCTTTATTAATAAAAACTAAACTAGACCCAAAACCGGGGAGAAAGCACCCATAAAAATACAATCTGAAAAGGAAACCCAGGGGTGTCTGGGTGGGGGTGGGGGGGCAAAAATATAACACATATGTCAATCATTGATACAAACCCCTACACTTTTCACTATTAAATCCTGACACAAAAGGAGGGGATATCATCCCAAAAAGGGCGGCCCCGCCTCTAGGTGGCTCACCCTATAATGACTCTTTAGTAATCAAATGTCAGAAAAATTACAAAAAAAAATCCCCATGGTTTTAAAAACCCTTTAGGAGCCTAAAAAAAATCCCACGAATTAAAAAAAAAAAATTTCCCCAAAATTGGAAAAGACTTACCCACGGGTTTACCAATTTAAGGGAACGGGGTACAGAAAACAACACTACGGGTTTTTAAAAAAATAGAAAGGGTTTTGAAAAAAGACACGTGCCTTTCAATTAAACCAAGGGGGGGGGGGAAAAAGGGGGTGAAGGGAGAAAAAGGATTTTAAGCCCACCCTTTCCCCCCACTATTTAAAACCCCTAAAACCCCCAAAAAGGGGCAAAAAAAACCCAATTCTGTTTCCAGTGGAGACCCCTTTTTTTTGACCCCGGGCGGGCCCCCCAACCCCCCAAACCCCCCCGATCCAAAATTTTTAATAGTACTTTTGGCATTAAAAATTCTTTCGTTTAAAGGGAAAATTCAAAAGCCTTTCGGGAATACTCTTATTTTTCCCTGCTTTTCCCGGGCCCCTCAGGCTGCTTTTTTCCACAATTTACGGGGTTCTTACGGGGAAAAGAACGCTTTTCCCCCTTTTGGGGAGATTGAACCCTTTTTCCTTTCTGGGCGGGAAGGTTAGAGAAGGTTAATAATGGTAAAAAGTTGTCATATATGTCTTACTGTCCTTGAGCATGATGCATCAAGGTTCCCGTTCCCGGCGCGTTTCCCCCTCATCAGGTTTCCGAGGGTTCCTCAGGGGAATAACAGGAGATGGTCCATGGATGTTGGGCATGTTTTCAGCATAAACTGATGTGGAGTAGATGTACCTTTTTCACCCGCCTAATCGTCACCAGCAACTGTGAAGAGCCTGTGTGGAACAGTCCCTGTGATGGCGTCATACAGTTCCGGTGCCTGTATGAGTGACACAGTTGTATGCCCATTGACTCGAGGGGAGGAAATGTGTCACATAAGCCTGATTTAGAAGGTTGCTACTGCCATCTCAGTATAATTGTTCTTGTGTCTAGTGATAGAAGCAATCAAAAAAGTATGAGGTTGGCACATGAAATTCTTTAGTAAAACTTTTTTTGGGGGGATGAATTTTCTCTTTAATATTTGATGAATCCGAACAATTTATGGAACAAATTGAACATACTGGTTATGGATTTTCATGAGATCATTAAATTGTGAAATGAATATTTAATTTCCAGGCGCTCGGTTAGTATAAAGATTTTGTGTGCAGATCTGATCTACGGTATCAGTTCCTTTATTGTGTTATGTCAGCGCCATAGTGCAAACTGAGTGCACAGCCAATAATCATGAGAGTCTATCTCTACAATTCATTTAGTGCACCCAACGTGATGCTGGTTGTTAATGAATTGATTGACTGGATACTAATAAATATAGATTAAACACACAAAATAGTTCCTTCCGGTGTCTGGGTGCGGGTCCTTCATCACGCTTACTGCTGAGAGGCGTACTTGGGATGCCTAATAGTTTGCATTTTGTAGTTGTTTTTTTCCCTGTGATGTGTCTGCAAGAGTAATTGCACATGACTTATTTTTAATTACAATCTAATGGAGAAGGCAATTTAACAAAACCCAGGCGGGAGCCTGAGATGCTACACATCTCTTTAGAATAAGTGTTTTGGGGCTCTGTCTGATTAGTTGTGACAGTGCGGCAGAGTGAAGAGATGTAATTTCCCACCTGTTTTGTGAAAATCTTTCAGAGAACACAATGAGGATTATTTTAAGCACAAAGCTATGTTCCCCGACTTAGTACACAGAACAGATCTTCTGTTTCTGAAATGTATAAATGTCATGTCATGCCACATATGTGATTAGTTTTCTGTAATTGCAGAAATTTGAATGACAGAGTTATGGCTGTTAAAATCAGCCTAATTATTTTTGAAGTGTATCCTCCAGCTCATGATATTATTCTTAATATATTCGGGAACTGCTAAAAAAGGTTGTTCTATTTATGCAAATAGTCCAACTCATTTTCAGCAAGGGCCTTATCATCATTAGGGCTTGTCCCCACGGCAGGGTTTTCATTCGGTTTTACAGACGGTTTTCGGATTTGAAAACCGACAAGACGGCCCCAGAGACGCATCTAACAATTAGCAGTGTGTTTAACACTGTCGGCAACAAGGAACACGCAGCGGCGTTCACATGAGAGATCGCCGCTGCGTGTTTGCCCTGCGCCTGTCGGCTCCGTCTTGAGGATGCAATCAAAGAATAGACATGCAATTCTTTGATCTTTGTAGTAACTGGCAAAAACTATGCTGCATGTAGCTGGTTGTTGCTTAGAGGTATGAAAAAGTATTTGCCCCCAAAATCACAGTAAGACCAATTCTGTCCACAGTAAGACCCATTCTGGGAGTTCTCTGCGATATAGTCTAGAAGTCTTGTACAAGAGGTTCCAGTGTGAAAACCAGGGGACTCCTTAGACTTCGCTTCTTGGTGTGGTTCTACACCAAAACTTGCGGCTGACCCAGGGGATCCACCACCTGTGTCTAGTGAGCCTGACAAGGGCTTTGTTGTTGGCAATGTATATGAGCCCAGAGTCCTCCAGGTTTCAGCCTTTTCTCATTTGAAGAATTCCTTGAAATCTATTGCAATTTTTATTTAAAATAATTTCTTTAATTTGGAAGAATTTTCATTCTTCTATATATTCAGCTTTTTGTTCTCATTTGAAGAATTCCTTGAAATCTTTTGCAATTTTTATGTAAAATAATTCACTTTAATTTGGAAGAATTTTCATTCTTCTATATATTCAACTTTTTGTTCTCATTTGAAGAATTCCTTGAAATCTATTGCAATTTTTATGTAAAATAATTCCCTTAATTTGGAAGAATTTTCATTCTTCTATATATTATGTTTAATGGGGACAGAAACTTTTCCACATTGCTGTTGTGGGTGTTGGATAACTTTGTTCCTTACATAAATGCTGTCATAATTTAATACCCGTCGTATGTGTTTACTAAAGCTCCTTTTGTGTATTATTACATTTTGATTAAATGTGATATTTGAAACCATTCGGTGTTAAAAATATGCCAAAGCAGGTGAAATCTAAACTGTAAATTCACAAGACTGTATGTGTTTGCCGTCGGGAAGCTATACTTCTAAAATTATGATTATAGCTGTTCTCAAAAAGGTTGAATTGTAATAGTTTGTTAGCTCAGGAGAAATGAGCTAATAATAAAATGTATTCCAATTTATGTTCAATGGTCTCCCTTGTGATCTCCATCAAATGCAGATCTGAATTTCATCCTATGGCAGTGTGAGCAAATACTGAGGTTTAAGAGGCTCATAGTGAGATATGACAATGATATTTCATTACTCAGAAGATGAGCACAGGCAAGCCCTGGATAGGAAAATGTTACCCCAGATAGTACATATCTTATTGATGGCAGCCAAGAAGTGTATCAAGACTAAGCAGAGTTATTTACAACCCGACGGGACACATCTGTTATAAGAACAGCAAAAAAATCTTAAGGGAAGTGGAAAGAAGGAAAATAGAGTAACATAATGGGAAATGGGCAAATACATTATTTAAAGAATACTTCCGCTCAAAATGTATTTATACACAGATGCAATCTCATAGTTGCTACTTTTATCTTTCAAAGTACCAAATTCAGCGTCTTCAATCTTGGCAGGAGTTTTGTGCAGCTTGGACCTTGTTATGAACGGCAGTAATTCTCCTGCTATTTCATCCACTCCTTATATTAGATCTTTAGTGAGGCAGTTGCTATTCACTACCTCAAATATCTTTCAAAGCAGGTCAACTGAGAAGGTTACACACCCTTAAACTTATTACAGAGGATTGAATAATTACTAGCTTCTCTATAAAGTTTGATGGGTGTGGATTATAGTGTTTGCTTTGGGAGATTGTTCTAAGGCTGTCTAGTAATCTAAATGTTTGCATTCAGTTCTAGAGTTATAGTTGCTTCTTGTACATCCAATCCTAGAGCCCTTGAGAATCTCTGTTTTTTTTTGTTTAAAGTTTCTCTCCTAGCTTGTTCACAGGCTTAACTCAGGTGCGTAATTCCGCCCCGCAATTACGCGTTGGCCGGGGGCGGGGAAGGAGCGGGGGGTGAGCGGGGGCCGGCACTTTGCGGCCCATGACATCATGCTACGCCTATACGCCGCTAAAAGTACTGTCAATTATTCCCTCGGCGTATTCCGGAGCGAGGGGAAACGAATGCTAGTTTCTATAGAACTGTGCATAACCCGTAGTTACTGGGAATCGCCGTAATTGGCGCACTTGGCGCGTATTAGGGAAAGAATTACGTCCAGAATAAGCGGTGTGAATGGCAAAGAAGTCTTGTTCAAATAAGTTGTAACATACGGAAATATTTAGGGTTAGATTCAGAATAGAGTCAGAGGGGTCTTAGTGTTAGTATCAGATGTCAGGGACAGGTTAGGGCCAGATTCAGGGACAGTTTGCTCTTACAGTTAGTTATCAGTTATTATTGTCCTGTGTCTGGAATGAACTCACTCATAGTATCACCGTCAACCGTCTCCATGCCTTCATTTCCCTTGCTGTCCATCCATTTAACGGTTAGTTTATCTAGTATTTTACTTGATACACTCTTCATATTATTATTACATGTGACTGCTGGTTGACTGCCCTATATACAAAAGGTCTTTTTGTAGTCTGGAGTGCACCTCCTTTATGTCGGGAAAGCAGATACACCCGTAAGGTTTCTTTTTTTGTTTCATGTGGGTCCAGCATCATTCATTGTACAGGTATCTTGATACACAGCACATTTGTTGCAGACATTTCTGCAACTCTTCCATTGATCTGAGTTGGGCTTGAAGAAATTCATGCATATGCAACATAAAAGTAACAACCCCAGTGATGTATATGTTGAATGGATTTTTCAGTTTCAGGAATTTGCTGCCTGCATTTCATCCACTGAAGGTCAGAAAGCTTATACTTCATAAATCACACGTCATATTGTATCAGGAATAATAGAGATGTGTGTAACATCAGCAGTGACACAGATTGATGGTTTTCTATGCACGGTCCTGAGGAGGTTTACATGTGGTTCTAAAGTCAGCTCTTTTAAGTCTCTTGCAGTCAGCAGTTCATGCATGTTTCTTTCCTCACAGCTAAAGACTAATATTTTTTTTGCAAACCTAGCACCACCTAAATATTGCCACTAAAATAAAAAAGGCATTGCATCATTTGTGTGGGAGAATCTTCCGTCTCTTCCAAGGCCCTTGCCAAATGAAGATTGATTGGCCATCTTTTACTATGTGACACTGAAGCTATATAGTACATAAAATATAATTGAATGGCTTCTGTTGTTATTCCTGTTAGTTTTTGTAGTACATCTCCAATTTAAAAAGTTGGACCACTGTGTAAAATGTGCAACAAACAAGAATGCAGTGGTGGAACATTCAAAGCTTTTGCAATTTTACTTTGAAATTTTTTTTCTGAAATTGTTCTATAATTTTTTGATGCAGTTTTACATAGACTGGTGAATCCTTTGCCACCTTTGATTCTGAGAGACTCTGCCTCTCTAACATGCTCTATTTATACACAGTTCAGCCAGTAAAAACGCCCCTGAATTCAAAGTGACACCAAGAAAACAGGACTGAGGTAAGATGATTCAATGTAGTGAGGCAACCCCTTTAAGACAGACATATTAGTATATGTCACAGGCAGGGCTGTGGAGTTGTTAAGCCAAAGCTCCGACTCCAACTATGACTCCTCAATTTCTCAAAGCTCCAACTCCCACACCGACTCCTGACTCACTCATGCATGGCGCATGTTTAAATGATTACTTGAGTAAATGGTAACAGCAGGCTTTTTATAACCTTATGATACAATAATCAAGATAATTATAAAGAAAATAAACTGACAATCAAAATTTTAACAAAGAATTGAACTGTTGACATCCAGGCTGCATATCTCACCATCCACTTCAGTTTTGAACCTGTGACTACAATTATTTTATAGACCAGTGATAGCCAACCTTTTGAGCTCGGTGTGTCAAAAAAACGAGCATAACTCGGGTGGTGTGTCACTTCAAGAAAAATCCATAATTCTTTGATATTTGTAGCTCTTATAACAAAAAGGAGATGGGGCAAGCGTGGCACGAATGACACCATGACACGCGTGTCAGCAAAAATGTTTCGATGTGTCACCTTTGAGTGAGGTTAGCCATTACTGTTATAGAAAATCATTTTAGCTATCTTAAACATAAATTTGACTTGCAACTGTGTAACATATATCTAGTTATGTAGATTCTGGTTCTGTAACTGCATTGTTACTGTTTTGCTCCTAAAAATCAAAATGTTAATTTTTATTATTTTGTTAGTATTCTGTAAATCCACCTTTGGCTTACAACACTACCTGAATACTTCTGGGCATGCTTTTGATTAGATTCAAGCATGTCTCAACTGAAATCTGATACCAGGTCTCTTCTACACAATATTGATGCTCACTGGTCAACTCACTTGGGTATGAATACAGCTTTTTCTTCAACTCTACCTACAAGTTTTCGATTGGGTTGAGGTCTGGAGACTGTAAAGGCCAATACAGCAAATCTGCTTCATTATTATTGAACCATTTCTTTGCTAAACTCGACGTCTGCTTCAAGTCATTGTCCTGCTGGAACACTCTGTCGACCTTTTCATACCCATAGTACTCGAGTGTATGAAGTAACTTATCTTGTAGGACACTCACATATAGCTCAGCATTGAGCTCAACATTGATCCTGGTCAAGTAGCCAACATCTTTGGATGTGAAACAATAATATATCATCAGGCTTCTTCCACCAAACTTGACAATTCCTTCAATTTCTCGATCAATTAGCTTCCCTTTCCCTTGATTCTTCCAAACCCCTTTGCACTCATCAGAGCCCGGTCTATTGACTTTAATCTCATTGCTCCAAATCACCTGTTTCTACTCTTCCAATTTTCATACTTTTTTGCAATCTCAAGCCAATGCTTCTTACGACGAGATTGAAGTCGAGGCTTCTTCACCTTTTTTTGGGAGACCATTCCAGACTTGTGTAATGCGTGTTGCATGTATGTCTGTGATCTCACTCTTACGGAACATACGAGCACCTCTGCTGTGTCTGTCGCGTTAGAACTGATAGACCTTGTGATAAGCGGCTTTTTGACTGATATTTTGCCTGGACATCACCTCTTGGCTTTTGCATGGCTGGATGGACTTCATTTCATATTCTTCCAGCTGGCCTCACGTGATGCATGGATGATGCTGTTTCTCTTTTCTTGAGAAATCTTCATGGCTGCTCCTCGATTCGAACCAGTGACCTTTAGCTTGGAAGTCAACCTAATAACACACTGAGCTATTAGGGAATGTGAGAACAAGTTGTAATTTGTAGTAACAAGAAGAAAAAGATTGTTCCACCACTGGGAGCAAACAGTAAGAATGCAGTTATGTGAAAAAAATCTGCATAACTAAGCAAATGCTAAATAGTTGCAAGTCAAATTTAGCTATGAGATAACAAAGATAATTTTCTATAAAATGATGGTAGCCTCACGTTCAAAACTGTAGTGGATGGTGAGATATGGATCCTGAAAGTCAAAACATTGTTACCATTTTGCTTGCTGGTGTAAAATATTTTTATTGGATACAATTTTAGAACACAAAAAAACTTTAATAAATTGTAAATATTACAATCAAACAACCAGAAATAACACCCCAATTGCTCTTATCGCTAGGCCTATATCCTGTCTGGCCTCCTATCATGTCTAGATCACTCTCCAAAATTCCAACATATCAGAAAAACACCAAAACGAGAGTCTATGATCAAAACATATCAAAATCTTTATTAATCAAGCAGAGTTAAAAGTAATTAAAAATATACATGAGGTACACAAGAAGTCACCAAAAATGGTTTAAAAAAGGTGACCCATATATCCAAGCAAGCACCACTACAAAAAAGTTGTAATTTTTAGATATGCATCATAACATGTAAACGGGCATGACAGAAAATACACATGTAACTAACACTGCTCATAGTAGTCACTCACTAGATATACCTTAATATAGGTGAACACTAAGAGCCCCAATTGGAAACAGTACAAAAAGAAAGCATGCCCAAGTATATGATAGCAATACTTAACCAGTGAAATGGTAGCTGGAGGGTACCTGTAGCCCCAACGCGCGTTTCCCGTTTAGATCGCTTCCTCAGGGGGTGATAACACTACCTCCTTCTAACAGCCTTTAAATAGTACTCAATATTGCCGGCAACCAGAAGTCATCTCGGCTCATGTGCCGTGTTTGGAAAGGAAGGCGTCCTCTGCCCCACTCCGGCAGTCCCGCACCACTGCCATGCGCCGCAGGTAAAAAATCTCCCTGACATGCACAGCAGCGCGAATGACGCCGGAGCGGGCCCGTACACTTCCCCACATGGGGCATGCCACTAACTTCAGACAATCGCGTGGCAAACTTCCAGGCTACACTTACAAGGTAAGTTCCCAACTCTGTGATGTACACATTGAAATATTTTTTAACGAACTTCATGTAAACATTAACTAAGTCAGAGCCATTACAATCTTTATTGACATCCGACGAAAATCCCGCAAAGGCTTAAAATCTATAAATCTACACAATAGGCATCACAAAAGGGGTGAGTTTCACACAAATTAAACAACTGTATCTTATCACTTAATATCAAATGCCCATAAAGTATTTACAGTCGTGTAGTCATACAATATAAATTTTGATCCGCTTCTTCAAGATGTCCATCAAAATGATTATATCACTACAAGCGAGATCTCAAAATGCGGGATATTTTTTGTTGAGTCCATTTATATCCAAAACTGGCTAGTCCCCCTAGTTTCATAATAAGTGCTGGGAAAACAATGCAATAACTCCCATAGCCTCATGGTAACAAGGCTGACAGACAAAAGAAGAAAATAATTAAAAAACCCAATTAAAATAATAAAATCAAAACATTGTGTAAAAACACAGAATAATGTCAACTACCATATGTTATTACAGAGGCAAACAGCTCTATCAAAAATTATGCAAAATTCAATTTTTTCATTGAGTCCTATTGGGGAACATGGTATTTAAAGCCACAATCCCTTTAGTTTCATTCTGTTCGAGGGAACCCCTCAAGCAATCGCCCACCTCTAAATCCCTAAGATTGCACCAAGGTCAATGCCCTCACCTCAATAATCCTGCATTACTTTCATTATAATTTCAAGAAAAGCCTCTCGGCAACGTTTTTAACTGGTCAAACTCATTCACATCCCTTGCTGCTGGTTTATGTCCCCCCGCACATGTTCCTCGTACCCGGTGGACTTTAAGTTCACGTGGGTGGTTATTCCAATGTATGGAATTTTGGACATGGACAACATGCCATATAATACCGACATACTTGTGTTGCATGTAATATACTTGTCGAACTTGTATTCACGCTCACCATCCGATGTCTGAAAGACATTGATCTTAATCATATATAACAGCATGCCATACACATTTTCACAATGAAAGAGCCGTGTTTAGGACCTCTGGTTACTCAAAAGGCTACGATTTTGGACTAAAATATGGCTCCTAACCAAATATTCACGTAGATAGGAGCCATTCTTGCTGGTATCAGGGGAAGTCCGAGATTCAATTTGCCAGGACTGGATACAGTCCTTTAGAACACCCAATTCTGCCACGTATTCTCGCTCAAATTGGGCCAATGTTGTTGTATTTAGTAAAGAAGCTGGTATGTCCCTCAACCTTTTTTCCTACTGTTTCAATTCTTAATGACTTCACAACTGATTTCTTGGGGTTCTCTTAGCCCGCCCATATGCCTTTTTCATCATTCTTCCACAATACCCACGTTTGTAAAAACCTCTCTTTTCAGATCCATAGCCTGAGTCAAATACTGGAGTCCGATGGAGCTTTTAGGCGCATACTAAAAATAGACCGGTGGGTATGGACCAAATAGTTTGAAGGTTATATGGAATGATGAGGCATGGAGCAAGCATTCACAGACGTTTCCTTACGAAATCATCTGTTTGTACCATATCTATCTGATCAATCTTTCAATAGATAAATCCAAGAACAGTCATTTTTCTCATATCTGCCTTAAACGTAAGTCCTGAAATAAACGATTGAATTCAGTTATCCACTGAACAGTGCTAGCTGGGTCATTGAACCGTGCCATATGAAATAAGCACATCATCGATGAACCTCACCACACTGCACAATGTCTGTGCCCTACCATCAATCATGTCTTCTTGGAATACTGCCTTTCCCCAATACCCCAAAAATAAATTGGCATAGTCCTGGTCGCAGGCCGCGCCCATGGCCGTTCCCTGGCATTGGGTATAAAATTGGTCCCTGAAAACAAACACAAAACAAGCACTGCAGTCACGTGTGACCTATGGTCACGGGTGGCCCTGCTCAAAGTGCCCGTTCTAAGTGTGTGAATTAATCCAGAATTCACAGTTATGTAGCTCATGGAATTTCCTTCTTCAGATCTGACGAACCTATTTGATTCTCATCCACAGTATCGCTTCTCCCTTGATTCACTACTGCTCCTCCTCCATTAGATGTATGCTGCCCCATCCGTCCATTTGATGTATTCTTCTCCCTTTGATTCACTCCTGCTCCCATCCTCCATTTGATGTATGCTGCTCCCTTTCCTCCTTTTTATGTATGCTTCTCCTTTTAAATCACTACTGCCCCCAAATTCCCCCAAATTTGATGTATGTTTTCTCCTTTTTTTTTTCATTTAGGCTCCCATCCCCTTTGATGTTTCTGCCCCCCACCCTCCTTTTTAAAGTATGCTTTTTTCCCCCTTTTTAAATTCCCTTACTGCCCCCAAACCTCCATTTGATGAAAGCTTCCCCCTTTTGATTCAAAATTGTCCCTTTCCTCCATTTGATTTAAAAAATCCCCTTCTCCCTTTGATTCATACTGCCCCCCAATCCCCCATTTGATGTTTGCTGCCCCCCATCCTCCATTTGATGTTTTGTTCTCCCTTTGTTTCACTATTCCCCCAAACCCCCCATTTGATGTATGCTGCCCCACCCTCCATTTAAATGTAGCTTCTCCCTTTGATTCACTACTGCTCCCATCCTCCATTTGTGTTTGCTCCCCCCCTTTTTAATGTGTTCTGAGTATAAAAAACCCTTTTGCTATCAAAACCGCCATTTTCCCTCTCCCCCAATTTCCCCAGCGTGTGCGGGGTCCAATTCCCCTTTGTAATCTCTTTCCTATTCCCCCCCCCCCCCCTTCCCCCCCCTGCTAATTACTTGCTAAACCCCTCCCTTTTTCTTGTTCAAAAATTTTAAATCCCTCTGCTTAGAATGCTAGTTACTAAATAGAAAAAAGAACCCCCGCACCCACGTGGGGACCAAGGGGTCACGGGTTGGCCCGGGGCTCAAAGTGCCCGTTCAAAGTGTGTAAATTTTAATCCGGGTTTTAAAACCGGGAAATTAAAACAAGGTTGGGAGGTAACACTACTTCATTTTTTCCCATTTACAATTTTCTAAAAATTTTGGGAAACTTTCTTTTCCTTCCACCATTATCTCAAACTCCATTTTCCCTTGCACTAAATGATATCCCCCAAAAACCCTCGGGGGGAAAAGAGTTTACATCTCCCCACGCATTCTACCTTCCACCTTTTCTGCCACCAACCTTTTTCCCCACTGTTTCCCCTCCGCCCCAAAAAAACCCGGTTTAAACCCCATTGTCCTTCCTACTCCCACCTGCTCCACCTCTCTCTACTGCCCCTGGCTCCCGGGGGGACATATCCCTAACCCAGGCCCCCCCCAGCGCTTTCCCCCCAAATTGGGTCCTCCCCTTCAAACCCGAGGGCCCCCCCATTTTATAACCCTTTTAAACCCCCAAAAAATTTAAACCCAAAACCCCCCTCTGCCCCCCTGCCCCCCCAAACCCTCCCTTTGGGAAAGCCCCTTTGGAACCCCAACGGCCCTGTTTGTAAAAAATTTTTCCTCCCTACATGATTTTTTTTATCTAAGAAATTTACTCTTCTTGGTCGACTGAAAAAAGGCTGACCCCCTCTGACCAGTTCCCCTGTGCTCCTTCCTTTGGGGGCCTCCAACTTACCCATACCCCTCCCCCCAAATTTAACAAGCATGGCGGAGGTGTTGGCCTCCTCCTGCCCCGACCTTTTTTCCTTTGTCCCCTCTTCACCTCTCCTTCCCTTACATCTCCTCATTTTGAGGGGGGCCCCTCGGGTCCGCATCTATCCCCCTTTCCCAAAACCTTCAATTTGGTTGTTGTCTCCCGACCACCCCCCGGGTAACCCCCCTTCCTTGCCCATTTTTGTTTCCCTGGCTCGTCCATTTTCTATCCAGTACTTTCCCTACTTTTTATCGGGAGATTAAAAATTCCCCCAATTGAAAACCCCCCCGCTTGCTTCTAACAAACCCCTTGCACTCTGTTTCTTTTTTTTAAATCTCTCCCAGTGGACTTCTGGACCACTCACAAAAAAGGACACACACGGGGAACCTCATTTTCACCCCCTTCTGCCCTATAATTTTAAAAAAACCCCCCAAAAACCCCTTTATTTTGACCACAATCTGCTCCCCTTTCCCTCCCTCTCCCCCCCCCCGGGCTCCTCCTGCCCCCACTCTAGTGCACCCCCGCGGGAAACCCTTACAAAACCCCCAACCCTCAACCCTTTTCTAAATTCTCTTACACCTCTTTCAAACCAAAATTCCCCCATTTAGTGACCCAGACCCCAGCCACCCCCCACTTTCTAAAACCCACACAATCACCCCCCACCCTTAAACTCAGTCGCTCCCCCCACAAAAACAGAACCCGCAAAATCAAAACAACCAACCCGGCACACACACTCCACTAAAACAGCGAGGCGGGGGCTTTTCCCGAATTTGGGAGAAAAGCCCCCTGGAAGAAAAAATCGCTCCAAACCCACGACCTTTCCTCATACAAACAATCACTACATACATTTAAAAAAGCACTCCCCTAGCCCAAAAAAAAGGGTTACTTTCTCCAAACCAAAATCCCTTGTTTTCCAAAAAACCCCCGGGAACTTTTCAAAACCTTTTTTCCCCCCTCTCCTCCCCCCGCCAAACACCCCCCTCCACCCCTCCCCCTTTTTTCCCGGGCACTTTGCGATTCACTTCCCACACAAGATTTAAACCCTTTTCAAGAAAACTTCAGCCCCCCGTTTCCCCGCGCCTTCCTCTATATCTGCACAATGCTCTTCCCCCTTTTAAATTGTTTTTTTCCCCCCTCTTTCACATGATGAACTTTCCCCCTCTACTTTTCCAAATCCAACCCCAAACCCCCTGTAATCTTGACCCCATTTCCATCACACCTTTCCCAGACCTTAGTGCTACTTTTTAACCCCCTCCACCATCTTTTCAACTTTTTCCCCTCACCTCTGGCTTTTTTCCCTTCCCCCTTTTTTTAAAGCTACGTCACTCCCCCCCTTAAAAAAACCCTCCCCTTTAACCCTCCTTTGTCCCCAAATATCGCCCCCCTCACTGCCCCACCCCTTTTCCTCCAAACTCCTCGAGCAGCCCCGTCTAAAATTCAGCGTCCTCCCACCCCTCCTCCAACTCTCCCTTTTTGACCCACTACAAAAAGGTTTTCCGGGCCCCCCCCCTCTACCGAAAAAACCCCCCCCTAACCCAAAATCACAATGAAACCCAAAAAAACTGCCAAAGCCTCACGCCCGGGACTCTGTCCTTCTCCTTCTAAAAACCCTTTTCCCTTGCCTTTGAACTGTCGACCCCCTTCCCCCCTGCAAAAAATCCCCCTCCCCCCTCGGCATCACAACTTTGGGGCCTTTTCCCGGGTCTCCTTTACCTTTTTGATCGGGCATTTTAGGGCTCTCATTCTCCCCTCCACCCCCCTTACCCCCCGGGCCCCCTCTTTGTGGTGTCCCCCCGGGGTCAGCCTGGGGCCTTTAAATCTTTTCTATCACACCCCTTGGGCCTTTGGGCAACTCCCTAGCTTCAAAGGCTTTCATTCCCCCTGTATGCTGGGGAACCCCTTTAAAATCACCCGGCCCCGATGGGCACCTCTCTTTTCCAGGATCCCAGATGTCTATCTCCCTTTCCTCCCCTTCCCCCCCCCTCCCCTCTCCTAAAAATAAAAGTGGAGGGAAAACCGAATTCATCATTTTCCCCCGGGCCCCCTTTTTTTTCCCCTTCCCCCCACCTGATCCCTTTTTAAACACTGCAAAGGTGCACACTCTCCCTGTTCCGTAAGTCCGCTGCCTTGGGGGAATTTTGACTCCCCTTCCCATCCTTCAAACCACACATCCAAACCCTCACCTCTGCCTCCGCTTCCACCTAAAAATATCTTCGAAAACCGTTCATTCCTCAACTTTGACACCACAAAAAAACCCCGTTCTTTCCCCCGTCATCTCCCGCCTTGACTACTGCAACATCCTTTTCTTTGGGCCCCCCATCTAGCCTCTCGCCCCTCCCCAAAACCCTCCTTAACTCTGCTGCCCCCTTATCCACCCCCCTCCTCGCTCTCCTCGCCTCTCCCCTCTGTTTAATCCCTTTAAGGCTTTTTAAACTC
This sequence comes from Phyllomedusa bahiana, assembly GCA_025379985.1. Lineage (NCBI taxonomy): Eukaryota > Metazoa > Chordata > Amphibia > Anura > Hylidae > Phyllomedusa > Phyllomedusa bahiana. The sequence goes on along the minus strand of JAODAL010001055.1, from coordinate 44,597 downwards.
AGCGAAATTTTTTCAAAGGTTTTAACCAAAGACCCCACAAGGCCCCTTTCCCTAACCTCCCCCTCCATAAAATCTCTGCCCAAAAACTCCAGATATCCCCCCCCAAAGCAAACTCCGCTCCTCCCCAGGACCCTTTTTTCTGTTCTCCTCTTTTTCCCGCTCCTCACATAACCGTCTCCCCAAAACTTCTCTCGGCTTCCCCCACAAACCCGGAATGCACTGCCCCAACCATCGACCCTCGCCACTCTCACCACTTCAAAAGCCCAAACCGAAAAACCCCTTTCTTCAGGATTGCCTATAACCTTCCCTTTAACCCCGCGCCACTGTACTACCCCCCAAACATGTCTGCCCCTTCCCCGCTCTTCCCTCCCCCCTTTTTAATTGTTTAAACCTTTTCGGGCAGTTTTCCTCTCTCCCTCTGTACCAGTTATACGTCATTCATTGTCATTATTGTACTCCACTTGACATATCATGTATGTGACCCCCCCCCCCTCAAATGTACAGCGCCATGGAATCAAGGGCCCGCTTTAAAATAAATGTAAATAATTATAATAATGTGTTAGAATGAATTTCAGCAGCTCAAGGATCAGGTTGCTAAGATCTAAATCCAAGCCACTGGCTCTCAAGAAAAATTCAACTGCTCTCAATCCATCATCATGGTGAATACTAGTATATAATGATTCAACGTCTGCCGTCACCAGGTATATCCCTGGTTCAGTATGGATCCCATCAATCTGCCTCAGCACGTCCGTTGTGTCCTGTACGTAAGATGGTAATACTTCCACAATTGGTTTTAAATAATGGTCTATAAATTTACAGACGGGATCACATAGTCCTCCTATCCCAGACACAATCGGACGGCCCGGCGGATTGATGGGATCCTTATGGATCTTTGGAAGAAAATACAGAGTGGGGATTTTTGGGGCCTTAACCAGCAAACTCTCAAAGATCTTTTTAGGGATAATGCCTAATTGAAAGGCCTTATCCAGAATCACTCTTAGCGCTTTAAGAAATTTATCCATGGGATTGTAATGGATCCTTCTATATGTATCTTTATCTCTTAGTTGATTCAATCTAAAATGCGAGATCTGATGTCCACAGAGGAATTGGAGAAGTTTAATTCCGATTTGGACAAGGATCTTAGTAAATGGGAAAAAGAAATCTGTGAAACAAAATCTAAAAAGTTTCAGAGACATGAATGATCTGCAGATGGGTAGGGTCTACAGATGGAGATCTCATAGATCCCAATCCCGGTCAAGATCTGGGTCGATATCATCTATGAGATCACAGGAGAATTATCCACTGGTGCGGAAAGATAAACAGAGTGGCAACTCTAGTGAAGCAGGTGGAATGGTCATTGAAGGAAAAACGCTCTGCAGTAAGTGGGAAAAAACAGTTTTCCACAAAAACGTACTGAATAACTTTTGTTTAGTGAGCCTATGAATTTGTTTTGAGAACTACTTTTGCCTCCATTGGATCCTCCTTCGTAGATTACCTAAAATCTGATCTCATTATTTCCAGGCTAGAGAACTGCCTCTCTACACTAACTTGGGTTGGTGGCAAAGCGGTGACCACATATATCTCTAACAATCTCAGGGTGTAAAGGAATTACCTCATGCACAGTCAGGTCTGATAATCAGATTAACTCTTCTACTTTTTTGAGAGAAAGTAAAAAATCTTGTTGAAATCTGGCCAATCTGTTTGCTATGGGAGCGGAATCCTTTCCTCTATGGCAACACTTTGCCTGCTCCATGTCATCCATATAATTTTCAAAATTAAACTCCTCATCTGATGAGATAGAAGATATGTTAGCAGAAGCACTGGCAAGACCCAATTCCTCTTGCTCTTGTCACTGCATTGAACTAACTGGACCAATTTATTATATATTTTGGGAGTCAGAGTCAGTCCATTTTATAACGATTCCGACTCCACCAAAAGTGACACCGACTCCACAACTCCGACTCCAACTCCACAGCTCTGGTCACCGTTCCTCTTTAAGTTCTTTAAAAACACATTTACTTGACCATAATACCATTTCTGGGATTATTCCTACAACCGTTTCTTTTTTTAAGTGGATTTTAGCTCTTGAAATGATGATGGTAAAATCAGGTTGGGGACTGGCAATCTGCCCAACTAGGCAGATTCCCTGTGAGCCCCCAGGCTCTGGGCCACTGCTACAGCTCTGAGTGGTCTACTGAGAGGCTTGTGAATCCTCCGTTTGGCCCAAAGTTACAGTGCATGTTTTCTAATGTATCAGGTCAGCGGGACATGCATACGGTTGAAAACTATGGCGGAGCAGTGAACCATCCACTCCATATATACACACACCTGCCTACTGGGGGAGCCTTATATACCTGCCTATAGGATAAGTTGTACTTGCTTGCTGGCACGGCACATGTACCAGAAGCTGGCTATGATGACGCATCCCGGGACGCTAGGACTGCCCACATGATTTTTTTCCTTTATGCAGTAAGGAACTTTTCAGATAGTGCCATCATCACAAACCTATTGCCATTGTGTAGTTTAGGGCCAAAAAAATGTGCTGACAGTTTTTATTTATTTTTTTAATTAGCACAAAATTTCAGCTTTTAAATACACACAATGCTAAATGGAGATTAAGGTTGACATGTATGAACGGGGCTGTGCCAGAAGTCTGCTGTCTTTTCAACCCGAAAACTGGCGCAGCCCTGTTCTCTATATTTTTAATTAGGCGCACTCCAATATTAGGACCTTGGCACTTTGCAATGCACCTGAGATCAGGGGGCGTGGTGGAGGCGTCGCACTACAACCGTACGAAGCGACACATTTATAGCTTTGGTATGGCAAATCCAGGCACATTACTGCTGGAACAGGTAGACCACCAGTTTACCTGAGCCAGAAGTGTCGCTTTGTAGCTAGAAATCTATGACCCGCAGTAGAACAGGTTAAAAGATTCAGGCTCATTCTACGCTACAAATGCACGGGAAAAAAAAGCGTGTCTGGGCAACAGAAATCATACATGTCGCCCTAAATGTCCACCTATCTCGTCACTACATATTGTTTAAGAAAACATCAAGTACATCTTTTCATTTTTAGCTGTTTGGGGAAATTACATGAGGCGTATATTTTTTTTGTGTGTTTTTGTTTTTCCTTAAAAAACATATGCAGCTGTATGCCAGTACAACTGTCTTTCATTAAAAAAAAAAAAACACTTACTGAGACTACTACACTAAGCTTTTCAGTAATGTAAAGATTGTTAACCTGTAAAATGTTTCCCAGTAGGACATTTTGGCATACTTCTGATCCATAGAAATCAATGGCCGTGTAATAGGATACATTTGGATACTTTCTTCCTAGCCCAACATATCTTTCTAATGTAGCCTATTAACTTGGTGTGAACAGAGCCTAACACTTATCATTTAGGACCATTTAAAGCCTTTTTCAGGAGTTTGCAACCTGTTCTTTCTGTTTAATATATACCCGTGTTTCCCCATAAATAAGACACCCCCGAAAATAAGAAATAGTTCATTTTTTTTATGCAATTCAGAGTTTGGCTGCTTCTGCTGATATTTGTGATAAAATCACTACAGTATATTAATACATGTTGATGTTTTGTTCAACAATAATGTGAATTATTGTTCATAGAAAAAAAAAACATCTCCTAAAAAAAAGTCTTAGCTTATCTTTAGGAGCAAAAATTAATATAAGACCCTGTCTTATTTTCGGGGATCTGATTGTACAGAGGAACAGAATTTCTAGCGTGTCCCTTACAATGGTAAAACAAATATTGAATTTGCTATTAAATATTTAGGCATAGTGGTAGTGATTTACTGTTCATATGCAGATTTGCTGCAGGGATTCATTATATAGTGCCTGTACAATTAAATATTTAGAAACGTGTATGTTACAATGCTTCTTCACAACTTGCTGAGCTCTCAGTGCTAAGATGGGGGTAAGGACCTGGAAAATATGTGACTTTCATTTTATATAACCATCGCAGTGTTCTCTACAACCGACAAACTCTTTACTGATACCACATTTTATTAGGAAAAAAATCATAAACCTAAGATGCAGAATTTACTTAATAAGCGGTTGGTATAGTTAATGCGCTATAAATCGAGATGCTTCATTTGTAATCACTGTAGCCAGGTACATTGTAAAGATGTTTTCTGGTCAATGTCTTGCTTCAGTGCATTGCACTTCATAGCTTTCTAATTGTGGCATTTGTGGATCCTAACCCAGGTGGCACTGCTTCTAATTTTTAAGCATTAGGGTGCTTTCACACGGTGCGTTTTTGATGCTTTTTTTCAATGCGTTTTTTTGTGCAGGAAGGCACAGCAATTAATGCTGTACACTGCTGCACAAAAATCGTGGTAATTAGTGCGATTTTACCACAAATTTACAGCGATTTTTGTGCAGCAATGTACAGCATTAATTGCTTTGCCTTCCTGCACAAAAAACGCATTGAAAAAACGCACTGTGTGAAAGCACCCTTAGGGACCGTTCACACGACTTATTTTTGGCACGGATTGTAGCCGTATTGCGCGCCCTACTGCACTGCAATACGGCTGGAATCCGTCCCTGCCATTACGGTAACCACAGTTCTCACAAGAGAACTGTGGATTACCGTCTCTCCTCCCCACTCGGCAAATCCACCAGGCGGGGAGAAAGTGACATGTTCATTATCCCGGCGGGATACGCGGTCGTGGATAATGAAAGTCTATGGGGCCAGCGAGCAGTGCCCCCACCCCTTATTCAAGCCGTAATGAAATCAGGTGAAATCCGTCCCGCAATTACGGCTTGAATAAGCTGTGTGAACTGGCCCTTAGGGTATGTTTACATGATGTGGATGTTGGCGAAAAATCTGCCAGATATATGCACATTATTTATAAGGATAGAAATACAAGGTGCGGTCTTGGCATGGTTACGGTGTGGCTGTGACTCAGCTGAGAACCGCTGTGCCCCCCATTAGGCATTTTCAATTAGATCAATGAGCGCCCACCTGGATCTGCAGGTGAACATCCGCAAAACTGTTCAGCCATTAACGAACAATGTTCATTGCTCGTTTATGGTCCTGTGGTTTTATGGGTGTTCATCTGCAATTTGTGTGTTTGCATTTGGGTTGCAGCCATTTCAGCATGCACCTGCGCCATTTATTTCACAATTTTGGGAGGTGCTGACCATTTAATGTTTTTCTGGATTACAATAAATCTGCAGCAAAGTACAATTTACATTTTACATTGTGACTTTAGCTGCAGGCATTTACAGATCTGACCCGTGTGAAAGCGTCCTCAATAGTGATGAGCGATTCGGCCAATAATCTGCTTCGAGTCGTTTCCAGATTTTGGGGAATCATCTCACCTATTTTCGATCTTCGAATGCGATTAATCTCCGATTCCCATTAAAGTCTATTACAGTCCTACTAAAGTCTATTAAAGTCTAAAGTCAGACTGTGGTGGCCACTAGCAACGCAGAAATAAAATTGGGTGCTATTTCACTGTAGTTTGAGATGAGAAATCTGAATAATATAAATGCTGATGTGAACCCCACAACAAAGGGACACCTGTAACTCAGACTGTGCTGGCTGCTGGCAACGCAGAAATAAAATTTGGTGCTATTTCACAGTGGCTTGAGAGGAGAAATATGTCTGATGCAGGATCTGCCACCCCCTGAATGACAACCTTCTGTTCCTATCCGGTCTTGTGTTTCTTTCCACCTATGGCCTCAATTCTGCCTTCTTTGGTTCCCTATTTAAAGGTTCATTTCAATTCCATCTTTTCCTGCTATAGAGGTCTTCTGCCTGTAGCTAGCATTGCCTTCATTCTGTCCTTTCTGGTATCTGACCCTGCTGTGCTACTGACCATCCTCTCTCCTAGTGATTTTGTACTGCTGCACCCGACCGGTATTGACCTTTGGCTTGGACCCCGGTTATCCTCTTTTGTCACACGTCTCTGTACCGCGCTGCCTGTATTGTTGCCGACTTTGAACCACCCCCGGTTACCCTCTATGTCTCAAGTCTCTGTACTTCGCTGCCCGTACTGTTGCCAACTTTGGTCCGCCCGACTTCGCTTATTGTTCTGTGTCTGTTTGTCCTGTCTGTGTCGCACCTATTTCAGTGCAGCCATCAGTCTTCCGGTTGGGGCCGGCCTTTTAAGGAGTCGGGTTCCCCAAAAGGCAGGGAGAGGGGCTGGGGATCAGAGTCAGGGCCCACTTGTCCGTGTCTGTGTGTGTGTCCCTGACTGGCCCTGACACTAATGCTGCTGAGCAGGAAGTGCAGTGACATAGATAAAACTAGGTCATGTGATTTCAGCAGCCAAGGAAATCCCTACACACCCCACTGGTGACGTTCTTCACCCCCCCTCCCCCTTCCGTGCTCTGCGCCGATTGGCTAGCCTCCAAAATTACAGGAAGCGGCAAAAATGGCGCGATTGGAATCCGCGATTGTGATTAATAATACGATTTTAAGGAAAATAATCTCTTCATCGCTGAACCAAGATTTTAGTGAAAATCTGTGAGATTTAAACTTTTTGGGGTTTAATCAAATCTAGTCCTCAATCTACATACATGGTTACATGTAGATTTACATGCAGCTTCCCCACCTGTCAATAGAAATGCATATATGTATATATATTATAATTGTTATAAAATCTGCCACAAATCAGCAGCATGTGGAAGCTTTAATAATCACAAACTTTCCATAAATTAATAGTACAAGTAAATGTTGTAATATCTCCATGTATCAGACTCTTATTCTTCTTTCCACTGCTTTTTGCACTGATTGCTCAATCTCCATTGACTAATAAAATCATATACATTAGGCAGAGGTGAAGACAGATTGTCAGCTCTCTCATAGAGCAATTTAGGACTGCTGCTCAGAGATGTCTATGGAGAGGTGAGGGAGACTAGAAGAGAGCAGAGGGAGAGAGACACACACAGACGCTGCTTATTCTTTTGTTAAAGGGGTTTTGCCATGATCTCATTTCATACCTCCTGCATCCAGCTCCTCAGCCCTGTGTGTTCAGAAGGAGGCGTGTGTGATTTTTTGAATTGCATATCATGTGATCCAGCAGGCTGACATCACCATGACTTTCCTCTCTGTAGTCAAAGAAAGGTCTGTTTAAAGCATTGTGAGTAGCTGAGAGTTAAAGTTTTTGCCTCCAGGCACAAGGGTCCTAGGTTCAAATCCCTGCAGGAACCAAACCTGTGTTTTTTTCCCTCTTTATTAATGCACATACCTGATTGACTTTTTTTTTTCTTTTTTAATTTATTTGCACTGTTTGACTAATTACTAAGGAATACTGAGGACGGGAGTAGAGTGACAGCACCTGGGGTTTGAACACTCAGTAGCTGCCAGAGAGGAAAAGTGATGCCTGAGCATGTGCGACCAGGACTGAGGAGTTCTCAGTCCTGGTCTTATCCCCTGGAGACGAGCTGTAAACAATGGATCTCTAAAGGAGCAGCTAAACCAAAAACGGTGCAGAATTTTTAATAATAATGAATGGTGAAAATGTTTGTTATATCATTTGCAAGGTTCCCACATCCATTTTACTTTGTGGTAAAACCCCCTTTAAGTGTTTTTGTGTCTCATTCCAGGGCCAGATTCAGAGAAAAAAATACTTATTACCGCTGGTTAATATCCTCCATGTTGCTGCTAATATACTGCATGCATAGAGAAGAGGAGATTTTTCTCCCTTATCTCTCTCACCACAATTACATGGATTAATGCTATGGTCCTTTTATTCTCAGGATTGGTGAGTTAAAGGGGTCAGCCGCCACCGATCATAAAGTGATGGCATTTATTTGACATACACCATAACTTTCTAAAATTGAAATAATGCTTTAAATTTAGTTGTGTCACTCTTAATGGTTGGCTTTCTAGAAACTTTAGTTGTTTTAGCGTTTCTCAAGCTTGTAAACCAATTGTCTGAGACATCCCATTACAGGCACAGGCCTGGCTGCATATGTCAAAATTATGTATCCCATGCTTCCACCTCTCATCTGGCGCTAGAATTTAATGAGCTAGGAGATTGTTTTAGACGACAAAATAAGCATCTGAAGAATGTACTAATCTTCTTAAAAAATAAATGAGTGGCCTGTTCTGAAATCGCATGTTATATCAAACTGGAAAGCCCCCAGAGCTGTGCATGTAATGAAAATGAACCGCTGTTATAACAAGTCTCCGACAAGTAATCAGATGCATGTATGTCATGTGGGACCCGTGGTAGACCAGCACAGGGATATAAATGATAAATTAATCATGTCCTTCTTACTGTGTATGTGGATTATTTTGCCAAGAACAGAAGAAATTTCTCCTCTGGAATATACAGATAGTTTGTACATGAAACTCATCATGATTTGTTCACAAAAAAGAAACAAGTTCAAATTGGATCACAACTACCATTGATAGACCACAGGGGTCAGTACTGAGCACTGTCTATCTACAGTTGAAACCAGAAGTTTACATACACTATATAAAAAGACACATCTGCATGTTTTTCTCTCTATCTGACATGAGATCAGAATAACCCTTTCTCGTTTTAGGCCAATTGGGAACCAAAATTATTTATATTTGCCAAATGCCAGAATAATGAGAGAGAGAGAATTTTTAAGGCATTTTTATTACTTTTTGCTTAGTCAAACGTTTCCATACATTTCATTGGTATTTGATAGCATTGTCCTTAAAGGGGTTGTCTCGCTACAAAGAATAGCTTTCAAATTGTAGGGAACACAAAATAAAGACATTTTCCAAATATATTGCTTTGTTCCTCTGTTTTCCCTAAGGAGATACAAGTGAATTTATGACCTCCCTGGCTATTTCAGTTCCCTCAGTAACCAGCTGGTAAACAATTCTCCCCCTGCTGTTTGTTCTATGAGATAGCAGTGAGTGATGTCATCACACAGGTCATGGCAGTGTCCTTGCTGCTGAGCAGTAAAAAGCTTGATTTATGTAAAATAAACAGAACTGTAATTAGGGCTTTTGTTTGAGGGATCAGATAAGAAGTCCTGTTAGTAGTTTGAGAAGCTAATCTGATCTAATTAGCAACTGAAAGCACAGCACAGCAGGGAGCTGTACAAGCACAAGCTGTATGCAAATTAGTCAGTCTGAACCAGGAAGTGGCAGAGTATTTCATTCATACATCCTTTGAAACTCTGTAGGGAGACAACTCCTTTAAACTGTATGACTTGGGTCAAATGTTTTGGATTTCCTTCCACAAGCTTCTAACAATAGTTGTTAGGAATTTAGGTCCATTCCACCTGACAAAACCAGTATAACAGAGCCATGATTGTAGGCCGCTTTGCTCGTACCTGCCTTTTCAGCTTTGCCCATTAATTTTTCAAAGGGATTGAGATCAGGACTTTGTGATGGCCACTCCAAAACATTGACTTGGTTATCCTTAAGTTTTGTAACCAGCTCTACAGTATGCTTTGGGTCATTGTCCATTGGAAGACCCAGTTTTAACTTCTTGGCTGATGTCTTGAGATGTTTCTTCAGTATTGCCACATAATCTTCTTTCCTCATGATACCATCTATTTTTTGAAGTGCACCAGTCCCTCCTGCAGCAAAACAACCCCACAATATGATGCTGCCACCCCCGTGTTTCACAGTTGGGATGGTGTTCTTATGCTTCCAAGTTTCTTCCTTTTTCATTCTTTTTCTTTGAAACGTAACTATGGTCATTATGGCCAAGCAGTTCAATTTTAGTTTCCAAAAAGTAGGTCTTTGTTCCTGTGTGCATTTGAAAACATTAATCTCTATTTTATATGTTTCTTTTGGAATAGTGGCTTCTTCCTGGCAGAGTGGCCTTTCAGCCTGTGTTGATACAGTACTCGTTTCACTGTGGACAATGACACAATCTTACCAGCTTCCGCCAGCTTCTTCACAAGGTCTTTTGCTTTGTTCTTGAGTTGATATGCACATGTCGGATCAAAGCATGTTCATCTCTGAGACACAGAACCCATCTCCTTCCTGAGTTTCATGATGACTGGACATTCTCATCTTGTTTGTACTTGTGTATAATTGTTTGTACAGATGAACCAGGCACTTTCAGTTATTTGGATATTGCACCCAAAGATGATCCAGACTTATGCAAGTCCACAATTCTCTTCCTGATTTATTGGCTGATTTCTTTAGACTTTCCCATGATGTTACACACAGAAGCAATAGGTTTCTGGTGTGCATAAAAAATACAACTATAGGTGTGTCTTAATTAACTCAGATGTTGCCAACCAACTTGGCTTAGAAGCTTCCAAAGACATGACCTTATCATATGGGCTGTCCCAAATTGTTTAAAGGCATAATAATCCTAGTGTATGTAAACTTTTGAGTTTGCAGAAACTAATAAAAATAAAATTCTCTCTTGTTATTCTGGCATTTGGCAAATATAAATTATGGTAATTCTAATTGACCTAAAATGGGTAATTTCATGTCAGTCTATCTATCTATCTATCTATCTATCTATCTATCTATCTATCTATCTATCTATCTATCTATCTATCTATCTATCTATCCAGTGAAGGAAATAATTATTTGATCCCTTGCTGATTGTGTAAGTTTGCCCACTGACAAAGACATGAACAGTCTATAATTTTAAGGGTAGGTTAATTTTAACATTGTATAAATTATAGAAATGTACCGTATATACTCGAGTATAAACCGACCCGAGTATAAGCCGAAGTACCTACTTTTGCCACAAAAAACGGGAAAGCTTATTGACTCGAGTATAAGCCTAGGGTGAAAAATGCTGCGGCTACTGGTAAATATCAAAAATAAAATTACATAGGCAGTTTAATGTACCCCATAGGCAGATATATGTCCCCCATAGGCAGATATATGTCCCCCATAGGCAGGTATAGGCAGTTTAATGTCCCCCACAGGCAGTTATAGGTAGGTATATGTCCCCCACAGGCAGTTATAGGCAGGTATATGTCCCCCATAGTCCGTTATAGGCAGGTTTATGTCCCCCATAGGCAGTGATAGGCTGTTATAGGCAGGTATATGTCCCCCATAGTCCGTTATAGGCAGGTTTATGTCCCCCATAGGCATTTATAGGCAGGTTTATGTCCCCCATAGGCAGTTATATGATCTTATAGGCAGGTAATAGGCAGGTTATAGGCAGGTATATGTTCTAATAGGTAGGGTATAGGCATGTATAGGCTGGGTATAGGCTAGGTATAGGCTAGTATAGGCAGGTATAGGCTGGGTATAGGTGGGTATAGGCTAGTATTGGCTAGTATAGGCTGGGATAGGCTGGTATAGGCTGGGTATAGGCTAGGTATAGGCTGGTAATAGGCAGGTATAGTCAAGTATATGCTAGGTATAGGCAGGTAATAGGCTGGTATAGGCAGGTATAGGCTAGTATAGGCTGGTATAGGTTTGTATAAGCAGGTATAGGCTGGGTTTATGGAGGAAATTTAGGTAGTTTTGGCTGGGGTATGGGGCGGGGGTTTGGCGGGTTTAATAGTCGGTTTAGGCTGGAAATTTGGCAGGAAAATAGGTTTGGTTTATGGAGGTTTAGGCTAGGTATGGGCGGGTTTGTAGCCCGGTAAAAGGTAAGTATGGCGGGGGTATTAGTCAGTATAGGCTGGTACAGTAGGTATAGGCTGGATAGGGGGTATGGGTTTTGGTTTATGGGCAGGTTTTGGCAGGTAATAGCGGGTTTTATAGGGGGTTATAGTAGGAAAAGGGGCTGGTTTAGGCAGGTAATAGGCAGGTATGGGGCTGGTAATAAAAAAAAAACAAAAAAAACACTTACCGGGAGCCCTCGCATTTCCCGGGCCCCCCTGCTGCCCGGGCCCTCCCGGTGTTCTGTCTTCCCGGCACAGGTGGGTGTTTTTCATCACCCCCGCCCCATGCAGCGGGGATGGCAAACGCTGCCTGTGCCGGAAACCCCGGGGCGGGCGCGAGTTGCTTGGGGCCCGTCCGGGAGTCCACTGGGGGCCATGGAGCGCCCCGCTCTCGGGCCCCCGCGGGGTTTATTTTTCCCCTTTTATGCGCTCCGGAGAAGTGCTTATAGGGGAAAGAGATCGCCGACGCGACGGGCCAGGGGAAAGTCCCCGTCGATTTTTACTTTTTACTTGGCTTTCTGTATATGGCTCCCTGAGGGTTTTGCAGGGGGAAAAAGTGTCCCTGAGGCGCCGGGCAATCGGGGGCCCGGGGGGTCCCGGGCCCGGGACTCGAGTATAACCCGAGGTAAAATTTTTTTTTTCAGCTCTTTTTTTTGGGGCTGAAAAAACTGGCTTATACTCGAGTATATACGGTATTTGAAATTTGCAGTGAAAAAAAAAAGTATTTGTTTACCTCGGGCCCAAACAAGACAATACTTGCGGGCAAAAAAAACCCTTGTTGGCAAGAACAGCAGTCAACGTTTTTTTTAGTTGATGATAAGGGTTTGGGCGCACATGTAAAGGGGGAAATTTTTTCCATTCTCTTTGGGGATCATCTCTAAATCTTTAAAGATTTTGAGGCTGAAACTTGGCAACTCAGGTTTTAAACTCCCTCCTTTAATTTTTCCCTAAGGTTTAAAGATCTGGAGACTGGCAAACCCCCGCCAAAAACCTTAAGGTGCTTTTTTCTTGAGCCACCCCTTTTTGTTCCCTTGGCTGTATGTGTTGGGTCATTGTTTGCTGAAAGACCGCCACAAACACCTTTTTTAAAGTCCTGGCGGGGGGAAAGGAGGTTGTCAGGGCGGATTTTAGGGTTTACTTGGCCCCAATCTTTTCCCCCATGATGCGGTGAAGTGGGTCCCGTCCCCTTTTAGCAGAGAAACACCCCCAAAAACATAATGTTTCCCCCCTCCTGCTTGACAGGGTTTGACGGGGGTTTTTTTGGGGTCAAAATAAAAAATAAGTCCAAAAGCACTCGAGGTTTTATGCTTTTTAAAAATTAGGGTAAATTTTTTGTGTTTTTACAAAGTATTTTACCAATTTCTGACAAGTTAAAAAATAAAGTTTTTTTCCTTTAAAAATTCCCCCAAAAGAAATTGTGTTAAGTATTTAAATATCAATATGGTTTAAAGGGAAAAATCGTGATCAATTTGTTGGGGAAAAGTTTTGACTGACCCTTTTCAGTCTTTATCAGCCTGATACTAAAAGGGAAAAATGACAATGAAAAGCCACCTGAAGTATATGCAAAAAAATATGAAAACTCAAGTGGAAAAAAAATTGGGAAAAAATTAGAAGCAAGAGGGGGTAGAAAAAGAGAAGAAGAAAAAGGCGAATAACCAAAAAAAAGGGACATAAGGTGAAAAAAAAAAGGAAAGGAGAAAAAATTATAAGTTAAAAGTAAAAAAAAATTAAGGGAAAAACAGGAGGAAAAACAATCACCCTTATATTAGTAAAGGCACGGAATTTGGAAATATTGTAGGGAAATTAATGTAAAAGGGTGAATGAAAATTGAGGGAAGCAATTTTTGGGGCTGTTATGGTCCTTTGTGTAGCTGGAAGAAAATCATATTCGTAGGGGTTTTGGGTTTGTTTTGCTAGGTTATTTGGGTTTTAAAAAAAAAAGGAAAACCACAGGGGTCAGGGGGAAAAGGTTAAAAAAGATATGAAAATTTCCAGTAACTGTCAGGAAAGGGGATATTGTAAAATTATTACACCTTTTTTTCACTTCAACAGGGGCCCAAATCGGGAAATGAAATGGGCCCAGGACGATTTCTGCTGTGGACAAATCCTTTTCCACGGGAAATTTTTTTTTATTTTTATTTTACTATTTAATATTATGGTTTTTTTCTCTCCCCGGGAAAAACTAAGGGGAAATCATAAGCGTTTTTTCCTTCTAGATATGAAGATTTTAAAATTAAATTTTTCTATCATTAACATTGATTTTTTCCAGCAAACCAAAAAGGGCCTTAGCCATAGATGTAAGTGGTAAAAAGGCCAAAAAACCCCATTTATAGTACCACTTAGTCCAATAAGTGCATCACTACTATACAAAATTCAACCATTTTAGTAGTGCCCCCTGAGTTATTGGGAAAATGATTTTTTTTTTGGCAATCTCAGCTTGGGTGCCCCATCTTTTTCCCCCTTAGATGACATTCACATATGGTTCAAAAATTTTTGGGGGGGAATTCAGAGGCGCTTTTGTACCCGGGTGTATGCTGGATTGGGTTTAAAGGGTCAGCCAGCAAAGGGAAAAAGCCAAAAACAGATTTGAAAATATTGTTCAATATGAAAAAAAAAAAAAAAAAAAAAAAATCCACAAAAAACCTGTGGGAATATGAATTTTACCCGAGGTGGGGGGATAGCAAAACACCCAACAAATAACCCTTGCTTTGTAAATCCCGTTGAAAAAATACACAAAAACCTGAGCCCCCTGAAAGGGGAATTTTAATAAACCCTTTCGGACAAAGGGTCCCCCTTGAATTTTTTGGACTGGGGAAAAAATCTCCTGATACAAAAATTTCGAGATGTAAAGACGGGGGATTTCATTGGACCCCTGCCTTTTCACCAGCCCCAAAATTTTCCTTTTACCAGACATTAGTAGCGGCTGTACAATTTTTCCATTCCCATGAATTTAACAGCGACTGAGATGCTTGGGAATGGGTAGGTTAAAGCTTTTTAGTTTTATATGTGCACAATTATTGGACTTAACCAAAGATTCTGTGGCTTTAACCCCTTCAATCCCTTGGGGAGACCGGGAAAAAGGGTGTTAAAGTTCAAAAAAGCTTTTCCTCTCAGCACTGGTGCTCCCAGGGCCTACTAGATTACAAAAAAAGCCCTTCCCCTTGTTTTGCCTTTTTTGTTTAAAGGCATGCCCCAAGCTTGTGCTCAAGTCCCCAATAGATAGCTAGCTGCAGGGGGCAGGTTTGGGGCCCCGTGTTTAAGCATTTTTTTAGAGGAGTATGCTTTCATGTTAGAGCCATAGCGGCTTTATGCTTGTTTTGTTGAGAAAACCTGCCGAGTTTTTGGGAAAATTTTGTTTTTTGGGGTTCCTCTTTGTGTATGTACTCCTGAAATTTTCAAAGGGACTCACGGCCCAAATTTGTAGGTGGGAGGCCTGGGTTTTCCCCACACCTGTCACATCCAAAATCCACCACCTTTCCCAGGTGCTTTTAGTTAACCTTGTTTTTTTTTGTTTACATGAGGTTCAGAGAGGGGGAGGTAGTGAGTCAGAGAAGGCCCTTTTTACGAATTGAGGGGGCGGGGGGACCATAAACCCGCCGCGCCCAGATTTAAGGGAAGAAAGTTTAAGAAATTTTAAAATTTGGGGGAACCCAGAAATTTGTTACTTGCAAGCAAGTGAGTTGTCTAAGGAAAAAACAGGCCAATTTGCCCCTGATTTATTTTTTTGTAAAAAAAAAAAAAAAAATTTTTTGTTAAACTTTTGGGGCTACGGCTATGCAAAAGGATTACTGTGTTATTGGAGAATCTATTTTGAAAGTAACAAACTGTTTTTGAAATATTAAGCCCCTTTCTTTAAAAATAGTTAAATGTGTCTTTTCTTTTAAATTTGTAAACTTTTTTTTCCCCAAATTTTTCAAAATTTGGAAAGGCCCCCATGGAAGGTTAAAGGGGTGCACCCCGATTTTAGATGGTCTATGGGGCCCGTAAGGAAAACCCGGACCCCAAAAAATTCCTGCAACGCTAGCTGAAGCTACCCATTGTGGGAAGAAAGCGAAAGCGAAAATTTTGGGTTCCCCAACTGGTGTGCAAAAGGTTTTAAAAGCAAAGGGAAATTTTTGGGCCCCGCCAGATGTACATCCAGCAGAGTGTTTGGGGGGCAAATGAGAGCTTTACCTTAAAACCCCCATCAACCAAGGGGCCCTTTTCCAAGATCCTACAGGGGGGTTTGGAAAAACTAAAAAAGGTAGGAAGTTTTTTGTAGTCTTGGTTTTGTGTTTAAAATTTTTTTTGTTTTTAAAGGTTTCTTCAAAAAAATCAAAGGCTTACTTTTCACTCACTGGTAAAGTATTTCACACCCTTTTTTGCTAAGATTAAATGGAAACAGTTTTTTATTTTGTGGGACCCCATGTATTTTTGCCCAAATGTTGCAAAGAGAAAAACACTACATTTGGAGAAAGATCCTTCAATTTTTGGGGAAAATACACTCCCATTGCACAAAAAACATCAGATCCTAAATTTACAGTACATCCCCTGCATATGAAAAAAAAAAAAAAAAAAAAAAAAAAAAAAAAAAAAAAAAAAAAAAAAAAAAAAGAAAAAAAAAAAAAAAAAAAAAAAAAAATCTAATAACCCTTAAAAAAGAGAGCTATGCTGTTATAAAAGCCCCCCCGGCCTTTGACGTTTTCTAGACCCCAAAATTTTGAGCGGAAAGAAATGTCCCTTGTATCCTAGTAGAAAAATTTATATTAGAATTTAACCAAAGATTTTTTTTTTTGAAGAAGCAGATGGAAGATAAATTAAAAGTTGTCAAAAATATAAATTATATTCAATTCTGTTTCATTCCCCTCTTGATAAATTTTTAAAAAATTTTTTTCCAAAAAAATAGTACCCCCGTGTTCATCAAGAAAGGGTGTTTTTTGTTGGTTTTCCGCCCGATTATCAAGGGTTTTAAAATTCATGAATTTTGTCTTTGGACCCTTTGGGCCCTTTGAAAATTTTCTTTTGTGGGTGTAAAAAAAAGCTCCTTGGCCCCTTTAGAGATTTTTTTAAATGGGCCTTGGGTTTCCCGAGTTAAAGGGGAGGAAGACCCGGCAGGTAGGATATATTCTGCAATAGCATATTGATGTTTTTTGGGGTTTGCAATGAAGTGTCTGTCGTGTCGGGTTTTGGGGGGGGCAGGGTCTTGAGCATCTTTAGCGTTGCTACTGTAAGGTTTCTTTATTTTAGACCGTGCCTGATTAAGCATGTAAAAATGTCTCCTCGATTTCTACAATTTTATTGCTTTTGTGGTTTATCAATTAAATTTTTTTGCTGTACCCCCATCTGAATGTTTTGGGGTTGTATCGGGTGTAGCAGTGTCAGTGGGGTTAATGTAGGTTTTCAGTGTTATTGGGTGTCCCTAAGCTAACAACTGCGTTTTGGCTTCACCCTTCCCTTGCAAAAATTTTCCTTTTTTTTGTTCCTTCAACAAGAAACTTTCTTCTGTAATGTCTCTAAATCCCCTGTCCTTTTTGAGGTAACGGGGGGATTCACAATCGCCCTTTATCCAAAAAAGATGTTGTCTAAACCCCCTTTTTTTTTGATTGGGGATAGGGGTTCCTCCCTATTATAGGTGTACTTTTCCATTGGGGGGCCCTCAGACTTGTTCTTTTGCGTTTAGACACATTCCCCATGTTTATAAGTCCTTTTTTAACCCAAGGTGACCCATGTCGATGGCTAAAACTTTTTTTAGCCCCCTATTAATACCTTCATGAGGCATCCTTGTGTGGAACTTGTCAGTGGATTTTGAAACATCAAATTATATTAATTTGTTTCAAGATGTAGTAAAAGTATGCAGTGTGAAATTGGGGTAGAGCGGGAATGGGTTTTTCCCAGTAGGGCCCGTGGACAAGGAAGATTGGGGGGAAAAAAGACAAGGTGGAAATGAAAATTTGATATGAAGATTTTAAACAAGTAATAGGGGGTGGTTGGGGGAATTTGGGGAAAAAAAGGGGTTCGGGGGTGTGGGTTATGGAGTAATGGCGCGGGATGGGGCCGAGGAAAAGAAAGTGTGGGGGTCCCGGGAGCTAAAGCGCGGGTCCGTTAATAAGGACGCGGGCATCCCCAGTAGCAGAGGGAAAACAGCCAGGCGCGGAGTGTAGCTAAAGGGAAAAGCGGGCCCCGGCCGAGGACAGGTGGGGTTTTGGAGCAAGAGGCGCAGGGGGGGTATGGCAGAGGAGCGAGGTTTAGTAGAAAAGGGCTAGGCTGAGTGCGTCCATATCAAAAAAAAGGGAAAAAAAAGGAAAAAGGGCCCTCCCCGAGGGGGGAAGGAAAAAAAGATGGATATGGCAGTAAAAACATTGAGTAGTATGGGAAAGCGGGGCAGGTTAAAGTAAGAGTGGACATAAAAAATTCCTGGTGTACCCATAAATAAAACTATTTCATGGGAAAAAGACAAATAAATAAATCAGGCAATGCGCAGGAAATAGATTACATGGAAGGATGATGTTTGTGGAAAAACTGGAAAAAAATGGCGAAGGGGTAAAGGGAAATAAGCAAAAAAGGGGAAAGAAATTGGAAAGAGAAGTGGTAAAATTTACCATCACAATGAATATAAAGCAAAATTCTTAACGGGCTGTAAAGGAAAGTATAAGACTCAAAATTATAGCATATTGTATGAAAAGACAATAGGAGTTGACAAAAAAAAAATGCTATTCAGGGGGTAAAATAAAATGTAACTGATAATGTGGAAGGGGCCCCGATCGTTAGACGGGGTCAAAAAATGTAGTCGCATTTCCCCTTTGAGGCCACCTGGGTGTAGTGATCCCCGGCGGGTGTATCCAAAATGCCTCACGTTTTTTCAGTTTTTGAGCTTGATTCCGCCCCGTGGGGTTGGGATGTTCAAGGACTTGGTATCGTAATTGACTTATTTGGTGTCCTTTTTCAATAAAATGGGCTGGGAGGGGGAGCCAGATCTTTTTGCACCGTATTGTCGACTTGTGGGATGATAATCGGTCTTTAATGCGTTGGGTTGTTTCCCCAACGTAAATGAGTCCACAAGGGCATTTGAGCAGGTAGACTACATGCGAGGAGTCACAGGTGAAAAAACCTCTCAGTTTTATGGGAGTACCAGTCAATGGGTGATAAACAGTGTCGCCCTTGATAACATTTGAGCAATTGTTGCAGTGTAGGCATGGAAATGTACCCACTTTGGGAGTAGAAATGTGTGACTGAGAAAGGCAGTTTTGAGAGGGACCTATATCAGCTCGTACTAGTTGGTCCCTGATATTTCTTGGACATTTGTAGCATATCCTCGCTGTAGTTTGGAACTCTGGGATGTTGGGATAACCATTGCGTAGGATATGCCAATGTTTTCTTATGCTCTGATGTAATTTGGGCATAAGGGGATGATAGGTGTTAACAAAGTACATCTTTAGCAAGTGGGGACCATAGGGTCTAGTAGTGCGAGGTTTGTGTTTTGTCTGAGAGACAAGGTGTGTAGGGTAGCCCCTGTCAATGAATCTGTGGGCCATCTGATCAAGTCTCGCATCGCGGTCGCATGAGTTAGTCACAATTCTTTTGACCCTAGTGAACTGGGAGAAAGGTAGTGACTGTTTGACATGTGACGGATGACAGCTGCAGTAATGTAAAAGTGAATTCCTGTCCGTGGGTTTATTGTATAAGTCTGTCGTAAGGACGCCTTCTGGAGATTTTAGAACCCTTGTGTCAAGAAAATTAATGTTTGTGGGGTCTTGGTGGAGAGTGAAGGACAGTCCTGATATCCGGGAATTCAAGTGACTGAGAAACTCGGATATTGAGGCCCGGTCACCCCGCCATATACAAAAAACATCATCGATGTATCTATGCCATGAGATGGCATGTTGGAGAAACAATGGATGGGTGTAGACATACAGTCATATGAAAAAGTTTGGGCACCCCTATTAATCTTAATCATTTTTAGTTCTTAATATTTGGGTGTTTGCAACAGCCATTTCAATTTGATATATCTAATAACTGATGGACACAGTAATATTTCCGGATTGAAATGAGGTTTATTGTACTAACACAAAATGTGCAATATGCATTAAACCAAATTTTGACTGGTGCAAAAATTTGGGTACCCTTATCATTTTATTGATTTGAATACTCCTAACTACTTTTTACTGACTTTCTGAAGCACAATGTTGGTTTTGTAACCTCACTGAGCTTTGAAATTCATAGCCAGGTGTATTCAATGATGAGAAAAGGTATTTAAGGTGGCCAATTGCAAGTTGTTCTCCTATTTGAATCTCCTGTGAAGAGTGGCATCATGGGCTCCTCAAAACAACTCTCAAATGATCTGAAAACAAAGATTGTTCAACATAGTTGTTCAGGGGAAGGATACAAAAAGTTGTCTCAGAGATTTAACCTGTCAGTTTCCACTGTGAGGAACATAGTAAGGAAATGGAAGACCACAGGGACAGTTCTTGTTAAGCCCAGAAGTGGCAGGCCAAGAAAAATATCAGAAAGGCAGAGAAGAAGAATGGTGAGAACAGTCACGGACAATCCACAGACCACCTCCAAAGGAGCTGCAGCATCATCTTGCTGCAGATGGTGTCACTGTGCATCGGTCAACAATACAGCACACTTTGCACAAGGAGAAGCTGTATGGGAGAGTGATGCGAAAGACGTCGTTTCTGAAAGCACGCCACAAACAGAGTCGCCTGAGGTATGCAAAAGCACATTTGGACAAGCCAGCTTCATTTTGGAAGAAGGTCCTGTGGACGGATGAAACAAAGATTGAGTTGTTTGGTCATACAAAAAGGCGTTATGCATGGCGTCCCAAAAACACAGCATTCCAAGAAAAACACTTGCTACCCACTGTAAAGTTTGGTGGAGGTTCCATCATGCTTTGGGGCTGTGTGGCCAATGCCGGCTCCGGGAATCTTGTTAAAGTTGAGGATCGCATGGCTTCAACTCAGTATCAGCAGATTCTTCAGAATAATGTACAAGAATCAGTGATGAATTTGAAGTTCCGCCGGGGATGGATATTTCAGCAAGACAATGATCCCAAACACAGCTCCAAATCTACTCAGGCATTCATGCAGAGGAACAATTACAATGTTCTGGAATGGCCATCCCAGTCCCCAGACCTGAATTTCATTGAACATCTGTGGGATACTTTGAAGCGGGCTGTCCATGCTCGGCGACCATCAAACTTAACTGAACTTGAATTGTTTTGTAAAGAGGAATGGTCAAAAATACCTTCATCCAGGATCCAGGAACTGATTAAAAGCTACAGGAAGCGACTAGAGGCTGTTATTTTTGCAAAAGGAGGATCTACTAAATATTAAGGTCACTTTTCTGTTGGGGTGCCCATACTTTTTCACCGGTCAAATTTTGGTTTAATGCATATTGCACATTTTGTGTTAGTACAATAAACCTCATTTCAATCCGGAAATATTACTGTGTCCATCAGTTATTAGGTATATCAAATTGAAATGGCTGTTGCAAACACCCAAATATTTAGAACTAAAAATGATTAAGATTAATAGGGATGCCCAAACTTTTTTATATGACTGTATGAATCTTCAAAGGATGCCATAAACTTATTCGCATAGGGAGGGGCTACGTTGGACCCCATGGCGGTACCCTGTAATTGGAGAAAAAAAAGTCATCGCCAAATAAGAAGTAATTATCCTTCAGTACGATAGTCAAAAGGGCTATGCAAAAATCTATCTCTCGGATAGACAGATGAGATGTTCGGAGAAGATCATATGTGGCTTTAATGCCATTGTCGTGTCGTATGGACGTATAAAGACTATTGACGTCAAATGTGATCAACGTAGAGTCCGGTGGAATAGGACTTAAAGAATGAAGGATATTCAAGAAATGGGGGGTATCCCTCACATCGGATGTAGTTTTGGCCACTAGTGGCGTTAGGATTTTTTCAAGAAATTGAGCTAACGGAGAGAAGATGGAATCTGTCGAGGCGACAATTGGTCGTCCCGGTGGGTTGAGTAAGTCCTTGTGTATCTTAGGAAGTATGTAAAAGACAGGAGTCACAGGGTGTTGTTTCAAGAGGAAGTCGAAGGTCTTTCTATCGATGGTGTCATTGTCGAGTGCTGTATCTTGAATACATCTTATTCTCGCAGTAATGTTGAAGACAGGGTCACGTGAGAGGTGTTCATATGTAGTAGAATCATTTAATTGGCGTTTGGCTTCATGTATGTATTTGCTACGGTCCATTACCACGATGGCTCCGCCTTTATCCGCCGGTTTGATAACTATACTAGGATTCTGTTGTAATGAGCACAGGGCTTGTTTTTCGTTCAAGGTAAGATTATTGTTAATGAAGAATTGGTGGCGTTGTTTCAGACTGTTTTTGATGTCACGATCTACAAGTGAGATATATGTCTCTGTGATGTGATATGTCCGAGGTGGGTTGAAATTGCTAGGATTCCTAAATCCAAGATTAAGAATCGACAGTTTAGGTATATTGGAACTTGTGGGCTGGGTAGGACTTATTTGGCAGAAATGGGTCTTTAGACGAAGTGAACGGTAAAAGCGATGCAATTCCTGTTCAAGAAGGAAGGTATCGAGGGTGGGGGTAGCACAGAAAGAGAGGCCTTTGCCTAGTATTGCCAGTTCTGATGGAGTTAGTGAGATGGAGGAAATGTTAACAACTAAGTGTTGTGGGGTATGGGAAGTGGTTGGGGGGAATGGATCGTATCCGGGAATGCTGTCCGGGTCTGAAGGGGATAATGACGTACCCTGGAGCGTGTGTAGACCCGTGGATCATCTGTGATGATAGCGTCTCCCCGCCCTCCTCGTTGTGGACGTCGTGTGCGTGGTCTGCCACGTCCTAAAAAAGGTTGAGGTCTGCGTTCTGTAGATCGATATTCGGAGTCCGAGCTTGAAGAAGAATGGTTTACTGTGGATCTGGGTTTCCTGAAGCCATAGTGTGTAGAACCCTGCCATCTGTATACCTGATTTAGGAGGTAATCCTCAGTGTCTCGCATAAATTTGTCACGCTTACGCTTTTCAGTAGAAGATCTAAATTGCGACAAACCCTGATCGATGCTCTGTTTCAGAGTAGTCCAATCTTCAGTTGTCAAATTAGAGGACAATTGTGTCTCAACAGCTGTGATTTGTTCGTCTAGGTCCCTAATTGCTTTCTGTAGGTACTCTATGGTGAGAATGATTAAATCAAGGGAGCATTTGTTTAGAATCTGTGTAAATTGGGTACAATATTGTGGATTGTCATGGAATAGGGTCGGTTGGAGATTAGACCGAAGGCCACGTGGAATGCGGCTTTCTTTAAAATATTCTGCCAAAGTTGCGCTATGTAGCTGGTAAGCCACTAGACGCTTGGAAAGACGTTCAAATTCTCTGGTCTTGATTTCTGTCGGGGCTATATGTAGAAAAGAGGGAGCCTCTGTAACTTGGGAAATGATTGATGCTGCAGAAGCGTCGTCATAAGCAAATGTTGTAGAAGACATTTAGAGTGGAACAAAATGCCAGTGCAACAATCAAATCAAGTATAATAATTAAATAATGATATGCACTAGGCAGTGTCAGGGTGCTTTGTGGAAGAGTAATTCCAACCCATAAATCATAAATACAAAATAAGTCCACAGCACTCGAGGTATATGCTTATTAAATTAGGGTAATTTATGTGTATTTACAAAGTATGTATACAATTTCTGACAAGTTACAATAAAGTTGTTTCCATACAAAAATTCACAAAGCAATGTGTTCAACGTATATCAAATATCAATATGGCTTAAGGAAATCGTGATCATATTTGTTGTGGAACGTTTCGACTGATCCTTCAGTCTTTATCAGCCTGATCACTAGAAGGAAATGACAATGTAAGCCACATGAAGTATATGCAAAATAATATGGGTCAAAGGCAGCATTTCTCTTCCTCCAAACACGGCGAGTTGAGTTAATGCCAAAGAGCTCAATTTTTTGTCTGCTCTGACCACAGCACCTTCTCCCAATCACTCACATCTGACCACAGCGCCTTCTCCCAATCACTCACAGAATCATCCAGGTGTTCATTGGCAAACATCAGATGGGCCTGCACATGTTCCTTCTTGAGCAGGGGGACCTTGCGGGCACTGCAGGATTTTAAACCATTACAGCGTAATGTGTTACCAATGGTTTTTTTGGTGACTGTGGTCCCAGCTGCCTTGAAATCATTAACAAGTTCCCCCGTGTAGTTTTAGGCTGTTCTCACACCTTCCTCATGATCAAGGTTTCCCCATGAGGTGAGATTTTGCATGATTCCCCAGATCGATGTCGATTAACAGTCATTTTGTATTTCTTCCATTTTATTACTATTGCACCAACAGTTGTCTCCTTCTCACCCACTTATGGTTTTGTAGCCCATTCCAGCTTTGTGATTTTGTCCCTGACATCCTTAGAAAGCTCTTTGGTCTTGCCCATGTTAGAGGTTAGAGTCTGACTGATTAATTGAGTCTGTGGGCAGGAGTCTTTTATAAAGGTGACTAAGACAGCTGTCTTTAATGCAGGTAATGAGTTGATTAGGAGTGTCTAACCAGTCTGTAGGAGCCAGAACTCTTAATCGTTGATAGGGGATCAAATACTTATTTCTCTCAGTAAAATGCAAATAAATATATGTAATTTATACAATGTAATTTTCTGGATTTTATTTTTGATATTCTATCTCTCAATGTTAAAATTAACCTACCCTTAAAACTATAGACTGTTCATGTCTTTGTCAGTGGGCAAACTTACATAATCAGCAAGGGATCAAATAATTATTTCCTTCACTATATATATATACACTCACCGGCCACTTTATTAGGTACACCATGCTAGTAACGGGTTAGACCCCCTTTTGCCTTCAGAACTGCCTCAATTCTTCGTGGCATAGATTCCACAAGGTGTTGCAACGATGCTCAATTGGTACCAAGGGGCCCAAAGAGTGCCAAGAAAATATTCCCCACACCATGACACCACCACCACCAGCCTGAACCGTTGATACAAGGCAGGATGGATCCATGCTTTCATGTTGTTGACGCCAAATTCTGACCCTACCATCCGAATGTCGCAGCAGAAATCGAGACTCCTCAGACCAGGCAACGTTTTTCCAATCTTCTACTGTCCAATTTCGATGAGCTTTGGCAAATTGGAGCCTCAGTTTCCTGTTCTTAGCTGAAAGGAGTGGCACCCGGTGTGGTCTTCTGCTGCTGTAGCCCATCTGCCTCAAAGTTCGCCGTACTGTGCGTTCAGAGATGCTCTTCTGCCTACCTTGGTTGTAACGGGTGGCTATTTGAGTCACTGTTGCCTTTCTATCAGCTCGAACCAGTCTGCCCATTCTCCTTTGACCTCTGGCATCAACAAGGCATTTCCGCCCACAGGACTGCCGCTCACTGGATGTTTTTTCTTTTTCGGACCATTCTCTGTAAACCCTAGAGATGGTTGTGCGTGAAAATCCCAGGAGATCAGCAGTTTCTGAAATACTCAGACCAGCCCTTCTGGCACCAACAAACCATGCCACGTTCAAAGGCACTCAAATCACCTTTCTTCCCCATACTGATACTCAGTTTGAACTGCAGGCGATTGTCTTGACCATGTCTACATGCCTAAATGCACTGAGTTGCCGCCATGTGATTGGCTGATTAGAAATTAAGTGTTAACGAGCAGTTGGACAGGTGTACCTAATAAAGTGGCCGGTGAGTGTGTATATATATATATATATATATATATATATATATGTAATAGTTGATTTACGTTATTATAACCACCAGCTAATATCCAGAGTAACCGCCTTGCGCAGCACAGATATCAGTTCGTTGGGCAGGGAGTGACTAGATAAGATCTTGTTTCAGGTATCTGAAGCCATGCTGACTGTATTTCATTCCACAGCTGTTGGAGGGAGCGTGGGAGAGGATCCAGAGTATGAACACGATGGTCAAATTGGTCCCACAGAGCTCAGTTGGGTTCAAGTCTGGGGAACTTGACGGTCGGAGAAGTACTTGAAAATCTTGGTCAATGTGAGACCTTTCTAGCTGTGAGACTTGTTGCATTGTCTTGCTGGAAGATTCCATCTGCCCCAGAGAAGGCAAGAAGGATGGATTCATAATCATCTTTCATATAGATGAATACCTCAGAGAATACCACAAAATCATTATTTAGATTATAATGCTGCCATTATGAGTTCTTCCAGCAGTGGTTGCAGGGTGTTTGTTCTCTGATGATTCTCACCTGACAAACCAATGTCCATGTGTTCGAGAAAGCAAAAAATGGGCCTCAACGAAGAAAGCTATCCTTTGCCAATCAGCAGAAGTCCAGAGTTCCGATACTGCGGATGCAGCTTCGTTAGCAGAGATGCAGTGATTATCCGTATGCTTTTGAGCCCCACAAGCAGTAGGGTTCACTGAACTGTTATTTAGACACACGCGTGATAGCCACTTGGTTAATGTTGGTGGTGAGCGGCTTCACTGTGTCTTGTTGGTCTGCCCTTTCACATCTTTGTAGCTGATGTTCACCTCTCACATTAATGGCACATGATGTTCCGCAGTTTCCAAGTCACTTATTCACAATGGCACCATTTGTCCACTCATGATACACTCACCACAGCAGCACGTGAACAGTTCAGTTTAAAACTGTGCAGTTTTAAAAAATACTGCCAGGCTTGGCCCAAAAGCCGGTAATTATCCCGTTTTGTAAGTTTGTTAAATCATCGCCTTTACCCATTACAGCAACAAAGAATATGTGCACAGACAGCCTACTGCACATCTTACATACCCACCAAGCCAGCTCACCACATGTTACTTCCTTCATGAACTACAGTGGCTTGCAAAAGTATATAGACTCCTTGAACTTTTCCTCATCCACACATTTGAATGTATTTTGTCATAGAGCAACACAAAGTAAGAAGTTTTTGTTAAGTGTAAAGAAAATAATACGTGCTATTCCGAATTTTTGCAAATTAAACAACTGAAATGTATGGTGTGTATATGTATTTAGCCCAACTTTGTAGGACCAACTTTAACTGCATTAACAGCTGCATTCTGTTGGGGTATGTCTCTACCATATGTATTCTTCCAGCCAAAGTGATGGATACCATGTGAAACCCAATAGGCTCCATTTAAAGTCAGACGGGTTAACTGGGCACTGCTAGTATCAGTCTTGTGATCCGTCACATCTTAAAGGGGTTGTCTCACTACAAAGATTAGCTTTCAACATGTAGGGAACACTAAATGAAGACGTTTTCCAAATATATTGCTTTGTTCCTTTTTTCTTTTTTTTGTTGAGGAGCTAAAAATTATTTTATCACCTTCTGAGGGCTTTCAGGTTTCTCTAGTGACTGACCTGTTTGCTTGTTCTCTCTTGCTGTTTGTCTTACCTGATAGAAGGGAGTGACTCATCACATAGGTCAAGGCACAGAACTGCTGGCAGCCTGAGAGCTTGTGTGTTATCTGATCTTTCAGACAAAAGACAAAAATTACTACTGTTTACTGTAGCTCTCAAGATTCTCTGAACCTGGTAGAAGGAGATTTATCTAATCTAGACTAATTACCAGAAGTCTGAATACACAGAGCTCATATGCTAATTACCCACAGCCAGTTTAACCAGAAAGTGACAGGATGCATGAATGAAAGAATGCTACTGACTCTATGAAACAGAAAGATGAGATAACCCCTTTAAATTAATTTTTACTTTGTCTGTAGCGGAATTCACAACACAGCTGTTGACACAGACTAAATTATTTGTAGACAATCAGCTTAGTACATGAGGTTTCACTGTCTCTCATGGACCAGTTCTTTTTCTCATAAAGGCTGTTTACACTTTCACAGCTATTTTTATTGTTCCACTGCATTTGAAATAAAATAAAAAATGAAACAACTTTTCAAATGGTCTTGATTAAGACTTTCCTCCTTTCTTCATGCAGCTCTGATGCAGATCTGTGTTTCCATGGTAACAGACAGCAAACAAACCTTGTGTAGTCAGATTCTGCAGTCATACTCCTTTCCCACTGTCCCCGAGTTTTTACTTACAGTACCTATAAAATGTATGTTAGCAAAACATGAGGGACAGATGGAAAAAGACATACCTACAGCAGAAGACTACACAGAATTTGTAGTCTGGTAAAGAGGTTTTGCCCTCAGGCTGTTTCATAGAGCCTGCTTTTCACAGCCAACTTCATGCTCCCACTTCCTGTTCAGCTTGTGGGTGGTTCTAAAATAGTGATTGACATTTCAGCTCTGTTATTCCTAGCTGAGCCTGTTAGAGGGACATTGATGATAGAAGGATTTTAACAACAAGACAGAATGCTATAGAGCCCTAAAGAGTTAAAGTTTGTCAGTAAGAAACGCCCCCACGCCTAATAGTGCAGTCACAGGTAGCCAAGCACAGCATGACAGCTAGTGAGTAAGTCTGGTTCCCCAGTCTATCATCTTTGTACTCCTTTTACTTTCTGCTGGAGGCAAAGTTAAATAGGGAAGTGGTTATAGCCAAAACACAGCAACACAATAGTTAATGTTAGTTGAATAAAGTTTAAAGAAAAAAAACAAAAAAATTAAATTATTGTGAAAATGTGTAATTGGTATTGCAGTTAAAACCTCTAAAACATCACTTTGTTTGTACAGAATATGACGAAGCAAAGCCAATTTAAGTGAATATTTAAACACATATACAGTATGTATTTTTCTTTTTTTTTTTAAAAAACAAGTGGTGGACATAAAAACTACCGGTATATAAATTTGGTATTGCTGTAGAATAACGTTAACAGGTCATTTATACTGCACAGCAAACACTACAGTATAAGAATGAAACCCTCAAAAAAGGTCTAATTGGGGCTTCTTTTTTACTTCAACCTTCAAATATATTTTTTAGGTTTCCCAATACATTATATGGTAGAGTAAATGGTACCATAAAAATAGAACTAATCCTGCGAAAAAATAAGCCTTCATATAGCTGTGTTGGCAGATAAATAAAAATGTTATGGCTCTTGAAAGGCAGGAATGAAAGAAACAAGAACGCTTTTGCCTTTGCTGCTTCAGGAAGGAGTTCGAGTAAATCAATGGATTTAGAAAAAATCTGTACCAATGAGTGATTAAGTTCCATAAAGCACTATGAGCGGTACATGAAACAAATAGAAAAATTAGTATTTAGTAGAAAAGAGGAAGAGACAAAAAATACAAAAAGCATATTCCTGAACAGAGAATATAAGTGCATACAAGAAGGCAGTAATCACATTGTTTATAGTCTTTACTTTCTCCATTGAGAGCATTACTGAAAGACTCTTTTACAGATTCAATAGCAGAATAGTAGATATCGCCCTCAAGAGAACACGTAAAAGGTAACTGGTTTGTTGTAAGATTGTCGCGGGTAGAATGTAAATTATTTGAGAAGATCTCATGGAACTCGACTAAAAAATTCCCATTTCTCTCATTACTGTATGACTGTCCTTGATTTGCTGCATTTAACAATTGGTCTACATGTTCTTAATAATATCTATTATACAGCAGGGCAGAAGGCTACAGAGCTCTAATGCAAGTTTTAGGTGGAAGAAATTTTATTTTTTTTTAAAGTTTGTAAAATGGCAAAAGAGGGATGTTTGGACCCTTTAATGATTTTTGATCTTTTTCTTTAGAACTTAAAGGGGTTTTGCCACGATGTAATGTTGACGTGGGACCCTCCAAAATGGGTATTTAATCACTTTTCTAAATATATGTCATTAAAAAAAGTGAAGCCTGTGAGAGCTACAGCCTTAATTAGATATACTCGGTTACCTGAGAATTTACATTAGACATGACCAGGACGCTGACAGGAGCTGATCTGGCCGCGCTTGCGTTGTCTGCACTTCTTATCTCCTGGCAGGGAACATGAACAAGCTTTTAAGGGATTGGGGAAAAAGTCTGTCTCCTGTATAGAGAATCCACTGGTTCTAATGTAATTATCAGAGTAAAGATTGCAGATGCTCCCTGAGCAGCCCTTCTTCTCCCCCCCCCTTCCCCTGCAGCTTTGAAGGGACTGTGGACAAATTAGCCTTTGTCTCCTGTATAGAGAATGCACTGGTTGTAATGTAATTATCTTAGTAAAAATGCAGATGCTCCCTTGGCTCACTGTGTCCATGAAGGAATGAAAGAAAGCTGCCTGCCTGGAGCTAATCTCTCCTGAGCAGATAAGAGGCATAAAACAAAACCCATTAACTTGTGCACAATAGTTCTCCTCTGTGATGTAGCAAAACAATGTTTGCTCAGACACAGAGACTGAGTCTCGGAATGTGCATGGGAGGTGGTACTATGACATCACAGAGGAGGTACTTGTTTTTTTTCAACACAGAAACACAACGCCCCTCTTTTCAAGGCTCAAAATCAGCCTGTTAGCTGAGGAAATCCCTTCTTGGCAAAACCCCTTTAAATGCAATTAACACTTTTTTTTTTTCATTTGGCGTTCACCACACTGATAAATAATGCTATATTTTAATAAACCGGGCTTTTATGGAGGTGACAATACCAATTATATTTAAGTTTTTAGGGTATATTCACATGGCGTATCTGTGGGGTGTATATGCGCTGCAACATGCCCAAAGAACGCCTCACAAAAACGGTAAAATTATAGCACTCATTGAGTGCTGTGATTTTCAGACATATTCCCCGGCCCATACTGTGCCCCGGGAGAAAGAAGTGACAGGTCACTGTGGAAAGTGAAGATCAATTGGAGCGCTGTGGGAAGTACGTCCTGTCCAGTCAGCGTGTACGCCGTGTGAACATACCTTAATTTGTAAAATAGAAAAATGGGAGTATTTTGAACTTTTAATTTTTTTATATATATTTTTAAAACTTTTTTTTTTACATTTATTCATTCAGTCCTCCTACTGTCCTTTACGCAAAGAGACATGATCGCTTGTACACTTTTCTGCAATAGTTATATGTTGCAGAATAAAGTACAGTAATGGCTCTCCTATTACTGGGAGATATAGAACAAGTACAGTGACAGTCATGATGACTTTTACTGAGCTGCCATAACAACTGGTCGGCACCATTTTTAACCACTTAGATGCCACAGTTGCATTTATGGTGGCATCTGGTTGGTTAAAAGCCGTGTTCGGAGTTATCCCTGATCTTGGCTGCAATTAGTTATTATCTCACACTTTTACATTCAAAGAATAAGACACTCTAAAATTTTATGCCTGTATTCAGAAGAAAAAAAGTACATTTCACAAGAAACACACATTTTTTTTTATGTGCTTGAGGGGGTGCTCACATGTTGCAGCTGTCGTATGCTTTGCCCTGATTTGAGGGGCCAACGTTCACCATATCTGGGTATGATTTGACTGCATATGGCAGCTGCAACTTCTAAGCATTTGTATATGGAAATTACGTGAAAGATTTGCTGTGGGTTTTACCTGCTGATTATAATACCAGACACGTTTTAGATTTTACAAATTTAATTCCCATACTGCCACATGATAATTGACCCATGATGGAGATGTAAAAATCTCCAGCATATTAATTTCTGTTGGGTATTTTTGTGATGAATTTTACCCTTCAATGTAGAATGGTGGTATCTGCAGAAAAATGCCCACATAACACATGCAGACTTCTTTGTGCATTTGTGGAAGAAAAATATGACACATGTGGGCTAAAAGGCAATGCCCACTGTTTAAAATTTTTTTATTAAACAAAAATAAATATAAAATTCTGTGCTTAGTTAATATTTGTAGCAGTTGAATATACATGTCCTAATAGACAGCACTAAATCTTCTGCATGGACATGGGGATAGATTGGGCAATTCTGTTTGTTTGCAGCCACTGCCAGAAGGTGCTTGGGAGACCCTATGGACCTCATGTATGAAAACTGTCTAGGTCTAAGACTTTCTTTGTTGCCCATAGCAATCAGAGCTCTCCTTTCATGTCATATAGAGTTCTGGAAAAATAAAAGGGGGGGGGGGCTGATTGGTTGCTATGGACAACAAAGAATGTCTTAGACCAAGACTGTTTTCATACACGTCCCCCTACATGTTTATACATTTCCTTTAGCAATAACAGTAAAAGCAGCAAGATATTTTATCACTTAAATCTAGGACTATGCAAAGGATTTGGAAAATGAAGACGCAAATAATCTTAGATTCTGCTGTGTTTTTGTTCACAAAATATTGAACATAAAAATGATATATATTTAAAGGGGATCTAGCCATTCAGAATAAGATCCAGTAATTTAATAAGCAATATCCACACGGAAGACAGAAAAACAGAATAGCAGGCGGCTGACGCGTACCGGCTGAGAATCAAAGAATCTTAGATTCTGCTGTGTTTCTGTTCACAAAATATTGAACATAAAAATTACATGGTGTTAAAAAGTTAGATATTAAATTTTTGTGTTCCAGACTTTTTTTTTTAACAGTTTTCAAGGTGGAATTGCACAGTCAAAATGAAACAATTCTGGTCTGGCTATAGAAAACTATGCTTTTATGCATTTTATTGGGCTTCGTATCTGCAGAAGAAGAAAATAATTGTATAATGCAGACGATAAGGCTGACCTTATTACCCAAAGATTTTATGAAGCAGTACAGAATGGGTTAGTAGTTTGCTCTAATATCTAGTGAATAATCCATGCACATTTCATTCTAAATTGTTTTTTGCTGTCATATGTCAAAAATGTTATTAAAGAGTGAGGAAATATGAGAATACAAATATCAGCTTGTAAATTTTTACGTGATTTAACATTATGGGCGACATGTCCCATTAGGACTGTGCCATTTCTTGGTGTATTTTGTATTTATAGTATTTTTTTCTTAATACAGTTTAATTCGTTGTGTGACCTTGCTCTTAACTCAAATTGCTCTTAAATCAAAGCAAATTTTCCCATAGAATTGAATTGAATCTGTTCCACGCACCCCAAAGCCACCACAATTTCTTTTTACATGTTTGTTAACAAACATGTATAAATATTCTGTGTACAGTATAACAAAAGAGAATGTAAAGAAATAAACTGGTTTAATTAAGTGTATTCACGTTGAAAGTCAGATGAAGATGCTGATGGAGATGGAGGAGATCCCTTAACCTTTCAAGGAGTTGTCTCACTACAGGCTTTCTGCCTACCTCAGTATGTCTGGCAGCAAAGGATTTTTGAATTCAGGGGCGTGCTTCTTGTCTGCCTCTTCTCCTCCCCCTTCCCCTCAGCACACAGACAGCTCTCCTCCTCAGACTGCAGTAACTTCTATACAGCAGGGGGAGAGCGATGGGGTTTGCTGCCAGGGTTAACCCTGTGTGTGCCTGCCTAGATCTGCTGCTCACTGCTGGATCAGCTGCACTGTCGGCTGCTGTGGCCGAGCTCTTGCTGCTCCTCTCCACAGAGTCAGGAGACAGCAGGGAGAGGGCTGATCTATGAGTGGCTATGGAGCCAGAGGTCTGTGAAGCTTTGTATGCTAATAGCAGAGCAGGGGGGGGGGTGTAAAGGTTCCTATACCCCCTGCTTAGCATACAAATCTCCACGGACATCTCAAGCAACAACAAACACTGTCAGAACAGACACAGGGCAGCTGTGAGTGTGTTACTATAATCAAGATTTGTCACTAATACAGCAGAGCAGGGAGGGATATGAACAGTTCACATGCCCCCCTGATCTGTTCTATTAGTATAGTCAAAGCTCCACAGACACATCATGATTATAGTAACACACTTCACTGCTGTCACATCCTACTGACCACAGATCAGCCTCACCTCTGCTCTCCTCAATCTGTGTAGAGAGCAGGAGGGAGCAGGCACACGCAGGGTTAATCCAGGCAGCACAGCTACACAGACACAGAAGCCAGAGCCCTGCCCCTAACTTCCCTACAGAAGCATACTGTGCGGGAGGGGCTCTGTGCTCCGACCTGTATTGAGAAGCTGATGAGTCACCAGCACTGACAGCCAGTGAGATAAAGATCAACAGGTTGGTGGCTATAGGGATTTCAGGAGCTGATGCACTCCTACTATCAGGGATAACTCAAAATCAGTAGGACATTTGTAATGAACATATATTGCAAAGCTGCTTGTTTTTTAAAAGATCTTTTAATTAAAACCCAATCATTGTAGCGAGACAACCCCTTTAAATTCTCAGATTTTTTCCCTTCACTTAGGGTGGGTTCACACAATGTGTCTATAAAGGCAGATGGTTTGCAGAGCAGATTAGGAGCTATTGAGCAGGAGCTGCTGCAATGAACTTCTGATCTTCTTCACTTTTAACTCAAATATTGGCTCTGAAAGCAAAAAATGGACCAAGTGACTGCTCTTACCTAAAAAACTCTTAAGTCAAGGTACCACTGTATTTGGGTGTTACATTTCTTAGGAACATACTGATAAACCAATACTGATGTTTTCTGATTTCCTCTACAAGTTCTAAAAGTATAGTGCATATTTTGACCACAGAAGTGGATTTCTTTTAGGCAAGGTATTTTAGTCATGGCTTCAAGGCGATAACTCGTAGTGCTTGTACTGACTCTTACCACTGTCTATTACTATCACCATGTTCTGCAATGGCTGCTTTATTCGGTTGTGCCCTTTATGACAGCTTACTATTTTAACCCATATAGCTTCAAAGGTGTCAGCTAAACCGTTCTTCCCATACAAAAGCACACTCAGTCGAGCATACATTTTTTTTTATGAGGGGAGAGACGAGAACACCACTGCCAGGCACCTGTGGTTATGGTTTATCTTTAAGTGAAAAAAAAGG
The DNA here is from genome assembly GCA_025379985.1 of Phyllomedusa bahiana. Classification (NCBI taxonomy): domain Eukaryota; kingdom Metazoa; phylum Chordata; class Amphibia; order Anura; family Hylidae; genus Phyllomedusa; species Phyllomedusa bahiana. Next base: position 10,398 of record JAODAL010001055.1, on the reverse strand, counting down.
ATTGGGTGCTAAAATTTAGAATTCCTGATCCTCCTCTCCTCTGTCATCTCCCAAAATTGGCGGGCATAGAAGACTTTTTTAAAATCTGTATTGACCCATTTATTAAGCTTTTATCTGACATAAAATTGCACAACATGTGTGCTTGCTGAGAAAAGTGTTCCCAAATGTCACGGGGGTCGCGGGCTCCGCTGCCCCCCGCGACCATCTCCCTGCTCGCACCCCTCTGCTGGCTCGTCCTCGGCGCCGCCTCACTTACCCGGCCGCGCCCCGCTGAACGCCGCTCCTGCCTGTCCCGGCCGTCGTGCACGTGGCCGCCGCTTAAGGCGCGCGCGCGCCGGCTTCTCTAAATTTAAAGGGCCAGTGTCCCGATAATTGGTTTATTGTCGGGCGCTGGTTCTATTTAAGGTATCCGCCCCCAGTACTTCCTGCCAGTCTGTTGGTGTGCTTACCTAGTGTCTAGAGAGTATTGCTGTTCCGTCCTGATTACCCGTGTACCAGTCCGCCTGCTTACGTTTCCTGACCTTGCCTGTTTGCCGCCTGCCCTGACCGTCTGCCTGCCTCTGTCCACGAACCTCTGCCGCCTGCCCTGACCTTCTGCCTGTCTCCGACTACGCCTCCGGATTACGTTTCTGTACCTCGCAGTACCCCGGCCGCCATCGCAAGCAAGTCACGTCAGGGGTAACGACCTGGTAGCCTCACGCCGCAGCAAGTCCATCCCGCTTTGCGGCGGGCTCTGGTGAAAACCGGGGGCTACTTAGATTCTGGTCCCTGGCGTGGCTTAGCTATCACCGCTTGAGTTGGCCCAGCGGATCCACTCCCGCGTTACACCAAACCAATTGCTTTGGCTCCCTGCATGTGGCTTCATTACTTTCACCACTCGTAGATATTATTTTGCACTAGTGGCACTGATTATTTTGCTAAATTGTTATCACTGGGATAAAAGCCATATCACTCTGTCATATCTTTAATTAGCTTTTTCCCTTTTAGTATTAAGTATGGCTAAACACCATCTGTTGGATTTGAAAGTATCTTGCAACCTACAAAATGATGGTGACCTGTTTCTGCGATTTGTTAATTAGCATTCCCTTGTTTATTATGTGACTCAGATGCTTATGACTCAGACTGACTTCTGAACAAGGAGACAACACTGGTCTTCAGACCAATGTCCTCAAATTTATTCGTGCCGTTTCAAGTACATTTTACCAGTCTACATGACTGTTAGGGCATGCCCCCATGGCGCAGGTTTTCAGACGGTTTTTCAAACCGCCTGAAAAACCTGCCGAAAATGAGTACAACGGGTTCCTATGGAAAACACGTGCAGCAGTCCCAACTGCACGGGTTTTCCGCCCGGCGTTTTTTCCGCCCCCGTGCCGCCCGAAAAACATTCTACAAGCACATTCTTCCGACCAGTTTTCGGACGGAATATGTGCAAGTGAATGTGAATGTGAACCCCCCCCACCGCGACCGCGTGCACGGCACAAAAACCGGAACGGTATTTTGTCCCTTGATGTGGGGACGCAGCCTTAAGCTATCAGAAAATAAAAATTTTAAAAGGGTTCATATATTCTATTTTCCTATACCCTATTAATGAATTCTGAGTTAATGGAGGGTTCTCCATTCAGAATGCTCACATCTTGGCCAGAGTGGGGAGACAGCCCACTAGGTATTGTGTAATGCATAACTTCTCCTCTTGAGGCGCTGTAAGGAAATAGAATACTTATAGCTAGGTTTCCCCATAGATTACAGCTGATCTCTGTGGGTTCATCAGGAGGACACTTTGTGATTAGCTTTTTGGTCAAGGGACCTTTCCAGCAAGTATGGATTGTTCAAAGGAGAACCCCTTTAACAGACAAAACTCGCTATGCAATATAAGGCCTTATGCACATGGCTGGATTACAGCTCTGTCTAGCCATTCCCAGACTTTTATAAAGTTACATAAAGGCTTATGTTACTAACATAAACTTCTGATTTTATACTGTGACATGTTTCATTGGCTCACTATGTACAGGGAAATTCTCCTCTGAAAGCATTTCTTCTGATAAAGAGTAGCTATGTACATATGGCACACAATGGTAGCTGTATTCATTTAGACTATTACAGTAATACACAATGGGGTACATTTATCAATACTGTCTAATTGTAAGACTGTTTTAAGTTAGACTAGATAGTCTTACAATGCGCCACATTTATCATAGTGTTGATAAATCTGGCGCAGTTTAGAACTGTCTAGTTTAACTTTGTACCACCATTAAGTTTGCTTACTTTTATGCCACTAATTGCGACAAAATTCTGGTGCATTTTTGCCGTATCCTAAGGCACGCGCCCTTTTATGTGAAGGCGTAAAAGTGTCTGAAAACTGTCTAAAGCACGTAGTAAATGTGGTGTAAAGCATGTAAGACATTATTTTTGGTGCAAATTGTGCCAGAATTCACTCACACCTGCCTTGATAAATTTTCCGGCTCGTACCACAGCTTACATCTTCGAGGGTTTTGCCACCATGCTGTTTCACAGAGTCATAGACAGCTTCAGGTTAACAATGCTTGGTTAGTGGTATACCTGTTCCAGCAGTAATGCGCCTAGTAGCGCGCCTAGAAATCTATAGCTTCGTATGGTTTAAGGTGCATTACAAAGTGCCGCGGGTGCTATGTAATGCGTCTGATAATGGTGTGTGGGCCATTTAAAAATGTAGCGAACGGGGCTGCGCCTGATATCAGTCTGAAAAGACGCAAGACATCTGGCGCAGCCACGTTCATACATGTCGCCCTTAAAGGGGTTGTATCATTTCATTAAATGGTCTTCAGAATAAGGGGACATTAAAAACAAGCAACTTTGCAATTAGAGTCAATAGCAAAAACGTTTTTGTTATCACAGTATTCCTTATCTTCTTTTCTGTTTACACTGATATCCAGTGCTGGTTGGATCCCCCCCTCCTTGCATTTCACTAGCTGAGAGCTCATTATACATTCTGTTCGGCCCCGGCGTATTCACAGAATTTAGCATTCCTGTTCTCTCTCACTCAAGTAAGGACCGGCACATTTTCACTCTGCACAGCCAGAAGAAATAGAATAACACTGCAGGGCTTCTATAATCAGGAAACAGCACAATTGTGTGTCGATCCCTGCCTGACTCAGATTAAGGGACCGTAGCAATTTCTCTCTGCACACCCAGCAGAAACACACTGCAGCAGATTCTACAATGAGAACAAACAACAGTTGTGTCTCGGTGCCTAACTCTTCTGCATAGAAGGGTGATCTGTGCCGTCCGTTCATAGGAACACTGGGTTCAACTGTAACAAATCTCCAGCTGTGAGAGGAGACGAGATCAGTGCTTAGTCTAGATTGAATGCAGCCTGTGGTATATACAGTCATATGAAAAAGTTTGGGCACCCCTATTAATCTTAATCATTTTTAGTTCTAAATATTTGGGTGTTTGCAACAGCCATTTAAATTTGATATATCTAATAACTGATGGACACAGTAATATTTCCGGATTGAAATGAGGTTTATTGTACTAACACAAAATGTGCAATATTAGGTATTAGATATATCAAATTGAAATGGCTGTTGCAAATACCCAAATATTTAAACTAAAAATTATTTAGATTAATAGGGGTGCCCAAACTTTTTCAAATGACTGTATACAGATCTTACAACATAAGACTGCATAGGGAGAGACACAGTGACATGTGGACTCAGAGAGGGGGGGGGGGTGGAGTCTTGGGAGCCAGCATGAACAGTCAAGGGGGGATGATTTTACCCTGCTGGGAGGGGAAGAAACGCCCCTGCATTTCTAGAATTGAGAAGCTGATGGCAGTATGAATCAGCCGAACTAAAGAAGCGATACATCCCCTTTATTCTGTAAATGAAACTCCCATGAGTGAAAAAGTTCTCTTCAAAGGTATTTATTCTAATCTTGTTAGAGATAAAGTCTCTACTCTTCTGCTCTGTGTGACCATGGTGATGTCACTACCTGCATATCACTGCAAATAATAATCCCTGTTAAAACATAACTTTTACTATACTATCTAAAATTATACAGTCTAAACCCCTATAAATTACCTCTACATACCTAAATGATACAGCATACAGTGCACTATCTGTCAGTGGAGTTGTCGCCCCGAAAAAGGGCGGCTCCGCTTTTATGACAGACAGTATCACTATATACGTGTATAAACACCTTAAATCCAAGCTATCCCGACGCGTTTCCCCCGTACAATTTTGGGGTTCATCAGGGGATTCAAAAACACTCTTATTGCTGTGGAACAAGAACACGCTATATACAACGCATATACAACCTATCTACAACACTTCCTATTCAGATTAGATAGGGATAAGAGGGATGATCCCTCTTATCCTGGGTGCCAGCATACCAAAGGAGCTGCGGGGAGTATCATTTCTATACCCGACAGCATCAAAGCTAAGTATCAGTCTCCCTATCTAATCTGAATAGGAAGTGTTGTAGATAGGTTGTATATGCGTTGTATATAGCGTGTTCTTGTTCCACAGCAATAAGAGTGTTTTTGAATCCCCTGATGAACCCCAAAATTGTACGGGGGAAACGCGTCGGGATAGCTTGGATTTAAGGTGTTTATACACGTATATAGTGATACTGTCTGTCATAAAAGCGGAGCCGCCCTTTTTCGGGGCGACAACTCCACTGACGGATAGTGCACAGTATGCTGTATCATTTAGGTATGTAGAGGTAATTTATAGGGGTTTAGACTGTATAATTTTAGATAGTATAGTAAAAGTTATGTTTTAACAGGGATTATTATTTGCAGTGATATATTGGTTAAATCCTCTGTTTATATAGAATTTGTAGTATTTCTGATGTCACTACCAGCTCACTGTCTAATCAGTAAGGGAGAAATTGTCAGTAGCCTAGAGACACTTACAAGCACTCAGAACCAATAAAATCTCTCTTATCACTAGGGCAATATCAAAAGAACAGTATACTTAGAAAAAGTCTTCAATTCGGAACCTTTGTTGCAGAGGTGAAAAATAATACCTAGGATTCGATATTGATTACAATGGATCTGTTAGTTTTCCACCGTGATGTCCATCATTTAGATGGAAAAAATAGTGCAGATTGTTGCGCTATTTTTTCCATCATTCCTGATGGAACATGCGACGGAACCTCCAACGTATATGTGAACCAAGCCTTACCTGTCCCTACATGTTGAAAGCTAATAACTGTAGTGAGAAAACCCCTTTAAGACCACATTAGTGATTTAGCCTTACCTCATACACATAAGCATAGGGCTCCATCACCCAAAAGAGTTTCTAGCCTCTGGAAGGCCAACATACAAATTCATACCACAAAAAAGTATGTAATAGTGTTGTAGACTGCGCTGTTCCAAATAACAGGTTAAAGTAAAAAACATACACATATACTGCACAATTTATGTTTTTTTTTCCTAATGGGGTTCTATGGGTACGGTTTACAATAGTTGTCTCTATAGTGCTATACACTGATTCCCGTTGTCGGAGGTGTACACTGGTAGATTTTTCCTGCCTGTACTTGCTGAGCGGAGATCACTGATATGATTTGAACATGGTCTTTCAATGTGTATGAACTTATCCTAACTATAATTATTCTGACTCTAACATCCCCCCAGCTCCACTAATTGTTAGATTTTCAGCGCTTCTATGCTAATGCACTCTATTCATATCTTTGTATTGCTCCACAAGAATGCAGACAGATAATATGATGCATGAGTTTCCGCAATCCCTCTACTTCATAATCTTGGAGATCGTCGAGGTCCCTAAACAGGTGTCACTAATTACAACCACTTGTCAAAATGACAATCTCAGCTTTGTACAAAGATATCAGCCCTTTCTCCACTGGGTAATACATCTGCTGTGTGTTTCTTGCTATCTTCAACACAAATGCATTTATGAAAATCAATAGAATAGTTTCTGTACTGAACTAGAACAGTAATCATCCAGCCTTATCTCGCGTCTCATGGTTTTATGGTATCTAGAAAGTGTTTGTGTTACACATTGCGTTATAATTCATCTTATTTCTTATTCATCTTATTTGCTCTGTATGTGGAGCATTAGATCATAAGAGACTTGTATGCTCCCGCTAACATTTAATGGGTCACAAACCACTGTCTTGTCTGTAGAAGCATAATAATTACTGTGAAGGAGCCAGAGACAGGAGAGAAGTAGGACTTCTAGAATTAATTGGGTGATGTAATGCGTATACCTAATATCAGGAGGACATGCTTGACCAGCTTTTCTCCTCTATTTTAAATCTCTGGAAACACAGAACTTGATCTACAATTAAGATGCCAATTATTATTATTAAGGGCTGTCAAGTTCATTTTCGTGGCATGCAGAATGTCCTGTCTTCTGTTTGGGTCGATTATTTAGGTTTCCATGTCTTGATATCTTTATGTTTTATTAACACAGCCATAAGTATTCCTGGATGTCTGTTCATATTTTCTAGCTGTCTTGCCCCTCTAAGATCTAGGTATTGTATGGCAAATACATGTAGTATGCAAGAAGTCCCTCTTCCAATATCTTTATCCTCTGACGTACCCTGGTGCTTGAAAGTCTGTCAAGCCTTCAGAATTTTCTACACCAGATTTCCACACTAAATCCTAAAAGTGGACAAAAAGAACCAAATCAAACAAATGGGTCAAAAATATTAGACTTGGTTATTTATTTATTGAGGAACTTGACATGGCATGTTAGTGGCAAGTATGTGAACTTCTAGGATTAGCAGATGACTTCGATTTAAAGGGGTTTTGCCACGATCTAATGTTGACGTGGGATCCTCGAAAAATGGGTATTTAATCACTTTTCTAAATATATGTGACTAAAAAAATTGTAGCCTCTGAGAGCTGCAGTGTTGCTTAGATGCTCCTAGTTTCCTGATTGTTTACATTAGCTACGACCAGGAGCTGATCTGGCTGAGCTTGTGTTGTTTGCACTTCTTATCTGATGGCAGGACACATGAAGGGAGGGGGAGAACAAAGCCTGTGTCTGCTGTATAGAGAATCTGCTGGTTGTAATGTAATTATCTGAGTAAACATGCAGAAGCTCCCTGCTCAGCCCTCCTCCCTCCCCCCTGCAGAAGTTCTTGAATGCTGCCTGCTTGGATCTTATCTTTTCTCCTGAGCAGATAAGAGGTAGAAAAAAAAACCTGTAGAGCTTGTGCACAATACAGTTATCCTCTGTGGTTTAGCCAAACAATGTTTGCTCAACTATATAGACTGAATATCAGCCTCGGGAGTGTGCATGGGAGGTGGTGTAATGACATCATGGAGGAGGCACTTGTTTTTTAAACACAGAAACACAACACCCCTTTTTCAAGGCTCAAGAGGACATTTCAGCCTGTAAGGTGAGAAAATCACTTCTTGGCAAAACCCCTTTAAGGATCAGGTATGAGTGAGCAACCTATTTTTTTTTTTTTAAGAAATAGGTAGCTAGCAACATCAGGTGATTCGCAACACGATGGTGGAAGTGTATCATGGCGCGAACAAAGAAGATTTTCGAGGACTTCAAAGGAGTTGTTGATGCTCATCTGGTTGCAAAAGGTTACAAAATCATCTCTAAAGAGTTTGGACCATTCACGTCCATAGTAAGATTGTATAAAAATGGAGAAATTCAAAACCATTACTTCTCTTCCACTAAGTAGTGTACCAACAAAGTTCACACCAACGGGAAAGGCATACAATAGTCTGTGAGGTCAATAAAGAACCTAACGTAAGCTTTAAGCAGCTAAAAGCATTTCTCACATTAGCTAATGTTTTATATTCATGAGTCCACCATCAGTAGCCCACTCAACAGCAATGGTGTGCATGACAAGATTGCAGGGAGAAAGCTGCTGCTCTCTAAAAAGAACATTCATGCCCTGTACAGTTTGCTAAAGATCTCCTGGCCAAGCCAAAAGACTATTAGAACAATGTTTTGTGGACGGATGAGACTGAAATAGAGCTTTGGTTTAAATGGTAGTATCATGTTTGGAGAACGGAAAACACTCGTGGCTTGGCTTGTTTTCCTGTATGTGGGCTAGGACGACTTGTTATCTTTGACGGAACAGTGAATTCTGAATAATACTAGAAAATTCTAAAGAAAAATGTAAGGATATCTGTCCTATGCCAAAACTCAAGAGAACGTGGATCATGCAGCAAGTCCTAAGTGCTCAAACCATTTTACCAAAGAACTGTTAGAAGAATAAAGTCTTAGAATGGCCAAGTCAAAGTCTTGACGTTAATCTAGCAGAAATGTGGTGGAAGGACATGAAGCAATCAGTTCATGGGAGAAAAGCCATCAATATAACAGAGTTGAAGCTATCTTGTATAGAAGAATAGGCAAAAACACCTCCAAGTCGACTCGATTTGCAGGCCTCATAAATAATTACCGGAAAGGATCCACAATACCAGAATGGTTTAAATTCAGACCTAAATCCTGTTGAGAATCTGTGGCAGGACTTGAAAATTGCTGTTCACAAACATTTACAAATCAATCTGCTTGAGCTACAGCTATTTTGCAAAGAAGAATGGGTAAAAATTCCAGCCTCTACATGTGCAAAGCTGGTAGAGACATGCCCCAACAGACTTGCAGCTTTCTTTGCAGTTGAAGGTGGTCCTACAAAGTATTGACTCAGGGGGGTGAATAAACATGTGAGAAAGATTAAGCCAGCTTCAGACCAGGGCAAGTTCACAGGTTAAAATTCAAACAAACATTTTCATGTTGCCATTAAAAAGCATCCTATATCCAGATTACAAACATATCGGTAAAGCACATGTAGAGCTAGAAACACACAATGCGTTTTGGAGAATTTCCTGTCTCAGCGTGTCATGCGTGTGTGAATACACACGCACGTCACACTTTTCAGTTTTTTAACTTGCAAAAATTTGGAAAACAGTATCATTTTCTTTACTCTTCACGAATACTTGCCACTTTGTGTTGTTCTATCATATAAAATATCAATAAAATACATTTAAAGGGGTTGTTTCACTATAGACATTGATAACATATCACTAAAATATGCCATTAATGCCTAATAGGTCCAGGTCCCATCTCTGGCGCCCGCACCTCTGTCCTAAATGAGCCCTGAAACCTCTCTGTTCTGAACAGAGAGGTGGTCGGGACTCTCCCATACATATGAATGGGAGTTCTGAGTCTAGCCGAGCGGTGATGCACGGCTAAACTTAGAACTCCCATTCATGTGTCTGGAAGAGTCCTGACGACCTGTTCATTCAGAACAGAGAAGTGTTGGAGCTTGTTTAGGAAATAGGTGTTGGTTCCAGAGGTGGACTCAGACCTATCAGACATTGATGACATATCCTAGTCTGTAGTGAAACAACCCTTTAAAGTTTGTGTCTGTAGCATTTAAAAATGAGGAACAGTTCAAGGGGTGTGAACACTTTTTCTGTATTTGATTTAATTTTCTTTATCTACTTTTAGGATCTAATTTTAGGTTAAATGTATGCAGAATTAACATTTTAAAAGGTTCACAGCTGTCAAGCACCATTGTGCATAGTTTTCTTTATTATACCACTTTGGTCAGAAATATTGCTATAAGCATCATGAAAATGGTTGATATTGTTATATAGTGTTATAAAGTAAATACCATTGACTATCTCGTGACAACGGGATCTGTCAAGCGCTTTAGTTCATGCAACAATAAGATAGACAGTTCTTGAAGTTCATGTTTTGGAAAGCAGAAATGGGCAAGTGTAAGGATCTGAATGACCAACAAGGGCCAAATGGTGGTTGTTAAATGACTGGGTCAGCCCATCTTTAAATGGCAGGTGGGTAAGATCAGCTCTAAAATGGCAGGTCTTTTGGGGTGTTCCCACTATGCTGGGGTTAGTACCTGGCAAAATTGTTATGAGAAACAATTGGTGAACCTGCTACAGGGATATGGTCGCCCAAGGTTTATTGATGCACATGGGAAACTCAACTGATGCCAAGCTGGTCTTATCCCACTGAAATAGACATATATAATGCTGAGTATAATAAAAAGCTGTCAGAACACACATTGAGTCTCAGATTGTGGTACATTCGGCTGCATTGCTATGGACAGGTCATGCTGACCCTAGACCACCAACAACAGTTACAAGAATGGGTGTCCAAACTAGACTGTGGAGCAGTGAAAGAAAGTGACCTGGTCACATTCTTCTTTACATGATGTATATGTGTTGCTAACCTGGGGTATGGATGTCACCACCAAGATGCACCACAGGAAGAAGTCAAGTTATAGGCAGTTTTCAATGTCCATTAATATGAATGTCACTTTGTAGCACCAACCTAAAGATTGCTGCAGACGAAGTATACCTCTTCATGTTGATGGTATTGCCTAAGGCTAAGTTCACACGGCGTAATTGCGGGGTGTACAGTACGCCCCACAATTACGCCGGGTGTTCGGAAGTCGGGTCGG
>JAODAL010001054.1:0-252848 GCA_025379985.1 Phyllomedusa bahiana | reverse complement strand
CGCTGCACCCTGATCCCAAACACCCTGTGCTGCCCCAAAAAGTAGTCCATCACATTAAATGGTCCGCTCCTGGCAATTACCAGGGGGTTGATGTCAGCCTGGGGGGTGACAAAAAACACTAAAGGTTGACACCAAGCCTCAGCAATAGTGATAGAGCTGCAACTGTCTGATGCCCCCATTACTAACAATGGAATAAAATAATAAATAAAACACAGAAACAAAACTTTATTTAAATAAACACTGCCTCACACTATTCCTTGTTGACCACTTTATTAACGAAATAGATCCAATGCTTGTCTGCCATAGTGTCATGAATCTGATATAAAGGGAGAGCCGCAAAAAAAAAAAACAAGAAACCATACAGAAACCTTGGGAATGGGCATCATTCAGCTTTCCTGGTTGCTGAATAGCCTATCCAGCACCCAGGAAAGCTGGGTGATGTCCCACATAGCAGGGAAAGCTGAGTACCTGCTATGAGGGATGGGGAGTCCCCCAGCTGTCCTAGATGCTGAATAGGGTACTCAGCACCTAGTAAAGCTGGGTAAGCCATGAGGAGGAAGGGAGGATATGTGCTGTCCCAGCTATGGCTTCCAGTTGTCGCCCATTCATATTATATTGAATTCATGTTATGCTTATTATATTTGATATGTTATGCTGCCACCCAGTGGCCACTGTTTGTAATTTGTTATGTAGGATGATGATGTATTTCCCATATGTCTTTGCTCTTATGTTCCACCTCCTTTACTGTCACATCCTATATTGCCTCAGTGTAGTTGTGACTCTATCTTGTCCAGACATGTTTGCATAGAGCTGAGAGGAGGGTTTGTTTTGACCTCGATTATTTATCCTGTATGTTCACTCAAGATACAGTTAATAAATACCCTGAAGGCACCTTCATTGCATTCTCCTTACTGGATCTCCACATGCTTTGGAAGGGGTTTAATATAGCAAGTTCACTATCTACCATATGCTTGTGCAGAGACTTCTCACAACACTTTCGGGACCTCTGTAACGTACATTGCTGGCAGAATAGGATCACCTACCTGCCTTGGAGCAGGAAAAGCCATGCATGCCCCCCAAGGCTAGGCTATACACCATATGTGATCACGTAGTTGCTTTTACAATATACTACAATCATAAATAGAACCTCCCAGAATTAAGCGGATCTTCTCAATTGTTTTCCTAAATCTGGAATTTTCCATCAGCTAATTGCATAAAGCTTCCTGTCAACAAGGAAACCAGTGCAGGAGTGAGTAGACACATTACTCGTTGATCAATGGTCCATAGCACTAAATTGTAACACCACAGACATGAAAGCACATGGACATGTTATGCAGAAACAGTTAACCATGCAGAATGAAACCAGTCACAAACCCCTAGACAATGGCTAGTAACCAATCCACTAGATAACAAGGACCAAGGCACTAAACCATCAAAGTTGTGTCTATTGGATATTTCCATCAGGGTGGTCCTTGCTGCTTGCTAGGAGAAACCTCAATATTAGGTTCTATTCATGCTGTGTCTTGCAGTGTCCATTGAGTAGAGTCTCTATGTAGCCTAAGCCTTAGAAATGTAACTTTACAAAATGATTCAGGGGTAGTAATAAATGCAGAAATGTCTAAAGCCCTTTGACTGCTCACACTATAGAGCTGCATTATGGAGATTCATTGGGAAAGAAAATGCCCTTGGATGCTATATGACTCTAATCAATCTACCTAACACCTTCACTTTCTATTAGACTTTAACAAACAGCCATCTATAGAGACGTACTCCAAGGAGATTATACACTAATAAATAACCTGGGAATGTTATTGTGACTTTTGGACTATTTTACAAAACTCCTTGTACTGAACTCAGTCAATTACAGTGAATTAGCAACTAGTCTTCCAAGACAGGAAGTTAATGTTATTTTGTAATGAATATTATTTTTAGGACATGCTACTAAATAAATGATTTTCGTTAACGGTACTTATGAATAATTTAAAAATAAGCTTTACAATGCGAGGGTGTTTAACGTCATAGAATGAAGCATAGTATTGGTGAGAATTCCAACAAGAGCCAAATCTAAATGAACAATTTAGAAGATAAGATTGCAGTGAAAATCAATAAAGGGTTATTTGCTTTTTGCTTCTAAATCACAAAAACTTTAAAAGTCATTGTTAGTGCTTATATGTTATAATCCATGGTCTAAACATCCAATCATTTGCTTTTCTTCTCATTTTAAGATTATGTGGGCGATTTATCAAAAGTCTTGCAAAGGAAAAAAGTTGCTTTAGAAACCCCAATCGTTTGATTTAATGGAGTTGATCCTTATACACGTGTCATGAGCTGATTTGGTTGGTATATAAGGTGTCTGCACACATATCGCTCGTTGCTGTCAGGGGTAAAAGGGGCAATTTACCAGAGTTGCCCAAAGGGATGATTACTGACTTATGGGTCAAGGATGGCAGTATTTCTGAAACTGCACAGTTTGTGAACTGTTGGTTTGCTGTTTGGAAAGAGTGTTCATGGTGGCAAATGGCGCTTTGTGAATAAGCAACATAAAAAACTGCAGAGCACCATGTGCCATTGATACAACACCAAACATGAATAATAGGTTTTGAAAAATATGTACTAACACGCCAAAAAAAAGAAAAAAAAACCTATACAAAAATTATATTTTTTTAAAATTTTTAAAAAATTTTTTATCCCAATTTAAATACAAAAAACACATATGCAAAAAAAAAAATGGGGCAATGTGGACAATCCCTACCAAATTTATTATACAAATCACTAAATTGAAATATAGCGCAATCGCCAGGGGAATAAATAACCATATTATTTTTATTTTTATTTATATATTATTTATTTTTAATTATTAATTAATATATATAGCCCCAAATGTGAATCCAATTACTAAAGTAACCCCCAAAGCTAATTTTTTAAAAAATTTAAATTCGACAAAGTAGGCCTGGAAAAGACCCCAATGGGGTTTTTTTCCCCACTGCTTTGTAAATGTGCCATTGATGTAAAACAAAATATTTGTGTGTTAAAGTGTGCAAAGTTTAGCAGACACATTTAAAGTTTGGAAAAAAAAGTTCACCCCCCTAACTGGTCGGGACTACCAAATAGGTGAAAAAAAAAGTGATTCTGTATAAACCCTTAGTAGGGGGTGGAGGTTGTGTTTTTTAAAGGTAAGAAACTTCGGGTTTCAAAACCCCCTGCAAAACCCCTGCTACCGGGCCCCTCCTATTTCCCCAGACTTGTACCCACCTGAGCATCTGTAGGAGTAACACAATCATCTTTTTATTACAGATCCTCAAAACACCACTCTCCGTGCTTGGGATGCAGTCAGGATGGCTCCAGTACTGTGCAAAACCCCTAGAACCTTATTTTTCAGTCCCCCCTCATCTGCTTTTTTTGGCTTTTGCTGCCAATATGGTTTTCTGGAAAATTAGCTGATGGTCATAATATTCTGACTGGACTGAATATTTTCAAAAGGGCGTCAAAAACATAAGAAGTGTAATATGAATGTTTGCTTGGGGAAACCGCCCCCTTACTTTTTCCCCAATTGTGTTTTTAAATCTCGTTCTTAAAAAAATTTTAGAGAATTCAGCTTTCTAAAAATCTGCGCAAAAAAAATTATGAGTATTATTATATGTGGCATGCAAATTTATTACAGATTATCTTATTTGTATTTTAAGTAGATTTGTGCATATTATTCTATACCATTTGCAAACAAATATTGAGCAAAGATTTATGACTGCCATGCCATGTTTCTTTGAGGTGTGAATGTATTAAACCAAGCATGAATAATTCTCTGGTAGCTTGATTTATTGTACTTTTTCATTATAATTCCCATGATAATTACGGATTTTTACTCATCTGGGGCTGTGTGCACTTAACGTTCTCTTTCTGAGGAAGGTTAATGATGCAAACAATCGTTTTTCAGGGCACTGTTAAAGGGGTTTTCTCACTACAATGATTAGCTTTCCTCATGTAGGGAAAGGTAAATGACTATTTTCAAATACATTTCTTTTTCATTTTACTTTGTTGAGAAGATAAGAGAAATTTTAGCTCTTCTGAGTGCACACAAGTTTCTCTTGGTTACCGACCATCTCCCTCTTCACTCTTATCCAACTGCTGAAAGCTGCTGTCCATCCACAGCAAGTGACTCCCTCCTGTGTGTGATTTCTAGGAACAGTGCTTTGTTTGTTTAAAGGGATTTTGCCATGAAGTAAAATTGACGTGGGAAGCTTGCAAATGAAATAACAAACATTTTCACCATTCATTATTATTAAAAATTCTGTAGCGTTTTTGTTTTAGCTGCTCCTTTAGTGATCCATTGTTTACAGCTTGTCTCCAGGGGCTTGTCTCCTCAGTCCTGGTCAGACATGCTCAGACATCACTTCTCATCTCAGGCAGCTACTGAGTGTTCAAACCCCGGGTGCTGTCACTCTACTTCCGTCCTCTGTACTCCTTAGTAATTAGTCAAACAGTGAAAATAAATAAAAAAGAAATATAAGAAAATAGAAACAAAATAATCCTCGGCACTGCTGCACGGCACTATTCAAAACATGTGCAGCGTCTCTGTGTTGATGCAATATTTCAACTGTGGATAACAGCAGTGCTCAGTGATCACAAAGTCGTACTTTACATAGGCATAGGAGAAGAATAATGTAATGATCCACGGCACTCACCAATCCTTTTTCTGTAAACTTTATATTCAGCAACTCGTTACAGACATGGGACAGGGATAACAGATACGTCTTCACTTAGAACGAACAGGCAACGGCCTTTTCGCGCGCTGACGTGCTTCTTCCGGGCCTGGAAGAAATGCGCCAACGCGCGAAACGGCCGTTTCCTGTTCGTTCTAAGTGAAGACGTATCTGTTATCCCTGTCCCATGTCTGTAACGAGTTGCTGAATATAAAGTTTACAGAAAAAGGATTGGTGAGTGCTGTGAAATAAAAAAGAAACCTCAGTAAAGTATGTGCATTGATAAAGAGAAAAAAAAACAGGTTTGATTCCTGCAGGGATATGAACCTAGGACCCTTATGCTGTGAGGCAAAAACTTTACCTCTCAGCTAATAACAATGCTTTACATGATCAGACGGAGAGGCCTGGTGATGTCATCCTGCTGGGTCACATGATATGCAATTCAAACAAATCACACACGCTCCCTTCTGAGCACACAGAGCTGAAGAGCTGGATACAAGAGGTATGAAATGAGATCGTGGCAAAACCCCTATAAGATAACTACACATTTTCACTCCTTAGAGCTCTATAGTCTTGTGCCCTACAGATTTTACATCTCCTGCAGTCATTTCAATGTAACAGACTAAGCTAGGAATAGCAGAACTGATATACCAGTCACTGCTGTAGACCCCACCACAGCCTGACAAGGAAGAGTGAGTCTGAAGCTGGCTGTGACTCTGTCGAAACTGCATGGTGAGAAAATCCTTTTAACAGAATTTCTTCCAATTCACCCTGCAAATTTTACTGCTGCTTCTGTTTTCAAAATGTAAAATGTAATCCAGAAGATACGATCACACAGAGCAGCTGACTGTTGAAAGATTCAGATAATTAGGAGACACAAATACATTAGTTCTTTAGTTTCCACTGTGATATCTGCAAATTGTAACTTTTTAGCTTCACTGAAAACATCACACAGTGATCGTGAGATTTCATGAAATCCTCCCACAATCCATTGCACAAATTTCACAAATTTTCTAGAATGACAAGATCCTTGGCTGTATGTGCATTGACAAAATTTTAGAACCATTTTAATACATTAGGAAATGAATATGCTATAAGATGCCAGTCATCACATAGATGCTCAGAAAAGAAATAGCTATAGGAGAGGTAGTGGTAACAGTTGCACCTGGGCTCTGGTGCCTGAGGGCGGCCAAACTAATAGGAAGAAATCTGTTTTATAGATTGGCACATAGTAGGATGGGATTCCTGTTATAGATTTTGCATTGCTGCCCAAGAGCTTCAAGTTACGCCTCTACAACTAAAGGGCATTTTATTTTAATGGTCAAATAGATCCTTGCCTTGTCTTCATCTCCATAATCTAAGGGCATTGAAAAAAATGGAAAGCAGTATGGTGGTAGTGAGAATACCAATGAGGATGCCAGCAAGGTCATGCTACATCCTATAATACACTTAGTCCAATCAAAATAATGGATTATTTCCATTTCAAAACATACAAGACTCAAACAATGTTGGCTGCTTGTGTGTTACAACTACAAAGAATAAACCTCCATTGAACTGCAAACCACCTTCTCATTAATCAACTTCTGAGCCCTGACTGGGGGTTGTACTAGCATTGTTTTCGTCCCAGTACAGCCCTAAAGAATACCAAATAAATGTAAAAATGTGAATTGCAAATTATGTATTTTTTTTACATTTTTAATTTTTATGGTCTTTGTTAGGTGGCCACACACATTATATTAACCCCTTAGGCCGAACGCCTGAAAAGTAGTTAATGACCAGAAATTTTTTTTCAGTTTTTGCCTCCTTGCGGTTTCAACAGTTGTAACTTTTTTATTTTTTCAATGACACAGTTGGACGAGGCCTCATTTTATTCGAGACAAATTGTACTTTAGGGAGAATAGTTTAAGTTCACTTATAAATAATTGCAGAATTTTTTTTCAATTTTTTTTTGTTTTTTTTATTTATTTTTTTACACCATTCACATTTCACACTTAATAACTTGTTAGATTAATTCTACAGGTTATTACGGTGGTATGGATACCCCAATATGTAAATTTTTTTTTTGTGTGTGTAAATGTATGCACAATTATCTTTTATTAAATATTTATTTTTATTTTATTATTTATTTTTATTATTTTTTTTACACTTTTTTTTTTTTACTCTTTTTTTAAATCCCATGATGGGAGAACTGTGTTACTTTTTTTTTTTTACACTTCTTAGACAGCCCTGGGGCTACTCTAGGTCCCCAGGGCTGACTGTGCAGTCGTTCCCCGACGTCGAAAGACAGTGGACAGTCGTTAAGGAGTTAATGTCAGCTGAACCTAGGAGCCAACCATCTAAAGTCTATAGATGGCAAAAGTCAGGTGATTGATTGAGCTGTTGTATTTCAATATGCCCGTTCCTTTTATTTTCATGGTAGATACGGTCTCACCTGAGGTGTCTGACAATGGCTTACTTCCCTCTCTCTATTAAGAATACATGTACACTCAGCCAGTATGAGCATGCATGTGTATGAGGGGGTTGGGCAGAATAGCTGTCTGCTGAATGTCCTGGTCAGCCTTGTATTTTTACAGTGTTTTTGTCTTGAATCTCCTTTCCTGCCTCCCTACTGTACATACATTAATTCCCACAGACATCCCAAGGAGTATCTATTGTCCTTGGAATCACAAGTGAAACATTTATGGTACATGTTTTATTGTTATGGGTAACAAACAATTCCACTGCCTTATTTTTCTTTTCATATCTGACTTCTCTACATGATTTGCAATGTTCACAATAAAAAAAAACTTTAACTCCTTAATCCCCTCATTTTATATAGCTTATAGTGAGGATGCCTCTAATTTTAGGAGGCTGAAATTCTAATTTTACTTTAGGATATTTATATAATAAATTAGGGATAGTAGGACTGCTTCTTATAATATACTAGTTCCTTTCCACAACTTCTTTATACGACTCTCTAGATTATGAAGGAACTTATTGTAATAACACAATGCCATTGATGTCAATTTTATTTTGTGTATCATCATCATGTGCTCCTTAAAGGGGTTATCCAGCAGAAAATAAATGGGTCCAGGCTGGGGAAAAATAACAAAAAAAATTATACTTATCTACAGGTGCCCCGCCACTGCCAGTGCGGAGCTCCCCGACGATTCGCAGCTTCTCACTTCTGAGAACACTGCTAAAATGGAGGTGGGGGGCGGGGGAGGGTTGGGCCGCTAAGTATAATTTTTTAAATTTGAAATGGCCTATACTATTCTAAAATAAAAAACAAAGATTTGAAATAGACATCCTCTTTAGGGTATGTTCACACGGGCTAATTTCGGCGTGCAGGTCGCGTCATATTTGCGCTTTAATACGAGCGAGATGCGCGCCGAAATCACGGTAATCCATAGTTCTCATAGAGAACTATGTATTACGCCTCCTCTCCCTGGGCGTACAATACAATCGTATAGTATGCGCGGGGAGATAAATGACAATTACTTGCGGCAAATACGTGAAACGAGTAATGAATGTCAATGGGGCCGGCGGGCTGCCCAACCCCCCCCCCCCAAACAGGCAGGTGTAGAACTCATCTAGATTCCCAAAAAGGTTAAGGCCAAGTTCCTTTATTTATACCCCTTTCAGCAGGGTATAAACACCAGGGAATATGATTGGCTAACATGCATTTCAAATGGTTTTCGATGAGCTATAGAATTTCATGTTTTACACAACTTATTGAGTAATTATGGCAACTAAGCAAATGTTACCACACGAGTGTCTTATCTAAACAGAAGGCTACTAGCTAGTGTCGTTTCAAGAGAGTCAGCTAGTTTGGCAGGCAGCCAGGCGCCATCTTCTTGTTTGTGCATCAAAGAAATTAGAAACACATAAAATATAGTCTTTGATCCAGGGTCTTGTAATGGCTTCTTGGGGGAAGATGGCGACTCCTTCATCAGTAGACATAACGCTTTATCTTAGGATACAGAGGAGATTGTGCACACAGCATATGCAGTGAGTGTTGTCTCTTAGGATATGTTCACACGATGGTCCCGAAACACCCAATGTACATTGTGTGTTTGGGGAGCTCGTGCTAACAGGCGCGTACTCCCGCGGCGCGGAGGGGCGGCGACCCGCCGGCCCCATTGACATTCATTACTCGCGGCGCATATCCGGCGCAAGTAATTGACATGTCACTTATCTTCTTGCCCGTACAATACGGTCGTATTGTTCGAGCGGGGAGAGGAGGCATAATCCATAGTTCTCTATAGAATCCAACTCTATGAGAACTATGGATTACCGTAATTTCAGCGCACATCTCGCCCGTATTAGAGCGCAAATACGCGGCGAAATGCGCCAAAATTGTGAACATACCCTTAGTGTGACTGGGGGGGTTTACAACATTGCAGCTCATTATTGGATCGAGTCTTGCCTACTACATCACTGTACATACAGTTTCTTAGATAAGCTAGAAATGATCACCTCAGCAGAAATTTATGTATGTACAGCTAGGGGAACAAGGAGGACACAGGTGGTTGGGTAGGTAGGGTAGGTGTTTGAAAGTGGCCAGGAGAGATTTAAGGCCGTGTTCACACGGCTTATTCCCGACGGATTTGTGCGCCGTATTGAGCGCACAAATCCGCTGTGAATAAGGGGCGGGACGGGGGCGGGGCCGGAGCGCGGCGGGGGCACCGCTCCCGGCCCCATAGACAATGCATTGTTTACGGCGCGACCGCGCCGTAAATAATGTGCATGTCACTTTCTCCCCCCGCGGCGGATTTGCCGAGCGGGGAGAAGCGACGGATTCCACTGTTCTCTATGAGAGCAGTGGATTACCGTAATTGCTGCCGCGGATTAGCGCCGTACTGAAGCGCAAATCCGGCGCGCAGTACGGCGCCAATCCGCGGCAGAATAAGCCGTGTGAACGGGGCCTAACAGTCATGATTTAATCCTGCAGTTGGCAGGAAGCCACACAGGGTAGACTAACCTTCTCTCTACACAAGACAGCTTGCGCTAGTAGTAATTAGAGTGTGAAGTACATGATATAGCTGCCCGTAATGAAGGGTATAAAATTGCATGGATACAGCTGAGCTTGAAGAAACAAATTATATTGCTAAAATTTTGCTGGTGATTAAATTAAAGGGTTTGTCCAATTCCTTAAAATTATGGTTAAGTGGGAACAGGGTGGAAAAATAAAAAAATAAAGTTATGCTAACCTCTCCGTCCTCTGCTGTTGCCGCTCTGAAGCTTCCCAAGATCTGCTGCTCTTCACTTCCTGTGCCATGTGCCGACACAGAGGAAATGCTTGCACTTCATTCACTCACTTTGGAGTGCAGACCTGTGTCGGGACAAGAACCCCAAAGTGAAGAGGAGCAGATCCTGTGAGGCTTCAGAGACACATCGGTGGGAGACCATGAAATAAATCTCTTTTTTTTATTTTTTCCCATTTCGGCACCATTTAACCATAATATTGAAAAACTGGACAACAGATTTAAGGTTATGTTCCCCTTTACATACTATCAGTACAGGGCTGCTCTTCATCTTAATTGTACATCCCAAAAAAATTAAAGGGGTATTTTCCATTTAATTGAGTAGCATTAAACAGACAGAGGTAAACAGACTATTACTAAATACATTGCTCTTCCGATTTTGCTTCCCTTCAGAGCTATAGCAGTTCTTATCTCCTTCTTGCATAAACAAGCTTCTCTATGTTACTGATTTCTTCTCTTTGCTCTAGCAGTTCTGGCCATGATAGTGACCTCACTCCTTGCTGTGTCTTGCAGAACAGGAGCTTGTTTAGGTTTGTTACTGACGAACTTTAATCTTTTAGAGCTCTGTAGCCTTGTGCCTTGTTCTTTAGACCCAATGTGCCAATCTTTGCTGTAGACTCTCCTGAACAGGAAGTGCGAGACTGAAGCTGGCTGTAAAGAGCAGACTCATCATGGTAAGAACGCCCATTTAATCTAAGCACTAGATTAATATTAGCAGATCTTGACCAAAATTCAATTTTATGGGGGTGATTTATGCCATTTGTATGTATTATGTCTAGACTATTGCTAAACTTTGCTATTAGTTGCACTTGTGTTTGTAATGCCATCTAACAACCCATTGATGCATTTTAATGCACTATATTAGTAAAGGATTATTGACATTATATATAAGGTTTTCATGCTGAATGTGTGGTTTTAAATGTGTGTTGCTAACAAATCCGTACATACGCAGCAGTGTAAGACTCGCAGGACACTCTTGGACTCCTTGAGGCGAAGAGAGCACAAAATGGTGTGTAGAGTTTGAATTGCCTTTTTGCCCTCTACTAAGCATCTGCATATCACAAGGCATTATGGGAAAGGAGCTGAGGGTCTTGAGAAAGTGAAAGGGATATTTAGCCAAGCCAGTATCTCCCATCTGCAGAGCTGTTTTGGGGATGTTTGTCCCTCATCAGTGCAGAGCAGAGCGATACTGGCTGGCTGTGTGGGAGGCAATGAGTGGCTCAGAAAGGGGAACATCTCTCCTTGAGGCGAGGACCCAGTGGGTCAAAAGCGAATCGAGGATTTGTTACATCCAATAGAGGGCGCTTGAGCTTCTCAGCTCCTTTCCCAGCTCCTTGTGATATGCAGAGGCTTAGTAGAGGGCAAAAAGGCACTTCAAACTCTATCCACCATTTGGTGTTCTCCTCGCCTCAAGGAGAGATGTTCCCCTTTCTGAGCCACCCATTGTTTCCCACACAGCCAGCCAGTATCACACTGCTCTGCACTGATGAGGGAAAAACATCCCGAAACGGCTGTCTGCAGATGAGAGATACTGGCTTGGCTAAATCTCCCTTTCACTTTCTCAAGACCCAGTGGGTCAAAAGCGAATTGAGGATTTGTTACATCCACTAGAGGGCGCTTGAGCTTCTCAGGTCCTTTCCCATAATGCCTTTTTGATATTTAATAAATGTTGTAAGTTAAAAGGATCTGTCCTTGGACAGATTCCTTTAAAGCGGTTGTCCTCAGATAGCCATTGGTGGCATTTTACAGATGATTGCATACAAGGTGATACATTGCTTTCATTTCTTTAGCAATTGGTAGGGATCACAGTATTCAGATCACCAATTTGACAATTCTGGCATATCCTCGCAATATGTAACCTATGTCTATCCTGAGACAACCTCTTCAAGAAAATCTGTTAAAACATTTTGAGACAAAGATGGCTGAAGTGACTTTTACAGTGATATATCACTTGCAGCACATTGCCAATTATATAACATTTTCTGCTGTTAGGCCCCATTCACATCACGTTTCTTGTCCCTCTTCATGACACCTGTTAGGATGCTGTAAAACAGTGGTTCTTAACCTTTCTAATGCCGTGACCCCACAATATAGTTCCTCATGTTGCGGTGACCCCAAACCAAAAAATTATTTTGATGGCTACTTTAAAACTGTAATTTTGCTACATGAGGGGTTACATATGTGTGACGCCTCTGAGCGGTACCTCTACATGTCACATACATATAAAGGTACCACTCAGAGCCGTTACATAGATGTAACCTTATACAGGGGGGCCTGTGAGTGGTATATGGGGGGTTACATATATGTGACACCTCTGAGCGGTACCTCTACATGTCACATACATATAAAGGTACCACGCAGAGCTGTTACATAGATGTAACCTTGTCCGGGGGGAGGCTGTGGATGTGCACTTAGAGGGTTACATATGTGACCCCTCATGTGCCACTCACAGCCCCCCCTATAAAGGGGGGGGGGTAAATGTAATGTGCATATCATGTAATGTCTGTATGTGGTACAAGTAATATGTTATTATCCTGTTACTTGTACCACGCACAGCCATCACATGATGCAGTGGAAGTTTGTGTGTTTAACACTAAATTACCTTGCAGCCAGGAACAGCCCTGCCGTACAGTGTCAGCGTTCTCTCTGCACTGAGTATGGCAGGGCTGTTCCTGACGCTTGGTGCATATTGTGAGCACGTGATGCAGCGCGCTTTCAGCGTCCTGCACGCACCGCCCACAAGAACCGGCGGGACGTGAGTCCGTCCTCGCCGCAGCGCTGCTCACAGGAGCGGCTCACTGAGCCACCAATGCTGCGAGTAACGGCGCCCACTGCTACCCCTCCCCTCAGTAATACAAACGCTGTGAGCGCCGCACTATGCAAGCAGCTGCAGGGAGGGGCGCAGCGGCGGCCACAGCGCACCTCCCTGCAGCTATTAAGCCAGTGTGGCGCCTCTCTCAGCTCTCCGTCCGGCGACCCCTGTGTTTTGGTCGTTCGACCCCCGCCGGGGTTGCTACCCACAGGTTGAGAACCGCTGCTGTAAAGAGTTTATCCCAATGGATACCGCCGGGGTCGTGATGGGGCTATATGCATCTATAGGGAAAACTTAGTCCAAATTGCACTATGTTTGACCCATTTATGGAACATATACGCTTTGTGTATCAGATACAAATACGTGGTAGACCATGATTTTGTCTCCAATGCACAAAGCTTATGTGTTCGGTAAATAGGTCAAATAGGGTCCCATTTGGACAACGTTTGTCCTATTGAGCTCTATGCACCCATCACGACCCTTCAGTGATATCCGACTAGATACATTTTTCACGGTATCTTGATGGATATGACAAACAGGGAAGAGAAGTGTAATCTGCATATCTGCATGTGGCCTAAACTCTGTAAAATGTATTGAATTTGAAAAAATGTTAATGTCTTTCTGTACATGAAGTTGCAATTATTAAATAAGTTGAATTTTGGCAAATAGTATAATTTGTGCTGACTGGAAGCAATAATTTGGAAAGATTTTATATACGTGTTAATTATATATAAAAGCTCCTAAAATATTACAAACCCTATACTATTCAGTTCACAATTTTGTTATAACAATATGTCGCAATTTTTTTCTACTAAAGGGTGGATATTACACATAAATGTGTGTTGTGCTCCCTCTAGTGGAGAGGTTTGCATTGTCAGCATGAATAACAATAGTGCAGGACAGTAGTGTTTGTACACAGCTTGCTGAACAGCCAGCATTAGGCCTCATTAACACTTGGCTTTTTGGTCAGGATCTTGTATTTAGAGCCCAAATCAGAATGGAACACAGAAAAGTATAATGGAAAGATTTTAATTTCTTACATGTTTTGGACCCTATCTTGGTTTTAGAATAGCAAACGCGGTACTCACACAGATGATCAGCTCACTGCAAGTAGTTCAATTCAAATGACTCCCAAGGTGGCATGGCCGAAGCAAAACCACCACTCCTCACGAGATAGAAAGTTTCCTAAGGAAGGCCAGCTTCAACTTGTGGAGATCATGTAAAATCATTGCTTTATTTCTTCCCTGGTAAAATAGCACAATCAAATAATCATGACACCTCACAAGGGATTAAAAGTAGTCATTACAGACACGTTTTGGGTGACTAATGACCCCTAGATGTACCCTTAGAAATACTGGTGTTAAATGCTAGTGTAAATACTCAAGTATAAGGCATGTCTACATGGCATAGAAACGATCGTATTTTTGGTGGTTTTAGGATTTTTTTAATAGACTTTAATAGAAAAAATGACCCGTAGCCTACATAGTTGGTTTTTTCTCTGCTCACTTTCTGGTGCCAGCGTATTATACAACATGCTGTATAATCTGCCGGCATTTTGAGTTTTGCCGACGGCAAAAAAACCACGACCGACGGCAAAAAACACGAGAACCGACTGCGGTTTTTGCACAAAACAGCGACAAAAATCACGGTCATGCATCGGACAAAAAACGGTCAACTTTCGGACAGTTTTTGTCCAATGCCGTTTAGACCTAGCCTAAGTGTGGACCACACAAGCAGTTTTGGGTAAAGTTCTCTGTACCAAACCCAGGAATAAATCCAAAAAGAAGGAAAACTATAAAGGAAAAAACTATGGACATGTTTACATGGCTATGTTTTCTGCTTAGAGAGGATAAACACATCATAAAATAACAGTAGGAAATAAGATTGTGTTTTCAATAGTTTTATGTTTTTTTATCTACCAATTCATGTCACCTCTACCCAGGGCATTGGTTAGGGGGCCAAATAAAGACATGCTGGACAAAAAGCAATCCAAAAATCTGCACAGAATTGGGGCAGAATGTGTAATGTTAAATTTACAGGTCATTTCGGCTGCAGATTTTTTTCTGATTTTCAACCATTTAACCCTTTGCAATAATAATCCATACTAAACTACTACATATAAATAATGCAGTATAGGTGAGACCATGCAGACATCCAGCCGTGTGTGGCTTAACCTCACCTACCATTGTTGAGTATGTATTTAAAAGACAACCTGTGAGCTCATTCATGCTGCCCAAAACATGGGCAGCAAGCAGGGCCGGTACGACAAGTAGGCAACCGCCAAGGACGCCACTTCATTCCAGGCAGGGAAGGCGGTGCAAGAAGACATGGAGTGGGCTGAACTTTCCATTGTGGGGGTGCTATTTGCCTTTTTTGCCCAGGGCACTAGAATACATGAAAAAAGTCCAGATGATCAGCACCGGGCCGTAGAAAAAGGAGGAACTTTATTTAGAAAAAGACTGCCAATACAAAAACGGCATAAAAACCACAGCAAATAAAAGCAAGCAGGCAAATCAGAGAGATATGAAGGACACGGACGCTGACATGTTTCGGGCGGTAGCCCTTAGTCGTAGCCGCTTTTGTATTGGCAGTCTTTTTCTAAATAAAGTTCCTCCTTTTTCTACGGCCCGGTGTGATAAACTGACTTTTTTCATGCTTATCTCTGGTGCAGCTTGGGCACCGATCGTGCACGGGAACCTAAGGAGAACTCTCAAGTTGGGCTGTGCATCCAGGTGAGCTGGTTATCCTCCACGTTGTAAAGCACTAGAATACATTGTCCCAGTCCTAGTGGAAAGAAATAGATGCAGGTTTTCCTGTCTTCATAGTGTGAGTTTTACCCTGAAACACTATAACAATTCAGAATAAAACACCTCATAAAACTAAGCTGGGAATGAGGAGTACTGCAGCTATCAGAGATGAGTCCAATGTTCATCTTCTCCGCACCCGTCAGCTTAACTGACAGGCCTTTCCCCTGTCCAGATAATAGTAAATTGATCCAGCCCATCCAGAATAGGATTAAAAGTCCATGCTTTATTGACAATCCATTAAAAAAGCATGTAGTAGCAGCACAAGGTAAGCTGATGCGTTTCGGGGAGACCACGCTACCCCTTACTCATAGCATGCTTGTGCTGCTACTACATGCTTTTTTAATGGATTGTCAATAAAGTATGGACTTTTAATCCTATTCTGGATGGGCTGGATCAATTTACTATTATCTGGACTGTGGAAGCTGTAACCAAGCGGATCCGTGCAACTCCATTTTGGAAAGTGTTGAGCTGGCTTACTTGCTGAGTTAGGCCTTTCCCCTGTCTGCGCATAGAAGGATACTTACTAGTGAAGTTAAGTGGGGAAGAGAGAAGCCGCACATCGCGCTCATCTCTCCTGGCCATGGCGCATTTCCCTGTACACCGCTCCATTTTACAGGAAGTTTTGCTATACAATGCCATAGCAATTCAAGATAAAACACACAACTGAGTAATACAAACAAGCAGCAATTTTATACTGCCCGTGGTTTAGGTGGCACGAACAAACTGTCAGCTTCCTTTTATTTCCTTTTAAAAAATACACCCAGAAATAGTGGGCATGCTTTTGGCTGCAGGTGGCTGGACGCTCATGTGGCCTAGTCCCCACTACAAAAATTCTAAGTACAGCCCTAGTCTAGTTAGTCATACTGATTAGTCACGTTGGTCCAGAAACCATGAATGAGCTGACAGGTTCCCTTTAACTAGATCATTATATCTTCATAGTATTACTGGCAAACCTCATTCTACCTACAAAACTGTGGAGCCATTAACAAATCAATTTTGATGGCGGTATGGTTTTGCAGTTAACCTGCAATGTCATGTGACTCTTAACTAGCAAGTTATAAACATTGGTCTTCAGCCACATGTGGCTGGACGATCATGTGGCTTCACCATAAGGAGGGGCATGTACTGGTTTATGTTGTGCAGCTAGAACTGTTAAGATGCTTTCACACAGAGTGTTTTTTATGCATTTTTGGATGCATTTTTTGCAGAAACGTACAGCATTAATTGCTGTGCATTTCTGCACAAAAATGCATCCAAAAACACACCAAAAAAAACTTTCCGTGTGAAATCATCCTTAAAGGGGTTTTCTTGTTACAAAGATCATATCTCAGATTATGGGGACAGTAAAAATAAGCACTTTTGTAATTGGGTTGAATTACCTAAGTCACTTAGTATAGTAGATATGAGCTTTTCTGTGCATCTGTTTTCTATTTCTGCTGCTGCTAGTTGGGACACGCCCCCTTTTCTGTGATTGGCTAGTCAGGACACACCCCTGGATGGATTCCTCCCTGGACACGCCCCCTGCACTGTGATTGGCTGACTGACATTTCATTCAGCCTGTTGGGATACGCCCCAGACAGGAAATGCCCCAGACACGCCCCCTGCACTGTGATTGGCTGCCTGCACACTCTGTGTTTACCCTCTGAGCTGTTAAAATCGAAAGTAAAACCAGCTATGTATACTCATCTGCCATCTCTCTAATTACTGACTGTTTAACTCATAGATTCCCTCATATAACACAGTCTTAATTCCTGTGTTCCCTCCATGTAACACAGTCATACAGTCTCCTGCCTGATAACAGAGGGGTAGGGGGGGGGGGGGGGGGGGCAGTGTGATTCCTAATGTTTTTTCATCATTTTCAGGCTGTGTGTATAATGCTTATGCACAGCAAGGGTTGTGGGCCTGGAGTGAAGGCCTTGCAAACCCCACAAGAGAACACTGCGGAGGATGCAAAAACTGCCTCTCCAGAAACCCTTCCCCCTTCTACGAAAAACAAAAATGAGTGTGTCACAGCTTTCAGTGGGGGAGCCCGCCTCCTTGCAGGAGGACACCCCTGCGAGGGGAGAGACACACCCCCTGCCGGAGGAACGCCTGCTGAGAGGAGAGACACCCCCCGGATTTAAAATCAATCTCAAAATTTTAGCTGAAGAGCCGAAACCTCAAAGAAAAACCCCCCTTTAAGAAAAAAACCCGCAAAAAGTTTCCTATAGGTTGTTGCAGTTTTGCTCTTTTTGGCCATGTAACATGTACAGGTGTAATTAATTTATTTTCTTCCTTTGAACATTTGGGCAAGATCACGTTGCAAAACTATGGCAAAAACACTCCTCCCAAGCCCCCTGAAAACTTTTTTTTTTTTTTTTTAGAGCTATCAAAACAAGCAGCTTTGAAGAGATTTTCATCAGATTTTTTTATATAACTCTATGGAGGAAAAAAAGTTGCCACTACTTTTCAGGCTAGGAACACACCTAGACTTTTATCTTTCCAGAGGAATGAATAAAGTAACTTGAAAACCTCTTCAAAATCCCCGCTTAAGTGATTTCTTTCCCCTATATTTTCTTAGTCACTACTGGAATTTCTGGGAGTGATTTTTAAAAAAAGTAGCATAATTGTTTTATCTCCGTGGAGTAACATGAAAGTTAATTGTAAAATTTCTCTAAACATTAGACTTAGGGTTTTAGTTGTTATATAGAAAAAAGTCTTAGGGTAGGTTCACACAACATATTTGTGGCGCCAACATTTGAGCGCCACACACTGCTTTTTTTTAAAATTTACCCCCTTTTGAAAACACAAAATTTTCAATGAAAAAACAAAGGGGTAGTACAAAAAGCAAAATATCTGCCTCCATATTTTAAAAATTTCACAAAGGGGTATATGCCGGGAAAGAATTGAATTAAATTTTTTTTTCGGCGGGGCCAAAAAATTACACGAGTAAAATATGCGTCTTGTGAATGATGGTGCATGTTTTACATTTTCTGTCCCATTTAGAAGTGTTTAGAACATAAAGACCCAAGAAAGATGGGGGGGTTGTGCCCGATTTTTGGCGGAACTTGCGCCTCACCGGTCTGAATCCAATGTGGCCACAGGGGATGCGGGGTTTGGGCAACCTTTGCCACTTTCGGGTGGGGCCCTAACAAAAAGGGGCGTGCATTGGGGACCCCTGGGGCATTCTTTGGGGGAGGACAAAGGCCAAAATTTAAAAAATCCCAGGCTTTCATGAACGCAGGTTGGCCAAAATGAGGCGCAATGCAAACTTTTACAGCTCCGACAGGAAAACCTGTTTTAAAGTGGTCTATTGAGCCGAAGGGCGAAGTGGAAACGCGGAATTTCTTGTAATTTTGCTCGGTTCTACCTAAAAGGGAGTTAAAACTCGTTCAATAAATATTTGTCAAGAAAAAAAATAATAAAGCAAGAAATCCTGTTGGGGGAAACAGGTTCCCAAACAAACCTTTTTTTGTATTTTACTAAATTGCATTAAACCCCAAAGCAGGACAATAAAATCTAAAATTGTTTTTAAAAGAAAAATGTGTTAAAAAAACACTGGGCAAAAATGGGCAAATGGGGAGCAACTTTTGGGGAAAAATCTGGGAACATGGTGCAAAAAAATCGCATTGGTTATGTTTCTGTTAATTATGTAATTTCCCGGGGTTGGGAAAAACATTTTGGGAGGGAAATTTTTTTTTAAAACATTGGATTTTTTTTTCCAGCACTTGTATATGTCTGTGGAATAGGTAATTAATTTCAATAAGCAAGCCATTTTATTCTTCATAAAGTGTGGCATGTATTTGTAATGTAAATCCAGAACGGATTTCGAGTCGGAGATTTTCAGTCCCCCCTAGTAAATAAAGGTGGGCTGTACTTCAGAGGAAAAATTTCCCTTCCGGATTTACAATTTCCCAAAAAGTGGGGGGGGGGGGAAATTTCGTCCGGAATTTTCATCCGAAATTTCCAAAGGAAACCTTTTTAAGCTAATAGTTTTATTTTTTTTGCCCAATTTTGGTTTTTGTTTTTACGGACGTAAATCGGATGTAAATATGTCAAGGGAAAGAAGCCCCGGGAACAAAAAATCCTGTTGGGGAACCCCAGGTCCCAGCCAACCTGTGCTGTGCTGGCTCTTGTTGAAAATACTAAAAAAAAAATTAAAAAGTGAATGAAAACCAAAAACATCTTCATTTTTTTAAATTTAAAAAAATAAAACCAAAATTCAAAATCTGTTTCAACATCTGCTTTTCCTTATTGAATGTTAAAAAAAGTTCCAAATTTTTCTCCCTTTTTTTTAAAACCTTTTAGCTATTAAATTTCTTTCTTTGGAGAGCTTAGATATATTTCCTTTGATTTTAAATGATCAACTTTTTCTATACATTGAAATGTATCTTATTCAACTTTGAATTTTCACTTTATTTATTCATTCATTTCAAAGACAACTCTTTTGCTATTCACTAACATGTTTAATGATTTTTCGCAGATTTCCAGCCTGTCTCGAATCGTAATACATGTTAGGCGCATTCCTTCTGCGCCTAAGTTCCGCACTGCGCCTCACACACTGGCGAGGCGCAGGGGACTTTACACCGCATGTATGAGCGCACCTCGGGCGCCGACATGAATGAGGCGCAGCTTTCACGTTCGAGCGCTCCAAAACGGGCGCTCCGACGCACCGATCTTCATACCTGTCGCCCATAGTTTGGGGTTAATTTTGGCATGTATTTCTTCACGAAATAAGTGACGAAATTCATGCTAAAATATACTGTGTGAGCATACCCTTACTGAAAATTTTTTAGGGTATATTTACAGTTTTTTTATTTACATGGATGCTTTCTAGAAATCCACATGAAAACCATGTGGATTCTCCATTTGATGTTTTTCACTGCAGATTTGAATTACGTGATGCAGAAAAAAGAGAAGTTAACAGTTGATGCACAACATATTAAATTTCCCCATTTTATTTTACCCTTGAGGGGATTAGCCCTTTTGGGGTTAATCCTTGCAAAACATGAAAAAATTCCCCTCTAAAAAAGTGAAAGTCTGTGCCAGAAATCTGGACTATGGTTTTATTTGGATGGAAAAATCCATTTTGTGAACAAAACTGTGCTGCAAAACTGCACGTGGTTTTATTATAAATTGCCGCAGTTCAGCGAAGCATTTCTTGGACATGCAGCATGTACAGATTAAGCAAGTTATAACCATCCTCTTGTTTTACTATAAAGGGGTTGTCCATGTTGTTCCAAAAAAAAAGTATACTCCTGGAGTCAAATTTAAAAAAAATTATTCCCCCCTACTGTTTGACATTGCATTGGAACCCTTGGCCCGATACCTGGAGGATTCAGACTTATTCACAGGGATTGCTGTGGGCCACCCAAGTCAAGTTGGCGCTGTTCGCAGATGACCTGCTCCCTTTTGCAGACCGCTAAAAACTATGCCTAAGATTTCATTTTCTCGAAATTCGGCAGATCTTGGGCAAAGGATCAATGCATCCAAGAGCAAACTGTTAGAAATTGGGTCACCTCTCCCGAAAACCACCTGGCAGCAACTGGGGTTGGGTATTGTTCCTGTGACCTCCCACATAACCTATCTTGGGATTAAGATTGGTTGGGCTCCCAGCACACTTTCCAACCTCAATTTCCCACCTTTGATCAAGAAGATAGCAGAGAACTTACGCAATGCAGGCCTTTCCCCCTTTCACGGGCGGGGCGGGTTTCCATGCCATCAAAATGGTCTTTTTTCCCCAAAAATGCTGTATCCCCCCCAGACCCCCCCCTTCATTAATCACTTAAAATTAAGGCTTTATTCATCCTTCTCTCTTTTCTTTTGGGAAAGGAGGGAAACCCGTTAGTGCTACTAAGTTAGTCCCGGTGGCTGAGGGTGGTCTGAATCTTCCGAATATCTGGTTATACAACCTTCCGAGCTCAGCCAGACATGTTTTGGACTGGTGGGGAGAGACAACCCTATTTAATAGACTTAGAACAAATTTTTGGTCTTCCGTGGGATCCCAAACCCCCCCTTTCACATCAAACTCTCTTGCATTCCCCCATGAGTCAAAAACTCACTCCTCATCAAAGATACTATTGCAACCTGGAAACACATTCACTAAATACTTCGGTTGCCTTTCCAAATGTCTAAAAAAAAAGCATTATGGATTATAATTCCCCCAGGGAAGGACAATCCAATGTTTAGGTGTGGAGAGGGGGGGAACGGCCTGGGGTCACCTTTGACATGGGGGGAAGGTGCCCCGGGAAAAATGGCTGAAAACCCATCCCCCCGAAATTTGGCTACGCAACCTGTCCAAAGTCTGCGCCCCAAACGGATTTGACTCTCTTATGGAATGCCACAGAGCATCCTTTTCCCTTTCACGTATTTATGGCATCTTAAGGGTTTGGGAATGGGTGCTGAAAGGTGAAACACCCTTCAAAAAATGGGAACGCATACTGGAGGACCCGAAAGCACCAGATAAAATACTTATAGGTCTCCGAAAAGTACGCAAGGAGGTGTATGTGAACTTGGAGAGAAACCAACTTCAAAATAATCCATATGCGTATTAGGGCTTCAACCTCCCTCGGTCCCAAAAATATCCGAACAGGACCCAGGTATTGTCCTAAATGCAACCCCCCTTTTCCATAACATTGCATGGTATATGGACGTGCCCCCTAACCCCGTCCTTGTGGGATCAGTTTGTTTCATTTGTTCAGAAACATTGGCAAATTAAACTAGATAAGAGCCACAACCTTCTCATTTTCCACCACACAAGACCCCCGGAGGTAGTGGCCCCTGGAGACTCATCATCTCCTGCCACGAACCCTACATTGAGTATAATTCATATAGCAATCTTGGTTGCCAAGCGATGTCTTTTATCATTTTGGCTAAAGCCTCAGACCCCTCCTCTGTTTTTGATAGTAGATAACCTGAAGCAATACCTAGTAGCTGACAAGTTGGAGGCGGAGCGCCACAAGGAGCAGAATGCAGGGAAATTAAAAAAAAAATGGAAACCTCTCATCCTTTCGCACTTTTCAAAAGAGGAAATATCCCAGCTTATGGCCTCTTTCCGCTACATGGGCTGGTATGCGAGAGAGGCTCTGTCGGGCTCCTTGGGTGCTTTACAAGTATAAAATTTGACCTTTCCATATATGGGTCCCTCGTCCCTCGATGACTGTCTCCACCCCACCACCACTGCTGCTACTGCTTCCACCATTGGCCAGCAGGTGGTGGGCTCTGATCGCCCTCCTGTTGCTGTTAGCCTCATGTTAGCCTGTTAGCCTGAGGCCAGGTGACGGGTTGTCATTAGACCCTCGGGGATAGACCACTTTAACTATTATAATTTTGGAGTTGAGACCTCCCAGAATTAGTTCAAGTTCTGCTATTTGAATTTAACAGTTGTGTATAACTATGTTGGACATGTTTTCACTTTGTCTTTGTTGCTATGTGTTGTCTAACACTCATGATGCTCATTATGGTATCCCTTCTCTTAAATTATCCCACACTGTACTGATTTGGGATAATAACCTAAGTTCCTCGACGTACATGGGATTCCGTCCTTTGTTCATAGACATACAGATGTGATGATTTTGATTATGTTTTTTTTTATTTCTTTTTGCTATATTTTGTCAAAACTTTGATAAAATATGTTTAAAAAAAAAAAATTATACTCACCTTTCCCTGGTCCTTTGTTCCAGCACAGTCTGCTGCTGCTGCCAAATGGGAACATCACTGCTGCAGTTGCTGATTGACTACAGCGATCACGTGCCTTGCATTTACATCACCGTTCAGAAGGGGACAGCTCTGAATGGTGATGTAAATAGAGGCCGATGTAAACAGAAAACCAGAGAGTGATGGTAACCGAGGACTGTTTGAAGGCGTGGATAAGCTTTTTTATTATTATTATTTGTGCTCAGGAGCATAATATTGATTTTTGGTTTATCAAAAACCTATTTAACTACTAGTTTAGGTATCAAAGATACAGCAATTTTGCCATTGTTGTTTGGGTTTATAGTTTCAACATGCACGGTGCAGCATGGATGACGCTTTCTATATTCTTTGGGTTATTACTATTATGACAATGCAAAATGTATACAGTATTATGCACAATAAAAGATTTTTTTAGGTTTTGTCACTTCATCCTGGGGCCCCAAAAATTTATTTTTTTTAATTTTTTAATTTTTTTTTTTTTATTTTTTTCTTTTTTTTTTTTGGGGGTTTAAAATTTTAAAATTTGATTTTTTTTGGGGGGGCGGAAACATAAAAATAAATTTTTGGGCCTTTTTTGGGGGGTTTTTTTTAATTTTGGGAAAAAAAATTTGGACATTTTGATAAAGGGTTCCAAAATTTTTTTGGGGGGGGCCCAAAATTGCCCCCCCCTTTATTTCAAAAGGTTTAAAAAAAAAGGGTTTTTTTTTATGGGGTGGGGGGGGGAAAAAAAGTTTAGAAAGTTTTTTTAAAAGTTTAGGGAATTTTTGTTTGGGGTTTTTGGGGGTGGAGAAACTTTAATTTTTTTTTAGTTTTTTTTGTGGGTTTTTCCTTTTTTAACTTTTTCTTTAATAGTTTGTTTTTTTTTTTTTTTTTTTTTAGATATTTAATATACCGGATTTTTTTTAAACATGGACAATATTTTTTTCAGTAATCTGCCTAGGTAAGGGGTTTTATCTGTTTGTAATGCACATTTGGGGGGACATGTATAAAGATCAGTGCGTCGAAGCGCCTGTTTTCACTTTTTTTTCCGTGAAAACTGCGCCTGTGTTTTTCGGGCCGAAATGCGCTCATAAATCGGGGCCTCCAAACCTCCCGGAGACGCCAATGTAGGTCTGTGCGGAGGAATGGTTAAATTTGGGAACCCAATTTAAAATGGTTGGTGTTTTGGGGGTGGTGGGGAAAAAGAAAAAAACCCCTTAGTTAGACCATAAGAAAGTGTGAAGTTTGTGCTTTTTTGAACACATAGGGGGGGGTGGCCAGAGAGGTGCTTTACCCAAAAACTAGTGAAAACTTGATCAACTAAAAACGGGCGAGATGCGCGCCAAAATTTGGTAAACCATAGTTCTCCAGAGAACTATGGATTACGCCTCCTCTCCCCGTCTACAATACGATCGTTTGTACGCTGGGAGAAATGAAATGTCAATTATTCGCGGCGAATATGTGCTGCGAGTAATGAATGTCAATGGGGCCGGCAGGCTGACGCTCCCACCCCCCGCACCCGGGAGTACGCGCTTATTAGCGCGAGCTCCCAAAAGACAC
The DNA here is from genome assembly GCA_025379985.1 of Phyllomedusa bahiana. Lineage (NCBI taxonomy): Eukaryota > Metazoa > Chordata > Amphibia > Anura > Hylidae > Phyllomedusa > Phyllomedusa bahiana. Next base: position 228,073 of record JAODAL010001054.1, on the reverse strand, counting down.
GATGTACTGCGGGTTTTAAGCGCCGAATACATCTTGTGAAAATACCCTTTGGGTTGTTCCAAAAGGGTTTTCACTCCGTGTTACAAAGGCTCTGGGGTCCCTCTAGGGGTGCTCTGTCGGTCCCAAGACGGATCTAACAATAAAATAAAAATTACACTGGTCTATGCCGAACACAGAGCGGGTTCACATGAAGGGTCGCCGCTGCGGTTTTTAATGGGGCAGCTGGGGTTCTAAAATGAAAAGAATTGTATGTCAATTCTTTTCAAACGGAGCTGGGGGGCACGTTTGAAACAGGAGCTGCGCTCTTTCATTAAACGCCGCTTGTGTTCAGCATAAACTGATTCCCCTGTAATTGTTTGATCCCTCTTGGGGCCGACAGAGCGGACCCCTAACGGTCCCCGGGGCTGTAACCGGGTGTAAATCCGTGTGAACAAGCCCTTAGAGTAAGTAGTGGTGTGGGAAATCCCGTGCTTGCACCCTGGTAGGTTTCAAGCATTTGATAAAAAAAAAAAACCTGAAAACCAAATCCTAAAAAAATGTTTTATAAAACTGATTTTTTTTGTTCCCACTGCCTCTCAAAAGCTGCTGCAAAAACAGCCTTTTTTGGTGCTTTTTGGTTTTTTGTTTTTTAGCTTTTTTTGTCGCTTTTTTTGCAGAGATGCACAGCAATAGAGTTGTTATGTATTTCTGCAAAAAACGCGTCAAAAAATGTCCAGCGCTTTACATAGACTCCATTAGTACATTTTCTGTCCTGCTCTGCCATTTTTTGTAACATGTTTCAAAAGATGACCAACAAATAAAACAAGCAGATAAAGTCGTTCTGTAGAGACAACAGAATGTTTTTACTATACAATTCTATGGGACCTCTTTCCAGTAATTTTTTCAGTGTTTTTAAAAAAACGAAAACGCTGGAAAAGCAGACATTTTTCTGTGCTGTGTAGACATAGCCTAATAGTGCACACCACAATGTACTATGGTACAGGGTGAAAAGAGGTAAACTAATCATTGTCCACTATCCAGTGCAATGCTAAGAACAGATGAAAGTCCCTCGTTTTAAAGAGGACTTGTGGCTATTCCTGATGTCTGTGTAAGTAAATCCTTTTGTTCCCTGTGAACTAAGGCCTCGTTCACGCGGCTTATTTCGCCGCGTATTTGCCGACGGATTGACGATCGTCAATCCGTCGGCAAATCAGTCAGAAACAAGTCACAGCCTATTTTCTATTGATTTCAATAGAAAATACGGCTCGTCGTTCACACGACGCGTAGTTCCGTGCTGGATTGCCGTAGCGGATTGACGACGGCAATCCGGACGGAAAAACAATGTGCATGTCAATTATTTACGGACGGATTCACCACCTACAATGATTGGAGATGGGGAACCCGTCGGGAAATCAGTTACAAATACTTCCCACACTTAGTGGCACTTATTTGCAACTGATTTTCAACTGATTTCAGAACGTATTTACGATCGGCAATCCGATGTAAATACGTTCTGAAATAAGCCGTGTAAACATAGCCTAACATTCCTGGAGCATCTTCTCTTATAACTTTGGGATGGGCTGGTCCTCTGTTAACTCCTTAACGACCGTGCACCGTCTTTTGACGGTGGCCCTTTCAGGTCGTTCATCTGCAGCAACGTCTTTTGATGTCGCTGCAGACATCAGGGTTTGCGGAGCCCGGCGCCGCAGCAGTGCTGAGATCAGGGCTGTACTACACAGCCGTGTTCCCAGGGCAGCTCCTGCAGGGGCCTGGGAGTGGGGGAAACCTCCGCTCCCCGAAAAAGTGTAAAAAAAAAAAAAAAAAATTTTAAAAAAAAGTTTTTTTTTTGTAAAAAATAATTGTGCATACATTACACACACAAAAAACCTACACATATTAGGTATCCACACAACCATAATAACCTGTAGAATTAATCTAACAAGTTCTTATGTGTGAAATGTGAATGGTGTAAAAAAAATGTAAAAAAAAATAAAAAATTGAAAAAAACGGAAAAAAATTGAAAAAAAATTCTGCAATTATTTATAAGTGAATTTAAACTATTCCCTCATAAAATACAACTTGTCTTGAATAAAACGAAGTCTCATACAATTGCGTCATTGAAAAAATAAAAAAGTTACAACTGTTGAAATGCAAGGAGGCAAAAACTGTATGCATGTCAAGACATGTCACGGGTCCTCTTTAAAAGGATTTTCTCAGTACAGGCATTTTCAGGCATCTTGTGCTATCTCTCCAGTTTACAACTTCAAATCCAGGGGTGGGTATCTCCTCCCATCATCATTCTGTGTGAGCTAAGAAGACACAGCTCTGCAGACCTCCTGCAGTGATCATTTCTCATGCCTAGAGAGCTGTCACCTCCCTTCCAGGCTGCACAAGCTCCTTGTAAGCAGAACACCTGTATTGGTGTAAACAGTTCTACATACAGTCTGAAATGATGGAACAAATGTGAGAAATGTACTCTGCTCCCTCCTCTGTTATCAGGTAGGAAGTAGAGTGTATGATTCTGTGTTATATGGGGGGAGAGTGAATCTAGTAGCTAGAGACTCAGTAATTGCCCAAATCCTTCACGTAGAGCTTTGTGAGAGGAGCATAGAGGGCTCAGGCAACCTTTATTGCAAAGCTCAGAGGGGAGTGAAAGACAATAGACACAGACAGCAGCCAGCACAGAAACCTCAGGCAGCCAGTCAAAACACAGAGAGTGCAAACAGCCAATAAAAGCACACGGGGCGTATCCTGCACAGGGGGCATGTCCCGACCAGGGTTGAACAAAATATCAGGCAGCAAATCACAGCAAAGGGGGGCATGGACTCACCCCAGGCTTCAGATTTAGCTCTAGACACAGATTAGCTAATATCTTCTATACTAAATGATTTAGGTAATATAAACCAATTGCTAAAGTGCTTATTTTTTCGGTCCCCATCATTACAGATTTGATCTTTGTAGCGAAAAAACCTCTTTACGTCAAACATGTAGTAAACAATAAGCATTTTTTGAAAACGTAGAAGTAGAATTATCAGTTGATTATCAATGATAATGAATTATACATGAGAAATGTGTTTAATGGGGCACATTTATCAAGGTAGTTGCGCCACAATTCTGGTACAATTTGCAGCAAAAATAACGTGTTACATGCTTTACGCCATATTTGCTATGTATTTTAGACAGTTTCAGACGCATCTGTGCCTCGTCCAACAAAGGGGGCATTGCCTCAGCAAAATGGGTGTGGTTTACAAAAAGGGACGTGGCTTAAAATGCCACAAAAATGTGCCAGAATTTTGTCGTAGTTTGTGTTGTAAAAGTAAGCCAACTTGAAGATGGTACAAAGTTAGACTAGACAGTTCTAACCTGTGCCAGATTTATCAACACTGTCATAAATGTGGTGCATTTCAAGACTGTCTAGTCTAATGTACAACTGTCTAAGAGTTATACACTATTGATAAATGTGCCCCAATATGTTTTGTTGCTATTTGCTTTATATATGATAACAATCTATTCAGCAATTTGGCAAGTAAATTGTATAAACACAGTGCAAAGCAGGTAGCCAGGTGCAACTGTGTAAATACCTGTGTTCTTTAAAGAAACCACCCACACCTGTCTGCTGCTCTCTAGACATGAAATAACTAGATAATGTATTAAAGGGACTGTTCACTTTCATTATACCATTTCCTTATAGTGTCCAAAAGATTATCCGGAGGAACCACAATCCAATCTACAGAAGATATCCTCCTTAAGTAGTTTTACTCAAGTATTTACAACTGAACCCTAGGTTGAATTTGCTTTATATAGGTCAGATATTTCATAAGAATATATAATTAAGTGTATCATGATTAAACCCTGTATCAGGCATATTAGATCTAAACTGTAATATTGTGGTCAGAGTCAACATTAGTAGTGGCCCGACAGCTTGAACCCTTAGTCACTGAAGGGTTTAATCAACCCGTTGAAATACACTTTATTTTATGTTCATATGAAATACCAGATTATGCTTATGTAAATTCAGGCTATGAATAACCTTTGATTAATAACTGTGATATATGCATTGGTTTTGGTGTAAATCATTGAATAAAGATACTTTCAAACATTGCAGGGGTCGTCCAGTTATTTATTTTTTTATGAATTAGGCTCACTGAAATGTGTTCCTATACTTTATTGATGTGTATTTTGTGTTTGTTGTATGTTTTAAACATATGTTTTTACTTTTATGTGTATAGCAGTAAGGGTACGTTCACACGGCTTATCTTGGGGCGCATTTCCCCGCGTATTTCACGGTGTACTGCGCTTAATACATGGGGAAATGCGCCCCATAATTACGGTAATCCATAGTTCTCATAGAGAACCTCCTCTCCCCGCTCATACAATACGATCGTATTGTACACGCGGGGAGATATGTGACGTCAATTATTTGCGGCGAACACGTAATGCACCGCGGGAGTACGGGCCTGTTAGCACGAGCTTCCGAAACACACAATGTACTGCGGCGCGTACTGTATGCGTCGCAGTACATCGTGTGAACATACCCTAAGAGATGACGTTCAGTTTGGAATATTATCCCTTACTACTGCTTACACAATATAAGAGGCGGCCGGCTTGCTGACTAGTGCACATGTATGTTAGTCAGGAGACCTCATTGCTATAGTGCTGTCACTCACTGCCCTCCCCGAACACTGTGTCACACTACTGTGACTCTGTGTTCAGGGAGGACTTTGTGCGGCTGAGCTATAGCAACGAAGGCCTCCTGACTAACACGCATGTCAGCAGACCGGCCGGCTCTTATACTGTGTATGCAGTAGTAAGGGATAACTATAAAACTGCCGTACACATAGTAATAAAAACATACGTTTAAAACACACACCTAATAAGCAATAAATATCAATAAAGTATAAGAGTATGTTCACACTGTGTTTTTTAAAATGTAAATTTATTCTTCAAAATCAGCTTAAAAAACACCTGATTTGAGGCTTATTTTAAAGCGTATTTTGAAAAATCCAATTTCCATTGTTTCTAATGGGATTTTACAAGCGAAAAACATCTCAAAAATTGATGTCACTTATTTTAACGTCAGTAATTGCATCCAAAAAAGGCTCACAATTAAATGTATGTGCATGGCAAGGCATATTTTACAATATATTCAAGGAAGGAAGATTTGAAGCTTGTCTGATGCTGATTTTGGGCCGTTTTCCATTGCGTTTTCCAACGCGTAAAACACGTTAAAAAGCAGTAAAAAAAAAACGCGCCGTAAATAATGTGCATGTCACTTTCTCCCCGCCCGGCGGATTCGCCGAGCGGGAAGGAGCGACGGAATCCACAGTTCTCTATGAGAACTGTGGGATTACCGTAATAGACAGGGACGATTGGAGCCGTACTGCAGCGCAATCCGGCGTGCAGTACGGCTCCAATCCACGCGCCCAATAAGCCGTGGTGAACAAAGGCCTTAAAGTGTTTTTTTTAAAATGCAACATGCTTTGTGATGGGAAAAAAAATGCCCTATAAAAATGCATGTAGGAATAAATACCTTTTTTTTTTTGCAAAAAACGCTATGAAGCCTAAAAAATGATTATATTTTTATAAGAGGCTTATAATAAAAGCACTGGGACACCTATTGTAGTAATAGTAGTAGTATGAAGCGTTCCTCATCCGACTCACTGTGCTTTGCCATGTAAAAGGGATTAATACCATGCCAGTTATATATCTGGAGACAGCTGTTTCGGGGTATTTGCCTCTCATCAGTGCAGAATAGAATTCTGGCTGGCTAGCTGAGAGATATCCCTTTTACATCACAAGGCTCCGTAAGTCATGTGAATTGAAGAATGCTACATCCAATAGTCCCAGTTCTTTTGCCATGAGCTTTTAGAATATATTTATATTTCATTGGAGCAATCAAGGCATATAAGTCTCAACACATTTAAATGGTACCTCACCCTAATGAGAAACATGACCTCCTATGAGTCTAAACAAAAAGCATTCATTTTTTTAATCGTTATTTTGGCCAAAAAACACTATGCAAAATAAAAGTGCTGCTTTATAAGCATATTTTCTGGAGATTGGAGAGTGGATCCTGATGTTATGGTTCAAAGTAAGAGCAATTTTGTCGGCCGCACAAGAGGAATGCACCCCAACTACCTAATCAGATTGAGGGGTTGTTCTACCTGAAACTGTGATATATAAAAGATTCCTCATGAAACGCATATAAATTATATATAAAATATATATTTATATATAAAATATATATATATATATATATATATATATATATATATATATATAATATATATATATATATATATATATCTCAATCACATAAAACACTGTAGTTTGATATTAAATTAGGTCTTTAGTTTTGGTTTGTAAAAATAAATTCCTCTTTTTGATTGTAACATAATACAGAAAATTTCCTTGACATTTCAGCATTTTACACGTGGTCTTTCCAGACATAAGTTATGTTGTATCATTCATCCTTTCATAACTCTTGGTACAAATACTCACTAAGCCCAGCTCATAGCTCATGTGAGATCCTCACAGCCTTATCCCATGATGAAACTCAATCATGTGACACTGGTGGGGTCAGCTTTGTTCTTTACCATTTTATTCCATAGTAAAAGTATAAAAGCAATCTCATAGGCTTGTATATTAAAATATTAATTGAAGCAATGTTAAAATATGTTAGTTACCGTTCACACTATAAAAACTGCCCCAAAACTGTATGCGGTGAAAATGCACACTGTTTGTAAAAATGCATTTGTTTTTAGAATAAGCTTAAATTTGGAAAACGCAGTGAATTCCTTATCTCATTTGAGTCAATTTAGAAATATATGCATTTTAATGACTTTTCAATGGAACTCAAACTAAAAACCCTGTGAACCTTGCCTAAATTTTATGCCTGTTAAGTTCCTCATTTCCTGTGAAATCCTTATTAAATTTGGGCTAATTCTAAAACCCGTATTTATCACATGCATTATTGATGAATTTTAATTGCATCAAAAACACAGAAAAAAAGTAAAAAACCCAAAAGTAAAAACTGTGCATGTGTGAACGCAGCCTAAGGCCATGTTCACACGGCTTAAAATGGGCCGTATTTCGTCCGTACATTAGCGCCGAAGTAGCTGCCCAATTATGGGCCGAAAACGGCCCATCTCATTACGGTAATTCAAGTTCTCATAGAGAACTAATGATTACGTCTCCTCTGCCCCGAACTGTGCGGAATCCCGTGTGCAGGTTAGAATAACTTCACCGTGTCCTTTCTATGAGCATTGATATACGCGCTTCTAGCATGATAGTTCAATGGACTCAACGTAAATGTGCCTGCCCATGTTACTTGTCCCTCCGTGACCTTTTATGCCCCGCCCCCGTAATCACATGCATATTGCGGTGCGTAATTTATTCCCGCAATTAAAGCCAAAAGTAACATGTAGCCTAAAACTTTTTCTCATAAATCAATTAGGCTGTGCACATCCATATATTTTAAAAAACGTAAGCATAGGTGCACACTGAAAAGGCAATAGCATACATCTAATAAAAAATATCAGTGGCACACTAAAAACTAAGCAAAACATCAAGGTATATAGGAATTTTTTTGAAAATGCATTACTGCTAAGGAAAATATGAAAAACCTGGGATTTTTTCTCATACAAGTATGGCTTAGGCTATGTCACAAACCACACTACAGTCTGTTTCCTGAACTGGGGGTGGGATTGTATTCATGGCTCATGACCATATGTTTTGTTACCCCAGTCTGTCAGCCTCTCTGTTCTGACTCTACTGCCGACCCTTCATTAAAGTGTGCAAAGTTGCCCTTGTTGATTTTAAGGGCAACCCAGCTTTCCCCTCCACTAGCTGCCAGTTTGCTTGTGTTCCCTGAGTGGTATTCTGTTACTCTTTTCTGACCCTTGGCTTGTTTCTGACCACTTGTCTGCTGCCTGCCTTGATCTTCTTCTTGTGACTCAATGACAAAAGAATTCCGCCTGCTATAGACCTTTTGCTTGTGACCTGACTATGCCTGTCCTGTCCATCAATACCGTGATGTTATGTCAACTGTCAAAGTGGGTGACAGCATCAGTAGTAGCAACCTGACAGTATCCTTCTGTACAGTAAAGATCCCTTGTATTAGTGTTGATAGGGTGAAAATCCAGGGAGTTCTTAGACTCCGTCTCTTGACGTGGTTCTAAGCCAAACCTTGCAGTTGACTCAACACATCCACCTTCTGTTCTGTGACTGGCTACAGAGCCTTGTACAAAGAGCCTGTACAGCACTAAATGGTGGCTGTTTGGCTCCTTAGTAATGAGGCTCAGTCGAACGCTTTGTGTATAAAGATAATCTACTCCTAGTTTTCCCGCTGCTTAATATATCCCACCCAATAAGGTAAGGTATATATACAGTGGGGAAAATAAGTATTTGATACACTGTTTTGCAAGTTTTCCAACCTACAAAGAATAGAGAGGTCTGTAATTTTTATTGTAGGTAAGCTTTAACTGTGAGAGACAGAATCTCAAAAAAAAAAAAAAATCAATTCAGATCTTTAAATAATTAATTTGCATTTTATTGCGTGACATAAGTATTTAACACAATAGACAAACAGAATATAACCACAAAGTGATCCTTAATCTGAGACCACAGTTCTCACAATCAAAATGATAAACCACAAATCCCTAAAAAGGGAGAGAACAAACTAAAATATAACTTTTAATATTTAAATCTTTAAAAATGGTGTAACAACACCCAAACCACTGGTATCAAAAACTTAATCATACAAAGAAAAAAACTCAGATAAAAGGTGTTTAAGGAAAGGCTATCTTAGATCCTATAAATCCCTAGGCAGCTAGTATATGCTACCTAGAAACAGGATTATCGCCCCGAAAAAAGGGCGGTCCTGTCACGAACCTAACCCTAACTAGAAAAGCCCTGTTAATCCCTCACACTATAGATCCCTCACACTCCAGATCCCAACATGTTTCGATCCTTCCAGATAAGCAGGATCTTCTCAGGGGATATTATATAGGGAAAACACTGCCAATAATTGAGGGCGTACAAAACACACTTAGATGAACGATGTATATGATGGTACAAGTAAATAGTGTCTAGGGTATAATCTCACAAGCCACTCATAATAAAAAATACAACTTTGACTACTTATCTGGCCTGTGTGACCTCCTCTAGTTCCATGAACTTAAAGAGTGGCGATAATGCTGTGAGTTACAATCCACACCAAAATGGTTCGTCCGCTCAACTCGCTCTGTGTATCGGCGATGCAGCGCCGATACACTGCGCTCTGTCATACACAGAGCGAGTTGAGGACGAACCATTTGGTGTGTTGTACTCACAGCATTATCGCCATCTTTATTTGGACTAGGGAGTCATACGCCAGATAGTAGTCAATATCTTTCATTATAGTGCTTGTGAGATACCCTAAACACTATACTTGTACCATTGTATACATTGTTCAACTACTGTAAGTGTGTTTTGCACGCCCTCAATTATTGGTAGCGTTTTCCCTATATAATATTCCCTGAGGAGATCCTGCTAATCTAGGAGGATCGAAACATGTTGGGATCTATAGTGTGAGGGACGAACTGGGCTTTTCTAGTTAGGGTTAGGTTCGTGACAGGTCCGCCCTTTTTTAGGGAGATAATCCTGTTCCTAGGTAGCATATACTAGCTGCCTAGGGATTTATAGGATCTAAGATAGCCTTTCCGTAAATACTTTTTATCCGAGTTTTTTTCTTTGCGTGATTAAGTTTTCGATACCAGTGGTTTGGGTGTTGCTACACCATTTTTAAAGATTTAAATATTAAAAGTTATATTTTAGTTTGTTCTCTCCCTTTTTAGGGATTTGTGGTTTATCAATAGAAAAACAGAACTTAATTTTTGGAACAGAAACCTTTGTTTGTAATTACAGAAGTCAGATTTTTCTTTTAGTTCTTGACCAAGTTTGGACAGACAGCAGCAGGGATTTTGGCCCACTCCTCTATACAGATCTCCAGATCTTTAAAGTTATGGGTTCTGATTGGGTTCAGGTCTGGAGACTGGCTAGGCCACTCCAGGATCTTCAAATGCTTCTTACGGAGTCACTCCTTAGTAGCCCGACTGTGTGTTCCGGGTCATTGTCCTGGAAAACCCAGCCACGACCCATCTTCAATGCTCTTACTGACGGAAAGAGGTTGTTGGCCAAAATCTCACAATACATGACCCCATCCATCCTCCTTTCAATACAGTGCAGTCATTCTATCCCTTGTGCAAAAAAGCACCCCCAAAGTATGATGTTTCCACCCTATGCTTCATGGTTGGGATGATGTTCTTAAGGTTGTACTCATTCTTCTTCTTCCTTTAAACACGGCGAATAGATTTGATACCCAAAAGTTCTATTTTGGTCTCATGATCACATGACATTCTCCCGCCTCCTCTGGATCATCCAGATATTCATTGGCAAGCTTCAAATGGGCCTGGACATGTGCTCGCGGAGCAGGGGAACCTTGTGTGCCCTGCAGGATATTAATCCATGGCAGCATAGTGTTAGTAACAGTGATCTTTGAGACTGTGGTCCCAGCTCTATTCAGGTCATTGACCAGATCCTCCCGTGTAGTTTTTGTCTGATTCCTGACATTTCTCATAATCATCCTTACCCCATGAGCGAGATCTTGCATGGAGCCCCAGACTAAGGCAGTATGACAGTCATCTTGTGTTTCTTCCATTTTCTAATAATTGCACCAACAATTGTTGCCTTCTCACCAAGCTGCTTGCCTATTGTCCTGTAGCCCATCCCAGCCTTGTGCAGGACTACAATTTTGCGCTTGGTGTCCTTAATCAGCTCTTTTATCTTGGCCATGGTGGAGAGGTTGGAGTGTTATTAATTGAGTGTGTGGACAGGTGTCTTTGATACAGGTAACAAAATCAAACAAGTGCAGTAAGTGCAGGAAATGTGTGCAGAGTAGGAGAGCTCCTTAAATAAAAATGTGCAGGTCTGTGAGAGCCAGAATTCCTGCTGGTTGGTAGGTGATTAAATACTTATTTTTTGCAATAAAATGCAAATTAATAATTTAAAAATCATATGTGATTTTCTAGATTTTTTTTAGATTCTGGATCTCACAGTGGAAGTGTACCAATGATAAAAAATACTTATTTTCCCCACTTCATATATACACATATATAATGCATGTGTAAAATAGGTTCCATTGTCACAAGATAATCAATGTTATTTGCTTCACATGTCAATGTTTTAATGTTATGGCTAATCTGTGTATGACTAATGTGCCCATAGATTTGTATTAGATTTATGTATGATGAAAGAATATCTTTCTGGCATATGTGTGGCCAGTATATGTGAGCATACCTTTATCTTAATTATATTAAGTACCATAGTTGACAACAGTTTTCAACGGTATAAAAAAATAATAAGGTAGTCAGGTAGTCCCAGACTTCTTGAGCCTTCTGGTCAAACCACACCTGAGTCGTCTATTTGCAAGACATAATAAAAGCATAGAGACACTGCAAAGAGATTTCCTAATATGTTGAAAAATCTCTATATAATGAAATATAAAGTGTTTCTAATTAGCAAAAAAAAGTAGGACATGTCCTATTTTTAGACCTCATGACCAACTTGGAGTCCTTATTCTTTTTAACAGTGGGGATTCCCAATTTTCAGCCCCTATTTATTATACTTTTATGACTTATAGTAAAAGTCCCCTAAATATCTGTCACGGACGCCCATGCGACCACTGTCCCGGGTCGCAGGCGCGACCGTGCTCCTGCAGCTAGCGGAGCCCCGTCTCGCACGTCGGGTTCGGAGTCCGCTCACTTCCCCGTCCCTGCCGGCATCCACTTACCCGGCCACGCTCCTGCTCAGTCTGTCTCCGTCTCCCGGCGCGTGGCTCCGCCCCTAGGGCGCGCGCGCGCCGGCAGTTGGCAATTTAAAGGGTCAGTGCGCCGGTAATTGGTCATTGCCGGACACTGCTCCTCTTTAAGTCCGGCCTCTTCCTGGCGGCCCTTGCCGGATCCCTGGTGTATGTTCCATTGGAGAAAGCTTCCCAGAGTGTTCTTGTCTTGCCTTACTGTGTACCGAACCTCCAGCTTACGTTTACCGACCACGAAACTTGCCGCCTGCCCTGAGCTCCTGCTTGTCTACGTTCACGAGCCACAGCCGCCTGCCCTGACCGCCTGCCTGTCTCCGACTACGAGCCTGCCCGCCGATCCTGTACCTTGCCTTGGCCGCCACGGCAGGCAAGCCCCGCTAGTGGTAGTGACCTGGTGGACTCCCGCCGCAGCAAGACCATCCCGCTTTGCGGCGGGCTCTGGTGAATACCGGGACCCACTGAGATTCCACTTCCTGGTGCGGGCTTACGCCATCGCCTGCGGTGGTCCGGAGGATCCACCTCCAGACCGTTACAATATCCTTGTTGTAGTTATCTGTATAACAACTAAATCTAAGTGTTTCTGATGCAGAGCTCTAAGTTCCCCACATAGACATAAAGATAAAGGGAACTTGTCAAATACTTCATGCTTGTCTAAAAATTAACAGCATGAAATGGCTGTCGCCTACCTTATTGCAGGAAAGTGGGTTTTTTTTACTGTTAAACACTACAGCGTTTCAGAGAAAACATGGTTCATGATAGAGCCAGTCACATGGTGAGTGTTCAGAATCTTAAAAGTTATGCTATATTTATTATACTCGTACAAGTGTGTTTAGAGATTTGGATTGGTGATTAAGGGTACAGCCATACGGCAGTTATAAAATGCTGGTCGGCTCCTGTTTAAAAATCCGGTTGGTATTTTATAGTCCTTTGAATGTTTTTGGGGGACGGTTCTGTCCGCGGTTTGTGGATTCGCCTGTCGCCCGTAACCATTGAATAGCAGCTTTCTGCCCAAAAAACGGGTGGAAGATTGTGCATGTTTTTTGGAACTCCAGAGGTGTGAAAATCCATCCAGTAAAAAAAGGTACAGTGTAGATTACTGGGCAGATTTTCTATTGACGTCTACAGAGATGGTTGACAGTCGGTTTTCAGATGATTTTCAAATCCAAAAAAAACATCTGAGAAGCCAACTGAAAACTCTTTCCGTGTGGACTTACCCTCAGCAGTGTTGTTGGCAAGATATTCCATTGAATTGTTATCTTTTGGTGTTAACACTTGCGTTAACCCACATATCTAATGCGCTTGTGTTCTGTATGTTACATTTAGCCTTTATTTTAGGACTACGCAGAAAGTCCTGATAGACAGAGTTTTGGTGGAAATTTTGATCAGGTGCTGGTGTTATTTAATTTTCTTAATGATAACATTTTGTCTGTGTAACTAGCACTTTTGTGTTACTTCTCCTTTTACTGCAACTCTATATGTGAGCTGCACTAGATAAGATCATGAGATGTAGACAGCTGGTGTGACCATCATCAGAAGCGGTTACTCTGTGAAGACGTCTGTGTAATATGTCCTAGCCCTTCCTTGTTCAATTCTTGAAATCTTTCTTACTGCAGGCACAATGAAGAATTTGAAGCATTTTCAACTAAAGGAGTTGGGTGTTTCCTATATTCACAGTACAATACAAGCTGTGGAAACATAAATCCTACTTCCTCCATCAATGAGATAAGCTAATGACGTCCACTGGTCATAAAGACAATAAATTATTACATGAAGAGAAAACAGATGAGTAGATATTGATATAAAGCAGAACGTCACTTTCTGGGGTCGAAGGTTTAGTTCTTAAGTAATATAGGTCATAAACATTTAAATATTAGAGTCACAAAAAACCTAAAAAATAATAAGTATCTTATACAGTAGCATTTGACAGCTATATAGAGCTCAACGAGCGACAAAGAACTGACTGAGCCATGTATTAGAAGATAATGATCAGGAGAAGAATATTCCCTGTGCCTGCAAGAGGTGTCTAATGATGGATAATGCCCGTGAATCTTGTTATTTAAAGTGCTCTATGTACCTTTTTTCAATCTGTCATCTTAAATTATTAATCTGCTGTAATATTTATTTGCTTATGTGTCATTTCAAAGCAGCTCTCCATTGATTACTATCTAGAACTGTTGTCTGGCTGACATCAAAAGCTACAACTCTGTAACACCACATTTACATACTGGCAGATCTTTTAAAGTGAACCTGTAACTTCTCCTGACATGTCTATTCTAGTAAATGCTTGTGTGAAATAACAACTCCAGAGCATCTTCTCTTGTAACTCTTTTTTGTGTTCTTCCTCTGTTATTTTCAAAATGTATTGCTAAATCAGTCAAATGGGTGTTACCATTCTAGTTTTTAAAGGGATATGTCCTTATCAAAGTGTGCAGGAACACACCCACAATTACTGATACAGGAATTTTACATATCACTTTCAGTATTTTTTAATAATTCTTAAGTCCTGCAGTTTTCACTTTGGCCACTAATAATAGTCTGACACTTCCTGTTCTGTAGAGAAAGATTATCAGTTGTTTGCTCATTATAAAGCACAAAGAGGGTCAAGATAGATAGATAACACAGGATCCAAAAGTCACAAGAGGAGATAGTCACAGTTCACCCTTTCACCATCCTGCGCAGTGACTTCTTCCCAGGTCACAGAGCATGACTAGAAAACTCTCCTATAGAAGTCAATTGGACTGAGTCAGTCTTAAGTCTCCTATGTGCATGAAGCTACTGTAAAGCATCTCTCTGACTGCTGTTAAAGCAGTGCAAACAAGGCCTTGTGGCCAAAGTGAAAACTGCAAGACTTAAGAATTATTACAAAATATTGAAAGTGATATGAACAAATAAAAAAAACAACCAAAAATTCCTAAAAATATGTTTAACATAAAAACGGGACTTAAACAATGACTCATTTTTTGATGACACATTCCCTTTAATGGGGTTGTCTGACAGAGTAAAAGGGTGTAATTCCAGAAACAGTTCCAGTCTTGTCCATGCATCTGTTCACTTCAAGAGCACATCAGATGGATGTTTCACTTTTCCTAAAAAATAAACTGACTCTTTGGCTTATTCTGCCACGGATTGGCGGCGTACTGCGCGCCGGATTTGCGCTTCAGTACGGCGCCAATACGCGGCAGCAATTACGGTAATCCACTGCTCTCATTGAGAACAGTGGGATCCGTCGCTCCTCCCCGCTCGGCGAGTCCGCCGCGGGGGGGCGAAAGTGACATGCACATTATTTATGGCGCGGACGCGGCGTAAACAATGCATTGTCTATGGGCCGGTGCGGCGCGCCCCGCCGCGCTCCGGCCCCGCCCCCGTCCCGCCCCTTATTCACGGCGGATTTGTGCGGTCAATACGGCGCACAAATCCGTCGGGAATAAGCCGTGTGAACACGGCCTTAGATCACGCCCTTAAGGATGCCCGTACACCCACCATCTCAGTAACTGCATGCAGATTACAATGCTTCATCTGTGTTTGCTGTGGTTTTAAGTTGCAAGTACACACTGATTTGCGGTGATACGCATTTGGTTACTGTAGTTCGGCTGCAATGTATACGGGCATCCGAATGCCAGTTTATACTGGCCAATTATTGTAATGACTTTCTTATTTCCAAACAATCATAGTGATCATTACCCACTGTAAATGCAGGGAAAGAGCAACTGGTTTATCATGCTGCCATGGTAATCAGGAGGTACAAGTTGAAAATATAGCTTGTAGCAACACCTACGCTCACACTAGCTGTTGAGACTTCACAAGACCCATTATTAAAGGGGTTGTGGAGAAAAAGGAAAGCATGGGTGCTTTTTTCCCCCAGAAACAGATCCACACCCGTCCATTGGTTTCAGCTAGTATTGCGGTTTAGTTCCACTGAAGTGAACAGAACAGTGCTGCAATACCACAAACAACATGTGGACAAGAGTGGCACTGTTTCTGGAAGAAAGCAGCCACACTTTTCTAATCCTGACAAACCCTCTAGGCAACAATGAGGATCCCCACCTAGCTGACAGGCACTCTTTCTATATGGCTTTTAATTACCATGTCCATCAGATCATTAGAAATTTTTCAAACCATTGATCGTTGCTTCTGTAAGACCCTTCAGGACACCAAGGGTGACATGTATGAATGGGGCTGCGCCACTTTTCTGGTGTACTTTGAGCCAAAAAGAATGTATGAACAGGTGCACTCCGATCTTTGGCGCGATAAGTGTCTTTGTAATGCGCCAAAGATTGGTGCTCTGGGGGCCACATCACATTCGTAGGATTAGGCTATGTTCTCACGGCTTATGTCGGGGCGTATTTACGGACGTATTTACGTCCGCAAGTACGTCCCGAAATACGTTTCAAATACGTGTCACAAAGTGTGGTACGTATTTCGCGTCGTAAATACATTCCCCATTCTTTACTATAGGGATTTACGTTGCAATACGCCTCAATAAGTGACAGGGGACTTAATTTTACGATCGTATTTACGGACGCATTTACGTCCGCAAATACGTCGCGAAAATACGCCTCGTGTGAACGACGAGGCGTATTTTACATTGGAATCAATGCTAATCTAATTGTTCATTATTTGAAACATATTTCGGGCCGTATTTGCGGACGTAAATACGTCCCGAAATAAGCCGTATGAACATAGCCTAAGACACATTTATGATTCTTTGAAGCCAAACCTAGGCGCAGAACAGTTAGAACAGCCAGACCAGGGTACAAGTGCTCTGCCTGAGCCTGAGTTATCGTAGAGGAACTACATTACGCCTGTATGTATGACCTGCAGAAGGTTCATACATTCTGGCGCATTCTACACTAACTTAAAACCATTTAGAACTGGCATGTTATCACCAACGTTCATATATGTCGCCCTTAGTCTTTCTTTTAAACGTATTATTTTGATAGTAGTAGTTCACTCCTTCCACAAATGTCAGCGAAGTGAATGATAACATTGGTGTGAAAACAGAAGTTCACCCTTCCTCAAAGCTGTAGTGTTAAAGATCATGAGATAATTATCAGTCTTTGAAACCTCATCACATCCTAAAATTAGATAAATGTAAGCTCATGTGACATATAACAAATAACTGATGCTAGTGTGCAATTACAACAAAAAACAAGATAAAAGCACGACCCCAATTCCAAAAAGATGGCACACTGGGTAAAATGTAAAGAAAACCAGAATGCAATGATTTGGAAATCTTTTATCGCCATATTTTATTCACAACAGAACATAGCACACAGATCAGAGGTTGAAAGTCAGACATTTTTTCCAGCTCATTTGAAAAAATGAACTCATTTAGAAATTGATGGCAGCAACACATCTTAGAAAAGTCAGGATAGGGCCTAATCTACCATTGTGTAGGATCCCCTCTTCCCTTACAATAGTCTGTAAATGTCTGGGCAGTGAGGAAAACAATTACTGGAGTTTTGGGAGAGAAATGTTGTCCCATTCTTGCCTGATGGAGTATTTTCAAAAGTCCTGGGTCTTTTTTGCATTTTTTTTTCCATAATGTTTTCTTCTGGTAAAAGGTCTAGATTGCAGGAAGCCAGTTCAGCACCCAGACTCTTCTTCTGCGGAGCCATGCTGTTGTGATGGATGCAGAATGTGATGTATATGCCAAGCACCAGGTTTAATTTATTTTACTATTATGGATTGCTCCCTGGACTCCCATCCTGGTGGTTTTTAATCACAACTGCTGGCTTATAAGTTTTTTTGTTCTTCAAGTGCTGTGCCTTGAGATCATACAACACGGCAAGGTGAGTGAAAATTCAAGTCAAGTTTTTTCAAAATAGTTTTTAAAGGGGTTTTGCCACAAAGTAAAATTGACGTGGGAAGCTTGCAAAGTAAATAATAAACATTTTCACCATTCATCATTATTAAAAATTCTGTAACATTTTTGTTTTAGCTGTTACCTTAGGGCTTGTTCACACGGCGTTTTGGATCCTTTTTATGGATCCGTTTTTGACAGTTGAAAAGCGCATCGGAAAGCGGATCCGCAAAATGCAGCAGTTGTTACTTTATTTGGATCCGTTTTGAATGCTTTTTCACTTGAGTTTTACGCATCCGCTTTCCGGATGCGTTTTCAGAACAGCCGAGCCCGACACCATTTGTCAGCACAGCCGAGCCCGACACCACTTGTCAGCACAGCCGAGCCCGACACCACTTGTCAGCACAGCCGAGCCCGACACCACTTGTCAGCCGCACAGCACCCCCCCTCGTCAGCACAGCAAATTCAAATCTTTCACCGCACCTCGCTCCAAATCTCAAATTTCTCCCCGCACCTTGCTCCAATTCAAATCTCCCACACCTGGGCAGAACCTCCATTCACTGACCCCGTCCCCCGCTGTTCGCCGCCGCTCACCTGCGATCCAGCCGCCGCACCTCGCTCCAATTCAAATCTCCCGCACCTTGCAGCACCTCCATTCACTGACCCCGTCCCCCGCTGTTCTCCGCCGCTCACCTGCGATCCAGCCGCCGCACCTCGCTCCAATTCAAATCTCCCGCACCTTCAGCACCTCCATTCACTGACCCCGTCCCCCGGTGTTCGCCGCCGCTCACCTGCGATCCAGCCACCGCACCTCGCTCCAATTCAAATCTCCCGCACCTCCATTCACTGACCGCATCCCCTGCTGTTCGCCACTGCCGCCGCTGACCTGCGATCCAGCCGCCGCCGCTCATCTGCGATCCCCTGTCCGGCCACCCACTGCGCTTTTCGCATCCGCTTTCAGGATGCAAAGCGCAGCTGATACGTACCCGGAGTGTGGAGCGCTTTTGGACAGGTGCCAAAAGCGGACTCCATTATCTCCTATGGGCTTTCACTTGCGTAAAACGCAATAAGAATTTACATGTCAATTCTTAAAGCGGATGCGAAAAGCGCAGTGCAGGAGAGTTCTCAAAAGCGCATCACTGATCTCCCGTGAGAACAGCGATGCACTTTTGCCATTGAAAGCAATGTTAATCACACTGACAATTGTTAGATCCGTTTTGCGGATCCGTAGAAACGGATCACAAAAAACGTCGTGTGAACAAGCCCTTAGTGATCCATAGTGTACAGCTCGTTGCCAGGGGATATGACGAGAGCTCCTCAGTCCTGGCTGCACATGCTCAGACATCACCACTTCTCTCAGGCAGCTACTGTCAGTCTATTCCCTGCCTAGTAATCACAAACACTCACTCAGTGCTGAGAGCGAGTGTTGAACCCCAGGTTCTGTAAGTCTACTCCCGTCCTCTTTATTCCTTAGTAATTAGTCAAACAGTGCAAATAAATAAAAAGAAAAAGGAAACCTCAATCAGGTATGTGAATTGAGAAAAAAAATCCATATGTTTAGCTTCTGCAGGGATCTGAACATAGGACCCCTATGTTAGAAGGCAGAAGCTCTAACCACTCAACTACATTGTAACTACTCACAGCTCTCTACATAAAAAGACTTTTGTTTAACTAAAGTGAGCACACTGTGGGGAAGGGCATGGTGATGTCAAGCCTGCTGGGTCACATGATATGCAGTTCAAACAAATCATATATGCCCCCTTTTAAGCACACTGAAAGCTAAAGCAGAACAAACCAAGCATTAAATGTATAGTTACATAGTTAGTATGGTTGAAAAAAGACATGTGTCCATCAAGTTCAACCAAGGGTGGGTAAAATGTGGGTGAAGGGAGGGAGACAAGGATGTCAAGTCCAGCCTCCCCACTGGTTAATGCCCTAAAACCCATAAGGCAAGAACCAATTTTCTCCAGGAGAGACCCCATCTCTGACCCCAGAGCCGCCACCAACCAGGATCCAGAATTTTACATAGCTACGTACGCATTAATATTTTTTATTTTCAGGTAGTTATCTAAGCCTTTCTTGAAACTTCCAACTGTTCCTGCTGTGACCAGCTCCTCGGGTAGGCTATTCCACAGATTCACAGTTCTTACAGTGAAGAACGCTTTTCTCCTCTGGAGATTGAATCCTTTTTTCTCTAGTCGAACGGAATGTCTCTTTGTCTTTTGAGGGGGCTTTACATGAAATAAATTTTCCTCATAGTTTTTGTAGGGACCATTTATATATTTATATAAATGAATCATGTCCCCCCAAAGCCATCTTTTCTCAAGACTAAATAAGTTCAATTCTTCTTACCTCTCCTCATAACTAAGATGCTCCATTCCCCTTATAAGTTTGGTTGCTCGTCTTTGTACTCTCTCTAGCTCCATTACATCTTTTCTATAAACTGGAGCCCAGAATTGAACAGCATATTCTAAGTGAGGTCGCACCAATGCTTTATACAGCGGTAGAATTACAATAGTCCATGCCTCTTTTAATACATGCCAATATCTTACATGCTTTAGAGGCAGCTGATTGACACTGCATGCTTTTCTGTAGTCTATGATCTATAAGAATGCCCAGATCTTTCTCAACAAGTGATTCTCCAAGTTTTTCTCTCCCTAGGCATATGATGCCTGCAGATTATTCGTACCCAGATGCAGAACCTTACATTTATCACATTGAACCTCATTTGCCAAGTGTATGCCCAAAAATTCAGTGTGTCCACGTCTGCTTGCAATTTACAAGCATCTTCCATCGATTGCACTACCCTACATAGCTTGGTGTCATCTGCAAAAATAGAAACCGTGCTATTGATCCCCTCCACTATATCATTAATAAATACATTAAATAAAAGAGGACCCAATACTGAGGCCTGGGGCACACCACTCATAACTGGGGACCACTCAGAGTAGGAGTCATTTATCACCATTCTCTGAGTATGGTCCGATTACATACTGTTATTTCTAACCTAATGAATTCTAATTTACCCAACAAACGCTTATGAGGGACAGTGTCAAATGCCTTTGCAAAGTCTAAAAACACAATATCCACAGCCGCCCCGCTATCCTGACTTCTACTCTCCTTTTCATAAAAAGAAATCAGATTGGTCTGACAGCTTCTGTCCTTAGTAAATCCATGCTGGCAATCGCCTATAATCTTGTTTTCGTCCACATATTCCTGTATATAGTCCCATATGAGCCCCTCAAACATTTTTCCCACAACAGATGTTAAACTTACTGGTCTACAATTACCTGGGCAAGACTCATAGCCTTTTTTGAAGAAGGGAACTACATTTGCCTTGCGCCAGTCTCCTGGCACTATACCAGTCACCAGAGAACTCTTGGGTGTATGCCATCAGGGCCTAGAATCTTGTTCACTTTCAGATTAACTTGGCTTGGACCATTTCTACACTGAGCCAATTAATTATATTAGATTATGTATTAACAGTACTGGCAACGCCTAAATCTGCACTGGGCCTGCCCCGATCAGCTCTAGCACTGCTCCCATTAGTACTGGCACCACCTACATCCGCACTGGGCCTGCCCCCATCAACAGCTTTCTCATTGTTAGTATATACTGATCTGAAGAACCTATTTGGTACCTCTGTCTTCTCCTGGCCCCCAGTGACCAGCTCCCTATTACAGTTTTTTAAGGGTCCTACATGCTCCAACTTTGGCTTTTTGGCATTTATATGCTTAAAGAGTTTCTTGGGGTTTGTCTTGCTGTGCTTCACCACCTGCCTTTCATTTTGAATTTTAGCTCACATACCATCCCCTAATATGCACCTCTTTGCCACTATCATCACTACCTCCCTATTTCTCAAACCTCCTTTACTATCCTCACACACCCACACTGGGCAATGACTTCCATATCTCCCGGTCTATCCCACCCCACACCTGACCTCTACTCTTCACCTCTTTCACAACATTAAAACCTTTCTCACAAAACCCACACAACCTCCTTTTGCTCTATCCCACACACACCTACTCACACTCTCCCTGCTTCTCCTTGCTGCTGGGGACATATCTCCCAATCCCGGGCCCCTTCAGGACATCCCCACTGTTGTTTCACCCATCTCTTACAGACCAAGCAACACAAACTCCTATAACCCCTTAAACCTAAAGCCCATTCCCCTCACCCCCACTATTCTTATCTCCATGTCTGGAGCTCTCTGGAATGCACATTCTGTGTGCAAAAAGGTTCCCTTCATCCATGACCTTTTCACCTCACACAACCTATCCTTCCTTGGTCCAACAGAAATCTGGCTGGCACCTTCTGACACAACTTCCCCTGCTGCACTCTCTTATGGCGGGCTTCAGTTTACCCACACCACCCCCCGCCCTGGCAGTAAACATGGCGGAGGTGTCGGCCTTTTTCTGTCAGATACCTGCTCCTTTGTCCCTATTCCACCATAACTTGCTTCTCCCTCCCCTCCAATGAGCTGCACTCCGTCCGTATCTACTCCCCCTCCAACCTCCAAGTGGCTGTTGTTTACCGACCCCCAGGCCCTGCCACCACCTTCCTTGACCACTTCGCTTCCTGGCTCCTCCACTTTCTTTCCACTGACATCCCCACTATTATCATTGGGAGATTTCAACATCCCAATCGATACACCCCACTCCACTACTAACAAACTTCTGTCACTCTCCTCTTCCTTCGGCCTCTCCCAGTGGACATCTGGAACCACTCATAAAGAGGACCTCTACGTCTCCTGCCTCTGTCCTCTATCTAACACTTCGATCTCTCCTTTACCCATCTCTGACCACAACCTGCTTACCTTCTCCAAATTTCCACCCCACCTGCCCCCCCCGCTCCAAATCTACTGCTCTCCCGCAGAAACCTACAACACCTTAACCCTCTCACTCTCTCTGACTCTCTTGCTCCACTCTATACCATCTTCTCAATTGCTGACCCAGACGCAGCCACCACTTTCTACAACAACACAATCACTTCCACTCTTGACGTGGTCGCCCTTCTTACACACAACAGAACCCGCAAAATCAACAGACAACCCTGGAACACAGACTCCACCAAACAGCTGAGGCAAGCTTCCAGAATTGCTGAACACCACTGGAAGAAAAACCCAGTCAACTGAGGACCTCGCCTCATACAAACAATCATTACTTACATGTAAATCTGCACTCACCACCGCCAAACAGGATTACTTCACCACTCTCATATCCTCCCTCTTCCACAACCTCAGACAACTTTTTAACACCTTCAACACTCTCCTCCATCCACCAGCATCCCATCCCCCATCTCTTCTCTCAGCAGATGGCTTCGCCACTCACTTCTTAAATAAGATCAATCTCATCAGACAAAGCTTCACCCCGCAGTCCCCTCTGCCTATCTCTATTCCTGCAGTGTCCCCACAGTCCACCTCTACACCTGCTCATCACTATTCCCCCATAACTTGCTTCTCTACTGTCACTCAGGACAAGCTCTCCACTCTACTGTCCAAATCCAACCTCACTACCTGTAATCTTGACCCACTGTCATCTCACCTCATCCCTGACTTTAGCGCTGTTATAATTCCAGCCCTCGCCCATCTCTTCAACCTATCATTAACCTCTGGCACCTTTCCTTGCTCCTTTAAACATGCGGCCATCACACTCATCCTTAAGAAACCATCTCTTGATCCCTCTTGTCTGTCCAACTATCGCCCCATCTCACTGCTTCCATTTGCCTCTAAACTCCTCGAACTGCATGTCTATCTTCAACTTTCTTCTCATCTCTCCACCAACTCTCTCCTTGACCTGCTGCAATTGGGCTTCCGACCCCACCACTCTACAGAAAACGCCCTAACCAAAGTCACCAACGACCTAGCAGCTGCCAAAGCCTCACACAACTACTCTGTGCTTCTCCTCCTAGACCTGTCCTCCGCCTTTGACACTGTTGACCACTCACTCCTCCTACACTTCCTCTCCTCCCTCGGCATCATGGACTTGGCCCTTTCCTGGATCTCCTTGTACCTCACTGATCGGACATTCAGCGTCTCTCACTCTCGCACCACCTCCTCCTGTCACCCGCTCTTTGTTGGTGTCTCCCAGAGGTCTGTCCTGGGCCCACTGCTCTTTTCTATCTACACTCTTGGTCTGGGTCAACTAGTAGCATCGCATGGCTTTCAATACCACCTGTATGCTGATGATACCCAACTCTACATCTCCGGCCCAGATATTACCTCTCTACTCTCCCGCATCCCTGACTGTCTTTCGTCCATATCCTCCTTCTTCTCCTCACGTCTCCTGAAGCTAAACGTGGAGAAAACTGAATTAATCATCTTCCCACCGTCCCACTATCCCTCCACCTGATCTCTCTATCACACTCTCTCACCGGCTCCACAAGTCCGCTGCCTTGGGATAACCCTTGACTCCAATCTGTCTTTCAAACCGCACATCCAAATCGTCAACTCTGCCTGCCGCCTCCACCTGAAAAATATCTTCCGTATCCGCTCATTCCTTAACTTCGAAGGCATAAAAATGCTTGTGCATGCCCTCATCATCTTACGACTAGACTATTGCAACATCCTTCTCTGTGGCCTCCCAGCTAGCACCATCACTCCCCTCCAATCCATCCTTAATTCTGCCGCCTGTCTGACTCACCTCTCTCCTCGATACTCTTCTGCCTCTCCCCGCTGCCAATCCCGTCACTGGCTTTCCATTGCCCAGCGAATCCAGTTCAAGTTAGTAACCTTGACCTACAAGGCTCTCCATAACCTCTCCCCTCCATAAATCTCTGCCTTAATCTCCAGATATCTCCCCTTACACAATCTCCGCTCCTCACAGGACCTTCTTCTCTGCTCTCCCTGTGTAAACTCCTCACATAACCGTCTCCAAGACTTCTCTTGTGCTTCCCCCACTCTCTCGAACTCACTGCCCCAACACCTCAGACTCTCCCCTACTCTCACTTGCCTCAAACGTAACCTGAAAACCCACCTCTTCAGGACTGCCTATAACCAACAATAACCCTGCTGTCACTACACCCTCCACAAACATGTCTGCCCCTCACCTTCTGTCTCTTCCCCCCTTCCTTGTATATTGTAAGCCCTTCCGGACAGGGACCTCTTTCCTTCTGTACCAGCTGTTAGTTATTAATTTGTCACCTTTGAACTTGATTGACCTATGTTATGTTTGAAACCCGACAGCACATCGCCCTGGAACCAATGGATCTCTAAAATAAATAATAATAATAAATAGCTGCTTTTATCACTTTTTTAAAGATTTTATTAAGCTCTTTGTAATTTTCAAAGCCTGATGCTGACCGCTCTGACTTATATTTTTTAAATGCCCTTTTTTATTATTTATTGCCCTTTTAACAGAAGATAGAAGCCATGTTGGATTTAGTTTTAATCGCCTATACTTGTTACCGATAGTAATACATTTTGCTATACATTTCCCCAGAGTATATTTAAAGCTCTCCCATTTGGCTTCTACATCACTATTTGCTAATAGCTGCTCCCAGTCTATGTCCTGTAATGCCTTCGTGGCAAACCCCTGTAACCATACTATATTAGGTAGTGCGGCTGTCTTCTAGTTATTCTCATTTTATGGTTGGGTGAAAGCATATGCTATTCTAAAACCTCTATATACTGCTCAGCATTAAAGTGGCTGTCTCACCATGCTGTTTTACAGAGCTAGCTTTAGGCTCTCACTTTCTGGTTAGGCTCTGGGTGGTTCTACAGCAGTGATTGACTTACCATCTCTGCTGTTCCTAGCTGATTCTATTAGAGTAACATGAGTGCCGGAGGTTTGTAAATAGCATAAGGCTACAGAACTTAACAGAAAGCTTGTCAGAAAGTTATGTAAACAAGTTCACCTCTTTAACATAAGGAAAACAACAGGGAGTGATCTCACCATCCCAACCACTGGTACTGCCTGTTAGAGCAGAGAGAGGTGTCTGATATCTAGGTAAGTTTGTGTACAAAAGCAAGATATAAACTTTGCTCCTAACTATGAAGAAAATCAATTTATTTGGTAATAGTCTTTATATACCTTTGTCTATATGTGTATAGCTAATCAATGAAAAGAGAATATCCCTTTAACACCGCTTTCCAACATTTGTAAACTGGCCATCCCATAAGCACTGATGCAACCCTATATCATTAGAGAAGCAGACTTTTGAACTATGTGCTAATAACAAACTGGATGGTTGAAAATTGACCCTCCAGCTGTTTTTCTTTAGTACCACTTTATTCTCCAGCCATTTTTAACCCTATTCCTACTTTTTTGAGATATGTTGCTGCCATCAATTTCTAAATGAGTAATTTTTTTCCAATGAAAGGTAAAACTCCCAACTTCTGATATGTGTTCTATATTCTCTGGTGAATAAAATAGAGATTTCCAAAGAAAGTGATTTCCAAATCATTGCATTTTTGTTTTCTTTACATGTTACACAACATCCCAAGTTTTATGAATTGGGGTTATGAGTTAGGAAAGGAAATTATAATGTGACCTGTGACCTCTCCTTACATATCTATTTTAGTAAATATTTGTGATCACCATGAAATATCAATTTCGGAGCATCATGTCCCACAACTCTGGTATGCTGTATCCCTTCTAGAAGTTCATTACCAATCTTGTTGTCCCTGCACAGTCTGACATTGTCCAATCAGTCAGTGTGTGGAGGGACACTCCCCTTTGAAAACTAAAATAATAACACCCATCTGACAGATTCAGTAATACATTTGTAGAAGGAATGACAGAGGAACAGCACAACACAGAGTTGTAATATCACAGGAAACATAAGGATTTACTAAAACAGACACATCACAAATGACAACTTGTCAAAAAAGAGGCGCCTCCATGCCAGTTTTAAGGCGCATTAAATGAATGTATAGTGCGCCTGAATGAGGGAACCTGTCAAAAAATCAGGCGTGTGGTATACCTTGCATAGCATAATTGATGCACCTACTCTAGGCGCATAGCAAAATGTAGCGCATAGCTTATCATTACTAGCATATTTGATGCACTTACTTTAGGCTCATTCAATTGTGTCGTGCCTGGCATATAATGCACCTTGTTTTGTGTACTACAGTTCAATTATATAGAGAATAGGACGTCAGTTTTTTGGCACAAAATACACCAAAAAAATGGAACAGCCCTAATGGGACATGTTGCCCAAAATGTCACAGGTCTTCTTCAAAGGGGTTTTGCCACGAAGTAAAATAGACGTGGGAAGTTTGAAAATTAAATAATAAACATTTTTACCATTCATCATTATTAAAAATTCTGCACCGTTTTTATCTTAGCTGCTCCTTTAGTGATCCACTATTTACAACTCATCACGACCAGGGCTGTGAGCTCCTCACTCCTGGTCGCACATACTCAGACATGCTCAGACATCACCTCTCTTCTCAGGTAGCTACTGAGTGTTCAAACACCAGGTGCTGTCATTCTACTCCTGTCATTTGGACTAGTTAGTAATAAGTCAAACAATGCAAATAAAAAAAAGAAACCTCAATGAGGTATGTGCGTTGATGAAGAGGAAAAAAAATCCACAGGTTAAGTTCCTGCAGGGATTTGAACCAAGCACCCTTGTGGTGTAAAGCAAAAATGTTACCTCTGAGCTACAGTGTAGCTACATACAATTCAATACATAAACAGACATTTCTTTCACTAGAGAGAGAAAAGCCATGGTGATGTCATCCTGCTGAGTCACATGATATGCAATTCAAACAAATCACACACACCCCCTTCTGAGCACACAGAGCTGAAGAGCTGAATGCAGGAGGTTTGAAATGAGATCTTGGCAAAACTCCTTTAAGGACAAAAAATATCATGGTCAGTTTTAAGAAAAACTGTGAAAAGGACACATTTTTGTGAAACATCACCACCCTCCCCAACTCTTATAAGGGTTGTCTACCTCACTTCATTTTAAATGCAGGTATGCTGCTTCTCTTATAAGAAAATAAAAAAAACATACTTACCTTTGCACCGATCTTTGTTCTAGCGATGTGTCTGCCTGTCCGCTCCCAGGGTTTTCTTCGGAATAGTGACATCGGGCAGAGTCACGTTACCTAAGCAGCCAATAATTTTATAATATTTCTTAGCAAAAACAGGTTAAAAACATAGATGTGTGCGAAGTTCCTATCGCTCCTATGAGGTTGTTGTGACATGAAAATAGCTATGGATACCACTAAATAACATTGACATCAGTTGCTAGTTTCTAGCTCTTGTCACCATTACCACTTACTGGCGGTGCGGTATGATTTCGGTGACATTTATCTTAAACACTTCTTCAATTTGCTATTTTAATAATTCCTCTTTCAACAATGTGAACAAATCCTTCCTGCATTTCACTACAGTTTGCTGTTTTGAAAGCTTAACTGAAATCTGCTTATCACTGAGAATACATGTACTGATTGTGTACTGGAAGGCAGCTTTCAATTTGTGCTAGATATTTATCTAAATGCTACTCCTAATCCTAGACATATACACTGGCTTGTCACTTGATAACATATCCTGCTGGTCTGACATTCTCAATTATCACAAAGGAAAAGTGTCTCTATGTTGTGGCCAAATGCAATGTCCAGTTACGATCCAAGAGAAACACAATGCTACCTTGGCAAGCTGAGTACCAAAAACGGATGAGTACAAAATGAATTTTACATACAAAGAATAATCTAAATTCAGTTACTTTATTCTAAATCCGACTCATAGAAAAAATTATCCCCGGTAAAAAATACCTAATCTTTATTAATATGCATTAAAAATATATTTAGTGTACAATACCTGTGACAGATGAGGACAACTGTGCCGAACAAGACCATATATGTAATCACCACAGAAAAAATCATATAAACCAATGATATAAATTTCAGGTGCAAATGTGTGTTTCCTTCTTGCATATTTAAGCAAACAATGATAATAACATTTATGTCCTATGCCTTTCAGATACGATGCACTCACAGTTTTGAAGTCATCAATGAGGCATAATTTCTGTCACGAAGCACCTGAAACATCAGTAGATTTGTAAGGGGCAAGCGGCCAAACTAATATAATGCAGAAGCCCTATTTGCAATCCTATCTCAGGAAGAGCACCCGCCCCGACAGAGGCGGCCCCGCCTCTCGGTGGCTTTCCCTAAAATATTATCAATACACTGCAATCGGTGTAAATGATTCAACATGTGTTTCCCCAACTGGTTCACAAACATGTGGTGGTGACAATAGGTTAACCACAAATAGTGTGGTGATGACCTGATGTAGCCATGCAGAGAATCTATACGTATCCTTATAGCTCAATAACTCCTACCGTCGCCAGCTGTCGCTAACAACAGGGATGGAGCCCGCTCCATCCCTGTTAACACTTTAGACGTCGCAGTGATCGCGGCATCTAGCTGAATGAGGAAAGGTGCTGCGCATCGCTCCTTACTCCAATAACCCCCCCCCCCCGCAACGTAATTGCAGGGGGACGATCGGTTCCCATAGCAGCCGGAAACCTCATGCAGGCTGCTGTAGCTGCCATGTATGTACACCAATTACACCCTACCACAGGGTGTAATAGGTAATGAATGAAAATCCTCTATACAGCAATACACTGGTACTGCCGTATATAGGTTAAGGGATTGTGCCCCCTTTTGGTCAAGTACCCTAGGGGGACTGTGTTAAAGTAAAAAAAAAGTTTAAAAAAAATAATAATAAAGTTTAAATTGCCACATCAGTAAAAGTCCAATTTATTAAAATATAACATCATGTATCCTTTATGCTGTAGACCATAGAAGAAAAAAAAAATCCAAGCGCCAAAACTGTGGTTTTTTGGGTTATCTCATATCCCCAAAAAGTTGGAATAAAAGTGATCAAAAAGTTGCATATCCCAAAATGGTACCGATAATAACTACACTTCAACCCACCAGTTTTGCTTCCAATAGTTTTTTCTTCTAAAACCCAGGTGCGTCTTATGGTCCAAAAAATACGGTAGTTTTGAAAGGAAAGATTATGTAGAGCTTGTAATCTATTCCTTTAATGCGCTATTTAATCTGAGTTAAGGAGTCAGTGATTGATAGACTTCCTAGTATAAGTGCACATACAGAAATAGCTGGCAGTCTCTGATAAGACTGCCTACTTACCCCTTAAACTCAGAATAATCAGTTAATTAAATGAATAATTTACATGTATTACTGAATTTTTCCAAACAAAACTATACAGTGATCCCTCATGTTACAATGACCTCAGAATACAAGATTTTCCACATACGTTGTCCTTTCCAGGGGCACTGTATGTTGAATGTGGTTTCAAGATGTAACGTCCCAGACACTGATCCAGCCAATCATCATGAATATTTTACTTCTAAAACATCTGTATAAGTGCAGTTCATGCAGTGATTGCCAGTCTGTTAGCGCCTCTCTACAATTCAGTGCGGGACTACATGTCCTGTAGTCAGGTGTGAATGGGGAGCAGGTGTTTTGAATTTGGTGTTATTGCTCTCACACTATCTCATACGGTCACCTCATAGCAAATAACTGTCTGACGATCTGAAAAAAAGAATTGTTGTTCTACATAAAGATGGTCTAGACTATAAGAAGATTGCCAACACCCTGAAGCTGACTGCAGCACGATGGCCAAGACTATACAGCGATTTAACAAGTCAGGTTCTACTAAGAACAGGCCTCGCTATGGTCGGCCAAAGAAGTTGAATGCACGTGCTTAGAGTCATATCCAGAGATTGTCTTTTCAAAATAGACCTATGAGGCTAGAAGGGTGAGGGTGGGGAGATCAGCCTGTCAGTGCTCAGACCATACGCTGCACACTGTACCAAATTGGTCAGTATGGCTGTCGTCCCAGAAGGAAGCCTCTTCTAAAAAGTATGCACAGGAAAGCCTGCAAACCATTTGCTAAAGACAAGCAGACTAAGGACATGGATTACTGGAACCATGTCCTGTTTGGTTCAGATCGTGTCAAGCATGTGGCGGCAACCAGGTGAACAGTAAACAGTAAACAGTTAAGCATGGTAGTGGGAGTGTCATGGTTTGGGGCTGCATGAGTGCTGTGGGGAGCTAAAGCTCATTGATGGAACCATGAATGCCAACATGTACTGTAACATAATGAGAGCATGATCTCCTCCCTTCAGAAACTGGGCCTCAGGGCAGTATTCCAACATGATAACGACCCCAAACACACTTCCAAGACGACCACTGCCTTGCAAAGAAAATAAGGATAAAGATGCTGTACTGGTCAGGCATGTCTCCAGACCTAAACCCTTTTAAGCATGTGTGGGGCATCCTCAAATGGAAGGTGGAGGAGCGCAAGGTCTCTAACATCCACCAGCTCCGTGATGTCATCATGCAGTAGAAGAAGAGGAGGATTACAGAGACTGCAACCTGAGAAGCTCTATCGAACTCCATGCCCAAGAAAGTTAAGGCGGTGCTGGAAAATAATGGTGGCCACACAAAATATTGACACCTTGGGGACAATTTATTCATTTTCCCTTAGGAGTATACTCACTTTTGTTGCCAGTGGTTTAGACATTGATGGCTGTGTGTTGAGTTATACACTGTTATACAAGCTGTGTATAGGCCTTTTTTTTGCGGGACGAGTTCTTGTTTTTAGTGGTATCATTTTTGGGGGGACAAGACTTTTTGATCGCTTTTAAATCCTTTTTTTCTAATGCAGGGTAAAGAAAATACGGCATTCTTAGAAATGTTTTTATTTGTATTTTTAGCAATGCTCACCGTGCAGTATAGTTGACATGTTAGTTTCACTATGTGGGTCGATAAGACTATGGTGATACTCAATTTATATAGTTTTTTCATGTTGAAGCACTTTAAAAAAAATTGTTTTTATTTTGAAAAACAATATTTATGCATTACTATCTTCTGATACTCATAACTTTTTTTTATCTTTCTGCGTACATAGCTGTGCAGAAGCTTGTTTTTTGTGGGATAAGTGGACATTTTTATGGGTATCATCTTTGGGGAACAAGACTTTTTGGTCACTTTTAAATCTGTTTTTTGGAAGGCAGGGTGAAGAAAATATAGCAATTCTAGAAGTGTTTTTTTTATTTTTAACAGCGCTCAATGTGCAGTATACATGACATATTAGTTTTACTCTGTTGGTCGATACGGTTATTTCAATACCCAGTTTATATAGTTTTATTATGTTGAAGCAAATTTAAAAAAAAAGTTTTTATTGTGTAAAACAATATTTTTATTGGTACCACTTTGGCATTTATATGACTTTTTGATCGCTTTTTATTCTACTTTATGTGCAGAGGGATGGATGGAAATCGCAGTTCTGTGACTGTTTTTTTTTAACGGCGTGCATCGTTCGGGTTAAATATCATGACAGATTTATAGGCTAGGTCGTTACAAACGCGGCAATTTTTTGGGCCGATTGCCGTTTGTAAATGGGAAAAGGACGTTTTCCCTTTTGTAATTTTTTTTGTGTTTGAATTTTCCTTTTTTTTTTTTTTTTTACTTTTTTTGTACTTTCACATTTTTTAACTTTTGCCAATCGGAGACTTGTATCAGTGATCTTTAGATCACTATTACCATGCATAGTAGTACATAGCAGTATTGCTATCCATGGTAATTGCCCTCAGGGAACAGCCGTGCATAGTGACGTCACAAGCAGCCCAGAAGCCTTCATAAGGCTTCTGGATTGCTAGGGAAGCCATGATTGCATTGTGCTGACAAGGTCCATGATTGGCTTTCAACACTCCAAAAGTTACAGACCAGCTCATGAAACAAGACTGAGTGGGGTTCTGCAATGGCATTGTGCTACACTGAGACATATGCTTCCAGAATCACAAAGCCAACAAATTCTACTGAGCACATTGATTACCAAGCAAACATTGAATGTGAAGATTTTTTCTCGTCAGAATGTGTTACATTCTAAATTCCATGAGTTTTGAAGAGGTTGACTACTTGAATTCTTACCGGCATGCTGGAAATGTAGTAAAACACCAACCATAGAGAATAGGCAGGTGGCCATGCAGGCATGTTTCTCCCCACTGGTGTAGCAATGGGGTGGTCCTCCCTGGGGGGCACACTTCCCAACTCTGTGGAAGGCTATGCCCACACCATCTGCAGCAAGCGTTAGCTGTGATGCACAGCTGGGCTCCTACTGCAGCAGGAGGGAACAGAGTTTGCTCAGATCCTGGCCATTTAACAGTAAGTAGCATCCAAAGCATCTAAGTAGTTAACAGAGAAGGAAGCTTGCAGCGCAATTGCAAGTTGCCCATGGTTGCCTTTGCAGCCAGAGAACAAATAATGGCCTTTAGGTCTGCCATGTATAAAAGACTATAAGAATCTAATAGGCTGCTTGTCACAGGTAAATTTGCCCACTGAGCAAGACATGAAGGGTCACATGTATGAAAACTGTCTAGGTCTAAAACTCACTTTGTTGCCCAAAGCAACCAATCAAGTGCTACCCTTTCATTTCATATAGTGCTCTGGAAAAATGAGAGGTGCACTCTGATTGGTTGCTATGGGCAACAAAGTGAGTTTTAGACCTAGACAGTTTTAATACATGTGACCCTTCATGTCTTGCTCAGTGGGCAAATTTACCTGTGACAAGCAGCCCATTAGATTAGATTCCCATAAATTTTCATACATGTGGCCCGAACAGTCTATAATTTTAGGGGTAGGTTAATTTAACATTGAGATATAGAATATCCAAAATAAAATCCAGAAAATCACATTGTATAAACCATATAAATTTATTTGCAGTGAGAAGTAAGTATTTGATACGTCTGGCAAACAAGACTTAATACTTGGTGGCCAAACCCTTGTTGGCAAGTACAACAGTTAGACGTGTTTTGTAGTTGATGATGAGGTTTGCGCACATGTCAGGAGGAATTTTGGTCCACTCCTCTTTGCAGATCATCTCTAAATCATTAAGATTTTGAAACTGTTGCTTGGCAATAAGTTTTCTATGGGATTAAAGGGTTGTCTCGCTACAAAGAATAGCTTTCAAATTGTAGGAAACACAAAATAAAGACATTTTCCAAATATATTGCTTTGTTCATCTGTTTTCCCTAAGGAGATACAAGTGATTTATGACCTCCCTGGCTATTTCAGTTCCCTCAGTAACAGACAATTCTCCCCCTGCTGTTTGTTCTATGAGATAGCAGTGAGTGATGTCATCACACAGGTCATGGCAGTGTCTGTGGTGCTGGGCAGTAAAAAGCTTGATTTATGTAAAATAAACAGAACTGTAATTAGGGCTTTTGTTTGAGGGATCAGATAAAGCCTTCTGCAAGCAGTTTGAGAAGCTTCTGAGCTAATCTGATCTAATTAGCAACTGAAAGCATAGCCTTGAATACAAGCACAGAGCTGTATGCAAATTAGTCAGTCTGAACCAGGAAGTTTCATTCAAGCAGCCTATGAAACTCTGTAGGGAGACAACTCCTTTAAGGTCTGGAGACTGTCTCTCACTCCATGACCTTAATGTGCTTCTTTTTGAGCCACTCCTTTGTTGCCTTGGCTGTATGTTTTGGGTCATTGTCTTGTTGGAAGACCCAGCCACAGACCATTTTTAATGTCCTGGCGGAGGGAAGGAGGTTGTCACTCAGGATTTTACGGTACATGGCTCCATCCATTCTCCCATTGATGCGGTGAAGTAATCAGCAAGGGATCAAAAAAATATTTCCTTCACTGTATATAGCAATGCAGTCATGTTTTGCTAAGTATTGTAAAATTGATCAAGCGATCGCATAGGCTAATCCCATAATGAAACTATAAAAAAATAGTAAGCAATTGAATGGAAAATGTTAAAAAAATAAAATAAACAGAAAACCCTTGATCCCTGAATAAAAAACACACTTTACAATGCATATTAAAAAATTACATATAATAGGTATTGAAATGTCCATAAAAATCCAATATATATAATTATTGTGCTCTTTACTCTGAACAATGAATGACACAAAAGAAATAAAAACCATGCCAGCAATGCCTTTTTCCATCCAGCCTCACAAAAAACAGTCAACAGTG
This sequence comes from Phyllomedusa bahiana, assembly GCA_025379985.1. Lineage (NCBI taxonomy): Eukaryota > Metazoa > Chordata > Amphibia > Anura > Hylidae > Phyllomedusa > Phyllomedusa bahiana. Next base: position 193,465 of record JAODAL010001054.1, on the reverse strand, counting down.
ATAAAAATATCTTATGAACGCCAATATGGTACAAGTGACAAAAAAGTAAAAAAAGTTTTGGCTCTTAGGATATTGTAAGATAGAAACACGAATTGTTTAAGCTCCGATTTTGATTTATGGTTGGAGGAGGAGCCTGTATAAAAGAGGCGTGTTCTGGAAAAGTGGGGGTGTGGGCTGTAAAAAAGGGGAGGCAAGCTCAGGGACAGCTCCAGATGGCAAAAGAATCTAGCTACACCATTGCATCTCCTCTTTCTCTTCTGTGGGAGCTCTGAATATAGCTCAGTAAGGTAATATCCCATTGAAATGAACAAAGAGAGCCACTCACAAAAATCAGGTTTGGGTTACGGGTTTGGACAACTTTTTTCTAATGCGCATGGCCTTTAGAAGAAGAATAACTAAGTAGGTAGGGACATGGCCAAGCACTGTGTAGGAACAGGAGAGAGCACGGAGCAAAGACGAGAAAGCAAAGAGACTGTTGTGAGCCATAAGAAAGGTATGAAGGACTGTATAGCAACAGGGAATCTGCAACAAAATTAAAAATTAAATTTGGCAAAACAATGTATAGCAATTTATAATTTCTTTCTGAAAATGTAAAATGAGATGGATTCAGCTTTTTCTGCCTAACTCTTTGCACAAGTATTGCAGCTGCTGGTAATGGCATCTCTATGATTTGACATGGATTAAACTGACCATGGAAGACATTCCCAAAGACTGTGAATTATGCACCATCAGCATTTTTACATTTTTTTAGCAATAGCAGAATATTATTTGTGTGGTCCATGACAATATTACAGTGTAAATAGATATTAGTAAAAAAAAAATGCCTGCACAGCGCTCTATAGATTCCAGGGCATACTGCTAATCCTTAAATCATATATTCTTCTGGTAAACAGAACTTAACTTTTATGTTCTACCATGACACAGCTCAAGGATGATGACAGAGAAAGAGTGCAAGAAATAGGATCTTATCTTTCATATAATCACATCTACTATGATAAAATAGTAAACAACATATGCATTTACCTTCTGCTGTACACGTGTGCATAGAGCCATATACCGTACCTGGTGTGCATCTCCATTCACACATAGAGAAAAGGCTTGAATAGAGCTTGTGGCCATTCCTTGCATGTCTGTTTTAGTATACAGTTCCTTGCGAAAGTATTCTGCCCCCTTGAACTGTTCAACCTTTTGCCACATTTCAGGCTTCAGACATAAAGATATAAAATTTTAATTTTTTTGTGAAAAATCAACAACAAGTGGGACACAATTGTGAAGTGGAACGAAATTTATTGGTTATTTAAAACATTTCAAAAAAATAAAAACCTGAAAAGTGGGGCGTGCAAAATTATTCGGCCCCTTTACTTTCAGTGCAGCAACCTCACTCCAGAAGTTCAGTGAGGATCTCTGAATGATCCAATGTTGTCCTAAATGACTGATGATGATAAATATAATCCACCTGTGTGTAATCAAGTCTCCGTATAAATGCACCTGCTCTGTGATAGTCTCAGAGTTCTGTTTAAAGCACAGAGAGCATCATGAAGACCAAGGAACACACCAGGCAGGTCCGTGATACTGTTGTGGAGAAGTTTAAAGCCGGATTTGGATACAAAAAGATTTCCCAAACTTTAAACATCCCAAGGAGCACTGTGCAAGCGATCATATTGAAATGGAAGGAGTATCAGACCACTGCAAATCTACCAAGACCCGGCTGTCCCTCTAAACTTTCATCTCAAACAAGGAGAAGACTGATCAGAGATGCAGCCAAGAGGCCCATGATCACTCTGGATGAACTGCAGAGATCTACAGCTGAGGTGGGAGAGTCTGTCCATAGGACAACAATCAGTCGTACACTGCACAAATCTGGCCTTTATGGAAGAGTGGCAAGAAGAAAGCCATTTCTCAAAGATATCCATAAAAAGTCTTGTTTAAAGTTTGCCACAAGCCACCTGGGAGACACCAAACATGTGGAAGAAGGGGCTCTGCTCAGATGAAACCAAAATCCAACTTTTTGGCCACAATGCAAAACGATATGTTTGGCGTAAAAGCAACACAGCTCATCACCCTGAACACACCATCCCCACTGTCACACATGGTGGGGGCAGCATCATGGTTTGGGCTTTTCTTCAGATGGTTAAAAGATGGTTAAAATTGATGGGAAGATGGATGGAGCCAAATACAGGACCATTCTGGAAGAAAACCTGTTGGAGTCTGCAAAAGACCTGAGACTGGGATGGAGATTTATCTTCCAACAAGACAATGATCCCAAACATAAAGCAAAATCTACAATGGAAGGTTCCCAAATAATGGTATACAGGTGTTAGAGTGGCCAAGTCACATCCAGACCTAAATCCAATCGAGAATCTGTGGAAAGAGCTGAAAACTGCTGTTCACAAACGCTCTCCATCCAACCTCACTGAGCTCCAGCTGTGCGCCAAGGAAGAATGGGCAAGAATTTCAGTCTCTCGATGTGCAAAACTGATAGAGACATACCCCAAGCGACTTGCAGCTGTAATTGCAGCAAAAGGTGGCGCTACAAAGTATTAACTTAAGGGGGCTGAATAATTTGGCATGCCCCAATTTTCAGTTTTTTAATTTTTTACAAAACTTTAAAATATCCAATAAATTTAGTTTCACTTCACAATTGTGTCCCACTTGCTGATTCTTCACAAAAAAATTTAAATTTGATATCTTTACGTTTGAAGCCTGAAATGTGGCAAAAGATTGAAAAGTTCAAAGGGGGCCAAATACTTTCGCAAGGCACTGTATACCTAAAGGGGTTGTCCAGTTATTTATTTATTTATTTTTTAAGCATAACTATTTAAAATGAAAACAAAAAAAAACGTACACTTACCTCTACTCTTACCTCAGATCCAGCACCACACCGATCTGAGTCTCCATAGGTCTTTTGTCTTCTTCTGGCCTTGATTCCAATGGAACGTCACAACTGCAGCCTGACTGGCTGTGCGGTCACTTGCCCTTGGCTGATATCACTATTCAAAGCGCTAACAGAAAACTGGTGGAGAGTAAGGGTATGTTCACACAGCGTGTTGGATCCGATTTTGGATCCGTCTTTAGATGTGTGTTTGGATCCATGTTTCGGACCCAATCATGCATCTAACAATGTGCAGTGTGATTTAGAGTGATCGCCGATGCGTTTTTACATGTGTCTTTCTGATGCGTCTTTCAGATCCGTTAAAAGAATTATCATGTGAATTCTTGATCTGAAAGATGCAGCAGACACCCTATGATAAACTATAGGATGCATTCCTGCTGCAGCCAAAATGCATCCAACCACGCACCAGCATGTTGGATCTGTTTTGGTTGTGATTTACGCAGCTCTTTTTCCAAACCTCCCATCATAATTTACTGATAGGAGGTTTGGAAACCTGAGATGGCTGAGTGGCCTATAAGACACATTGTCCTGGCTCAAATCATTGTACATAGTTTGGGGTTCAATTTCTGATTGAGCTGTGTTCCATTTCTTCCATGCCTCAGGATCTGAAAATCTACCATTGAAAGTGTAAGGATTTTATACGTTTCTCCCGTTTATTTCAGAACTGTTTATTACATGTATGTCATTTTATTGTATTTTTTATGTAAGCACTGTACCTTTTGTATATTAAATAAAAATGAGTAAGCTTAGCTCTTGTTTGCTGTAAGAACCCATAACTTTGAAGAAGTGTTTTAACCCTGTAACTGCTGGAGAGCAGTGAGGTAAGCCTGTAAGCGTTGGTAAGTGGATTTTTGGGATCAGAGCCCTTCCCCTCTGATTTCCTTTTCTTTTTGATTATTAAAGGAAGGTGATGGCAGCGTAGTATTTTTGGGGTGCTGGAACTGTCTTGGGGTGTGATTTATGCTCAATTTGCCATCTGAGTGAGAGGTAAGTGCAAATAGAACTGAGTGGAAATAAATCAACTCCATTACAGTGGCCCCCACGTCACGTGCTGGTGAGTGTATACGTGACAGTTACGAAGGCACACGAAACAGGCTACAGTGGAGCAACTCACCGCCAGCTATCAGATGTGTATCTAAAACAACAGTTCAGCAAACCCTACTGCATATGGAACTCCAAAGTAGACGGATGGTCACTGCATCTCTGCTCACAAAGTTGCAAAAGACTAATTTTCATGGCAGCACTGAAATTGAAACCTCCTCAAAGGGTGTTCTTCTCTGATGAATCATGTTTGCATGTCAGATGAGAAACATTAGAGAAGAAACAGCCTGCAACCATTGCTGGAAGAACACAAGCTGGTGGTGGCAGCGTTATGGTATGGGGAATGTTGTTTTGGCATCCTCTAGTCCAATCATCCATTTGGAAGGCACTCTCAACCAATTTGGGTATCAATCCATCTTTGCAGGTCATGTACACCCATACATGCTTGATTGTCTTTCCAGGGATGGATGGAATCTTCCAACAGGACAATGCCCTGTATCACACAGCCTCAAATGTCTGACATTGGTTGAAAGAGCATGACCAAGACATCCAAGTGCTTCCCTGGCCTCCTAATTCCCCAGACAAATCCAATTGAGCATCTGTTGGACCAATTTCATCATTGTGTTCCATCAAGTAGCTGTGGGATGCACTGCAGTCAGCATGGGCTCCATCAGGCTGTGGGGAGGCTTTGCTTCAGCAGGGACTGGAAAGCTGCACAGAGTTGATGGGAAGTTGGATGGAGCTAAATACAGGGCAATCCTGGAGGAAAACCCATTAAAGGCAGCATAAGACTTGAGACTGGGGTGTAGGTTCACCTTTCAGCAATACAACAACTCTAAACATACAACCAAAGCTACAATGGAGTGATTTAAATCAAAGTATATTAATGTGTTAAAATGGCTCAGTCACAGTCCAGACCTAAATCTTAATAAGAATCTGATGCAGAACTTGAAAATTTCTATTCACAAATATTTGCAAACCAATCTGACTGAACTAGAGGTATTTTGCAAAGATGACCTGCAGCTGTCATTGCAACTAAAAGTAGGCCTACAAAGTATTGAACGTGAGGAAATAGATTATGGGACAGCGTACATCGGACGGCCAGACAGTATAATCCGCCCTTAGCTACGACTAAGGGCGGACTATGCCCGAAATGCGTTAGTTCTGTTACGAGATGTTTCATTTTGCTCTTCCTTCAATTAAGCCTCAAGTGGATTTTTTTTACCATAGAATTACAATAAAGTGTTGATTTTATATACTGTCTGGCCGTCCGATGCACGCTGTCCCATAAACTATTTCCTCAGGTTCATGCATGCAATGCTGCTGGAGCAGGGGACGTGCGTTTTTTTTTGGACATAGGCCGTCCTGCATACTAGGTGAGCTGACTTTTTTTCTATTTGTATTGTCTACAAAGTATTGACTCAGGGGGCTGAATACATATGCACGCCACACTTGTAAGTTTTTTTAATTTGGAAAAGCACATTTTTTCTTTACAATTCACTTTACACTTGTTACTTTGTGTTGCTCTATCACATAAAATATAAAAAAAATACATTTAAGTGGCTGTAACGTTAAAAAATGAAGAAAAGTTCAAGGGGTATGAATACTTTTGCAGCCCTCTGCATCTAATGCAGCCCTGTGTACACTTGGAATGAAACTCCAGTCCATATGTCAGTGGGCCAGGGCTAAAGTACAGGTAAAAACGGATTCTACATTTGGGGCGACACGTATGAATGGGTCTGTGCCAGATATCTGGCTTCTTTATAGCCCGATATCAGCCGCAGCCCCGTTCTTACATTTTTAAATCTCCTTCACGTCACTCCGGGGCACATTACATCGCGCCTGCAGCGCTTTGTAATGCGCCCGATCTCGGGGGCTGTGCATAAGGCGGGGCGCACTAGAACCATAGCGAAGCTATAGATTTATAGCTTTGCTACGGCAATTCTAGGCACATTACAGTCGGAACTTTCAAAGTGGTATACCTGATCCGAACTGTTGCCCGAGCACTGAAATGCACCTGATATATGACCCCGCATGAAATTTGGCATGTAAACGGCAAATTTCATGCATGTTGCCTTTTATCTTTATGCCGTTTGCAAGATTACATACAATTTATTTATTTTTTTTGTCATAGACAATCACTGCAGCTGTGGAAGTCCCAGATCTTTACAGCAACATTCCTTGTGGTTTCCAGTTTTATTGCATGAAGCAATTTTTTTAACATTCTGTCCTGTTACAATGTAACATTTGTCAACTGTGTTATCAGGAAAATGTTATCTACTGTTAATGCTGTCAAATTACCGCAGCAGTCAAAACACAAAACAGCGTGTGTTAACAAGTACATGCGCTCAGCATCTCCATCCTGGAGGGTTCCAATAACATCGGTTGAGCAGATTTCCTAATGAGAAAATGCCAGGTTTTTGGAGTAACTGCATTGGAAAGAATAGTGTTCATTTTTAACACCAAATGGATAAGGCTATATTCACACAACTTGTTTTTTCTGGAAAATATGCTGTGTTGTACGCAGCAGAAATATGAGGGCAACCTGATGCATATTTCACTTTTTAGGACTTGTATTAGCCTCATCTATCTAGCTACTGAAGTGCTTTCCAAACTCAATACACTTAACCCCTTCCTGACAGCTGGTTATAATAATGCTGCTCTTATTTCTTTTTTCCTTCCTGTCTTCCTGCAGATTTGAACACAAATATCTTCGGGCTTGTTCACACGGCGTTTTCACGCCGTGTTACAAGCGCTTTGTAGATCCGTCTTGGGGACCAACAGAGCAGACCCCAAGACAGATCTAAACAATTAGCAGTGACTTTATCACTGCGGTCTATGACGAACATGCAGCGGTGTTCACATGAGAAATCGCCGCTGCGTGTTTGAAAAGCGCTACTTGGGTCCGTCTTGCAAAGAATTGCATGTCAATGATAAAATCACTGCTAATTGTTTAGTTCCGTCTTGGGGTCCGCTCTGTCGGTCCCCAAGACGGATCTACAAAACGCTTGTAACATGGAGTGAAAACTCTGTGTGAACAAGCCCTTAGAATCCTCACTTTTCCAGCATCTCCCTCACTGTCCTCCATTTCTGTACAAACTTCTCTTGGGTGTGAGAATGGGTACAAGCCATAGCTTAGAGGCACAGTCTTCTATCTAGAAAGGTGGGGAGAAACTGATAACCAACCCCTGGGTTGTACCCCTCAGATTCATATTACCCGGAAAGTAGGTAGACGGGGCCCCAGATAACTTGGTAGACTGCTGTTAGATAGGCCCTAAACAGGTTGGTAAGCAACAGGTACCTTGGTAGATGCCTGTTTGATTGGTTAGTAGGCCATAAGTAGGTTGATAGGCCCCGGGTAACTAGGTAGACTCACCGTCGATAGGTTGGTCGGCCTTAGGTAGGTAGGTCGTCTGTGACGTCACCTTGCCCCCCACGCATAGTGGGCATGGTGATTGACAGTTGCCATGGAAACCAGTATACAGCAGAAATGTTGTATGCAGGTCTCCATTGCAAGAGCAATCTAAAGATCACTGTTACAAGTCCCAAATGGAGAAAAGTGAAAAAAGTGTGAAAAAGTGAAAAAAGTGAAACACAAACACGAAAAATAAAATAAAAACACGTACACAGCCCATTTCCTCTTTACAAGTGCCAATCGGCCATTGGCATTTTACAAGTGCCAAGTATCCATATTTGGTATCGCCGCGTGCGTAACGATCTGCCTTATAAATATGTCACGTTAATCAACCCGTATGGTGAACGCTGTTAAAAAAACCACCAAAGAATTGCAATATTTGTTCATCCAGCAGCACATAAAATGGAATAAAAAGTCTCACGTCTCTATATACGGAAAAATAAAAAAGTTGTGGCTCTCAAAAGATAGCGAAGCATAAATAATGTTTTACACAATAAAAACACTTATGTTTGTTAGTTCACACTTCCAATATGCTCAACTGTCCTCCTTCTTTCATAAACGTAAACATAACCTGGACTGTCAACGGCCTCTTACACCTTTTGAACAGCTATTGCATTCGACGTCGGGCACGCGGCACTCATTATCAGTTTTATATAAACTTCTAATATCCTCCCAAGCAGTACATCAAAAGTACACCCTAACTCTAATTCCCATTGATGGCAGAAGGACGGGACTTCTGCCATCAATGGGAATTAGAGTTAGCCTCGTTCACAGGGCTTATTACGACCGTTTTTGGGCCCGGGACGGATTGACGATCGTCAATCCGTCGGCAAATCAGTCCGAAATAAGTCACCAGCCAAATTTTCTATTGATTTCAATGAAAAATACGCTCGTCGTTCACACGACGTGTAGTTCCTTTCCCGGGAAATTGCCGCCGCGGATTGACGACGGCAACCGGACGGAAAAAACAATTCACATGTCAATTATTACGGGACGGATTCACCACCTACAATGATTGGAGATGGTGAATCCGTCGGGAAAATCAGTTACAAATCGTGCCACACTTAGTGGCACTTATTTTCAACTGATTTTCAACTGATTCAGAACGTATTTACATCGGGCAATCCGTTGTAAATACGTTCTGAAATAAGCCGTGTGAACGAGGCCTTACGGTATCGGGAGTGGGAACGTTGTTTTTCAACTTTACACATCGAGCAGTAATGGCCTCTAGACACCAGGAAACATGCTACAAGATCTTATCCAGGTGGTATAGGGTGCCAACAATTCTCCATAAATGGTTCTCAGCGGTTCCAGACACCTGTTGGTGCTGTGGGAAACATGTGGGTTCCATGGTGCACATCTGGTTGGACTGCCCGTTAATTCAAAGGTTTTGGATGTCCTTCCGGAGAAATATCACATTGATCACTGATTCTCGGTTCCTGACTCTCCAAAAGCCTTTCTGCTCTTTATGTTTGATTTCCCAGTTTCTAAATATAAAAAAATTATTCTTAGACACTTGATTCAGGCCGCCAAAACGGTTATCCCTAAGAGGTGGAAATCTTCTATTTCCCCTTCTACTGAAGATTGGTACAATGAAATCAATTTTATATGTAGAATGGAGGAATTGGTGGCCCACACCCCTACTCAGTTACTTCGATTTAATAAAACATGGTTCTACTGGTTCACGTTCAAGTCTTCCGCCTCTTATCTGCTATCCTAGGGGCGGGACCCTTGGGACTGGTGGGGGCTGTTTGCGTTGGATGGGGTCTGCTTGGATTCTTTCTTTTGGTCAGAAGGCCGCCCTCAGGTGCTGGAACCGTTTGTTGTCCTCTTTTGGACAAGGCTGTGACCTATGTGTATCCTATTTGTTGTTCTATTAGTCTTTTCTTTGTATTGGTCTTCTGTTGTTGGTACCCCCTCCCGTGTCTGTTTTGTCTGTTTGTTGTCTATTTTGGGCCTCAATTGCTTCTCAGCAGGAGTTTATTTGAGGTCTGAGCACTTATCATGCATAGTTTAATTTTTTTGGTTTTCAACTTGCATACCTTACTATTGGTACTGATAGTACTGGGCTGTCTTATGGACAGCGCAAGCGCATTGCAATTTCTAGTTATAGAATTGTTTTTTGGTTTTTTTATATGCTTTGAATGATTTTTCATATGCTTTGTATTGCATGGTCTTTGTTATATATTGCATGTATATGCCTTGTTTTGCATTTTCTACTTTTAATAAACCTTTTTTCGGAATTTAAAAAAAAAAAAAACACTTATTTTTTTTTAAAGTGCTTCAACATAAAAAAAACTATATAAATTGGGTATCGCCGTAATCATATCGACCCATAGAGTAAAGCTAACTTGTCAAGGATACTGCATGGTGAGCGCTGTTAAAAATAAAAAACACTACTAGGATTGCAGTATTTTCTTTACCTTGCCTTCCAAAAAACGGATTTAAAACTGATCAAAAACTCGTGTCCCCCCAAAAATGATACCAATAAAAATGTTACCGCAAAAAACAAGCCCATACACAACTATGTACACAGAAAAATACAAATGTTATGCTCAGACTATGGCGATGCAAAAACATGTTTTCCTTTTTGAATAAAAATGTTTTATTGTGTAAAAGCAGTAAAACATAAAAAAATATACAAATTGGGTATCACTGTAATCATATCGACCTGCTAAGTAAAGCTAGGATGTCATTTATACTGCACGGTGACCGCTGTGAAAAATAAAAAAACACTACCATGATTGCTGTATTTCGTTCAAAATGCCTCACAAAAATCTTAATAAAAAGTGATCAAAGCGTCATATTTCTCCCATAATGGTACTAATAAAAACATCAAAACAAGCCCATAATCAGCTCCATATACACAAAAATTAAAAAGTTACGGCTGTCAGACTTTGACAACATAAAAATGCAATTTTTTATAGACCTATTTCTATTGTGTAAAAGTAATAAAACATAAAAAAAAACTATATAAAATTTATATTATTGCAGTTGTACCGACCCCCATAGTAAAGTTATCCTGTCATTTATCCCGTATGGCGAACACTGTAAAAATTAAACCCAAAAAACAATGGCGGAACTGTGTTTTTTCTCCCCCATTTTCATGGCCCAATGCTAAAAAAAAACTATGGAACACCTGTGCACCCAAAATCCATAATACACCAGTAGATGAGATCCATGAGGGGTGTTAAATCCAAAATGGTGTTACTTATGGAAGGTTTCACCTGTTCTGGATCTTTGGGGGCTTTGCAAATGCGACATGGCCCCACCAAAATCTGCATTCCAAAAGCCAAATAACACTCTCTCCCTTATATGCCCTGCCATGCGCCCAAACAGCAGTTTACACCCACATGTAGGGTATTGCCGAACTTGGAAGAAATTGCATAACAAAATTTGGGTTGCTTTTTTCTAGGATTCCTTGTAAAAATGAAACATTTTCAGCTAAAATTGCAGATTGTTGGAAAAAAAATGTTTTTTCATTTTCACAGCCTAACGCTAAAAAAAATTGTGAAACATCTGTGGGGTTGATATACTCACTGCACCCCTGGATATATTCCTTAAGGGGTGTAGTTTCTTAAATTATGTCTTTTTAGGGGTGTTTATTAAGTTTTAGCACCTTAGAGTGTCCACAAACCTGAAATGGCCCCTAAATAAAATCGTAATGAAAATGAGACCCCAGAGTCCGGTAGGGAGTATCTAACATACAGGCCAGTCACGTTAGAACTGGACTGGTCCCTAAAAAAATCTATATTGCAAAATTTCTTGAAATTATTACTAATTTTCTAAGCACCCTAATGTTGTAAACAAAAAGACATTTAAAAAATGACGCCAGCCTACAGTAGACATATGGTAGATGCTAGTTATAAACTATTTTGAATGGAATAACTATCTGTCTTACACACAGACATTTTTGAAGTTTGAAAATGGTAAATTTTTCAAATTTTTCATGATACTTTGATATTTTTTACAAATCTATTTTTGGACCAAAATTTCTTATTATCTTAAAGCATAATGTGTCACGAGAAAACAGTCTCTGAATCACATGGATAGGTTAAAGTGTCAAAAAGTTATGCTCACATAAAGTGACACATGACAGATTTCAAAATGGGGCTCTGTCAGAGAGGCCAAAACTGGCTCCGGCGGTAAGGGGTTAAACCCTTAGGCTTACCAGCCTGAACAGCGGACATAGGGCCCAGGCATTCTAAGTTGGGATGTCCCGGGCCGCTTGTGGCGGCGGGCCCCGTAGCTACCGCTATGGTGGTTATGGTGGTAGTTCGGCCCCTGGCGTCACAATATTCCTTCATTAGTGCTTTCGAAAATAAATACTTTCAATGCGAGGCAGCTCTCTGCCTAGTATACTTCTCTATTTCTCGTTGCTTAAGTGCCTGAAAGAAGTGACAGGCCAAATCGCGCCTAGTTTATTAGCATGGTTTCCTATTGGAAACCGCGTTAATATTCACACACCGCTGGTTTGGGACCGCGGCCTTGCCGCGCGTGTTTGAGAACTCTCCTGTCAATTCTGTCCTCAGCGCGGCGGCTGCACGGTGTTGCCTCGGGCGTCGCCGCAGCTGGTGCGCGGCTGGCGGTGCGGTTTGCCCCCTGCCTACTAATTTGCATAGGGGCAAACCCTCGCCCACTTGCGCCGCGACCACGCCCAGCGCCCGCGCCGCAAATCCGCGTTGGGAGACGCGAGTTTGCGGCGAGGTTAGGACGAGGATTGGCCGCGGGGACCGCGGTGAAAGTCGTGGCCGAACCCGCAGCCAAACCCGTCGTGTGAACATGCCCTTACAGTGATTTTACTAGTAGCATTCTTTATCCCGTATATGTGAAAGTTGTCAGGTTAGATGATGTAGCGCACATGGAAAGGATATCGCAATCCCAGTAGAACATACATAAAGAAATCCACAGAACTCAGATTTTGCATAAGGTTATTTGTATTGTGCAAGAGTAGATTGTTACATTTAGGGTGAATGATATGGTGACACTGTTCGCACGGTTTCGGTTATCGAGTAATCTTAATCTTGCAGGTCATATGAAGGTACACACAGCAAGCATAATAGAAATGCATGTAGGTAGTTGCTGTCTGTATAGTAATGGGGTAGCCAAATGGAAAAAAACAGAGTAGAACCCAAATGGGAATCGAGGGCTAATGTCTGCGCTGCTATTCAACCTGTCACACTATCGCGCCGCCTACGCTGGGCTTCCCTCAAAGCTGGCCTGCCGCTCGATGCATTGGGGGTACTGGAGACAGGTGAGTTTATTTATTTTTTATGAATAATGTGGCCCTACCTACCTACACCCTACCTAACTTGGGCCCTAACTACCTACAGCCTACCTAACGTGGGGCCACCACCTACCTACAGCCCACCTAACTAGAGCCCACAACATACCTACAAATTACGTAACTGGGGCCCTCACTACCTACAGCCTACCTAACCGGGGTCCACCACCTACCTACAGCCTACCAAATTGGGGCACACCACCTACCTGCAGTCTACCCAGGGCCGGGACAAGGCATTTTGGTGCCCTAGGCAAGTACAGCCAATGGAACCCCCCCCCCAAAAAAATGTCCCCCCCACCAATGCCTCTCGTCCCTGCGCCAGGTCCTGTCACTAACTTTCTGCATATTCCACGTAGCTCCCGTCCATCACCTTAGCAGTCACTGCACAATGAAAATCAGCCCTGACAAATTTGCTTTTCAAAATCGCTCCCTCCATATGACAGTGTGATCCCCCTAAATACAGTCACCGAATAAATCCAGCTATACATGGAGCAAATCTACCAGACGAATGATTGTTACTAAAAAAACACTCTAAAAAAGCAAGACCCAAAACTATTACTATTTTAAGGATCAAAAAAATCCTGCCAGCCCTTTGACCGAACCAACCCCCACATGTGACTATCAGCTGTTACACGGCTCTGATTACATATACCACCGCCATACAGTGACCAGATAGTGGTAGATTACTAGTTGTATGTAGACTCTGCAGACATTTTAAGTGATTACACTGCAGCTACATTTTAGTGACTCACGGAGGACGTCATTTTCTGATCAGCGTCGTTCACTTTCCCTTTTCTTCTCCACCCCGTTCACACCTTCATGCTGATTGCTCCCGGCCAAAAATGTCCCTGGATTTTGGACACAAATATCTTAGAATCCTCACATTTCCAGTAACCCCTTTAAAATTATAGGTTTTCCCCTAAAGTTAGACGGTATATAGATATGCCCTCAGTCAGGCAGGTATATGTATATTGTCCCCTTTAAAGACAGGTAGGATTATAATATAGGGCACTCAGGCAAGTATATAGAATATAGGGCCCACTCTCAGGAGGAAAAGATAGGGGCCCAGGCAGGTGTATGGGGCCAGCAGGTATTATAGGGCCAGGCAGGATTATGGGGGCCCCAGGCAGGCATATGGGGCCCCAGCAGTGTTAGGGGCCCCAAAACAGGCCCTTAGGGCTCAGGCAGGCGTATTGGGCCACAGGCAGGTGTTTAAAGGGCCTCAGGCAGGCTTAAGGGGCCCACAGGCAGGCTATAGGGGCCACAGGCAGCCTATTGGGGCACAGGCAGCCTATGGGGCCAAGGCAGGACGTATGGGGGGCACCGGCAGGCGTATGGGGCCACAGGCAGGCGTATAGGGGGCCCCAGCCAGGCGTAAAGGGGGTACAAGCAGGCGTATAGGGGCCCCGGCAGGCGTATTGGGGCCACAGGCAGGCGTATGGGGCTCAAGGGGGGCGTATTGGGGCCACAGGCAGGTGTATAGGGGCCACAGGCAGGTGTATGGGCCCACAAGCCCCGGCGTATGGGGGCCCCAAGCAGGCGTTATAGGGGCTACAGGCAGGTATATAGGGCTAAGCAGGCGTATGGGGCCACAGGCAGGCTATAGGGGCCACAGGTGGCGTATAGGGGGTACAGGCAGCTTATGGGGCCACAGGAGGTATAGGGTACAGGCAGGGTATGGGGCCACAGGCAGGGAATTTGGGCTACAGGCAGGTATGGGGCCACAGGCAGTTATGGGGCCACAGGCAAGGTTATGGGGGACAGGCAGGTGTATGGGGCCACAGGCAGGTATAAAGGGGCTACAGGCAAAGGGGGTTATGGGGCCACAGGCAGGCGTATGGGGCACAGGCAGGGGTTTGGGGCCACAGGCAGGCATTATAGGGCTACAGGCAGGCATAAAGGGGTTAGGGGCTACAGGCAGGCGTATGGGGCCCCAGGCAGGATTTTAGGGCCACAGGCAGGTGTATGGGGCCACAGGCAGGCATATAGGGGCTACAGGCAGGTATATAGGGGCTACAGGCAGACAAAAATAACAACATTTATACTCACCTTACCTGCTTCCAGGGCGCGCGCTCCTCTTCTGTCCTCTTCAGCCGCGCGCTCCTCCGGCTGCTCCTCGGGCGCACGGCCTATGACGCACTGTGCGCCCGTGGGGAGGAGTGTCGCGATGACATCACTTCATCCGACGCTGCCAGCTGAGGCGCACAAGGCCGCGGCGGCGGTCCAAACGCTATGAGGACCCGGGCCCCGCTGTGTCGGCCCTGCGGGTTAAAGGGGGATCCAGCGATCCTCCGGTGAGCGGGTCCGCACTGTCTGCAGGGCAGGGAAGCGCTCACTCTCTGCTCCGCAGAAGCAGTCAAAGAGACCCCGGCGCTTCAGGCCCATGGCAGCGGCCTGGAGACCGGCGAGGATCGGGCCCTGTCTGCGCCCCTTAGGGATAGGCAGAGGTAGGCGCCCTAGGCAATCGCCTACCTCTGCCTACCCGTCGTACCGCCTCTGAGTCTACCTATCTGGGGGCCACCACCTCCATACAGCGTACCTAACTGGGGCGCACCACCTAACTACAGCCTACCTAACTTGGACCCTAACTACCTACAGCCTACCTAACTGGGGCCATATCTACCTACAGACTACCTAATTGGGGCTCAGCAACACCTACTTATCGCCTACCTAACTGGGTGCTACTATCTACCTACAGTCCACCTAACTGGGGGCCACCACCTACCTACAGTTTACCTAATTGGGGCCTTACCTACCTTCAACTTAACTAACTGGAGCCCAACACCTACCTACAGCCTACCTAACTGGGGCCCAACTATCTACAATCTACCTAACTGGGGCCACCAACCTAACTGGGGCCTATCAACCTACCTAACTGGGGCCTAGTTATCTACCTGGGGGCTATCTACCTCCACACTCTAATCTATGGGGGAGTGATATCTCAGTATAAACTTGATTGGGATTATTATTTGGTGCAATATATTGAACAAATCATTATGTGAATTTAAATTTATGCAACTTTGCTCTTAAATGAATGTATTTAATGAAATACAGTATGTTTCCATTCACAGAATTGTCATTATAAACACCAGCATTATATTATTTTTTATAATATGAAATGGTCACTAATCTATGTAGTTTTACTTTTAATAATTATTGCCTCTATTATTGATTATCATAATTGTACATTGAAGATGAGGTAAGTGTATGTTTGTTGCATATTGAGCCACATTTGAACATATTGTGCAGTGATAAACAGACACAGCTGTCACACTGAACTGAAAGACTCTAAGGCCATGTTCACACGGCTTATTTGCCACTTATTTGTCACTTATCTTCCCACACGGCGGATTCGGCGAGAAGGGAGAGGAGACGTAATCCATAGTTCTCTATGAGAACTGTGGATTACCATAATGACTGGGATGGATTCGAGCCGTAATTCGCGCAGTACGGCGCGTAATTACGGACTGAAATACGTCCCTTTTTAAGCCGTGTGAACATGGCCTAACTGTAGTTTGTAGGAACTGTAGTCATTTCAGATAATTCATTATTTCTGGAATGTTTGTAGTTTACTATTGATGTGCATCTGGGACGCACTTTTCTTCGGGCACAATGCTATTGATTTGTTAGGCTACGTCCATACGGCAAGGGTTTTCAGGCGGATTTCCAGACAGTTTTTGGATTTGAAAACTGTCTGAAAACCGACTGCCAACCATCCACATAGACTCTGATAGAAAATCCGTTTAGTACTCTACACTGAGCGGATTTTCTACTGGACGAATTTTCACACTACTGTCTGGTTTTTGGGCGGAAGATTTGCCTTCCAATGGTTGAGTGGGACAGATGAATCCGCAAACCGCGGACAGAACCATCCCCCAAAACCATACAATAGACATCAAAATACCGGCCGGATTCTAAAGACAGAATCCGCCCGGTATTTTGGCTATGCCCTGTGGCCATACCCTTAGGCTATGTTCACACGGCTGATTCACGCCGTAATTGCAGGACGGATTTCGCCCACAATTACGGCGTGTGCACAGTGGCGGGGCGGCCCCATAGATTTTCATTATCCATGGCGCGTATCCCGCCGGGATAATGTGCATGTCACTTTCTCCCCGCTCGCCGGAATCCATAGTTCTCTATGAGAACTGTGGATTACCGTAATGACAGAGACGGATTTCAGCCGTATTTGAGCGCAGTACGGCGTGCAATACGGATTGAAATCCGTCCCAAAATCAGCCGTGTGAACATATCCTTAGGGTATGTTCACACAGTGTTTTTTAAATACTTATTTGGGTACATTTTACATACCGAAACTTGTACCCAAAGACATTTAACAATGTTCCAGGCAAATCTCATTGATTTCAATGTAAAAAATGTATCGTCATTCACATGATACATTTTTTTACATATGTTTTTGTACTGCATAAAACGGATGCGTTCAAAGAAGTGACGTCAATTCTTGATCCGGTTTCCTCATGTCAAATCACCACTGGAAACAATGCGGTACGTTTTCAGGACACAAAAACTTACCCAAAAAACGTACCACACTTTCTGGTACGTTTTTGGATGCGTTTTACACATCCGAAAAAGCATTGGTTCCAAATTTGAATGTCTACTAATAATAGTAGGGTTTTTAGCTGGTTAATTTGATAGAAAACATATTGAAAAACGCATCCAAAAAACGGATCCAAAAACGCTTCAAATACGTATCCAGAAATGAACTGCAGATGCGTTTTTGGATACATTTTTTTGGATGCAGTTTGTTGATTTAGCAACATGTTAATTAACATATTGCAAAAACGTATCGGACATGTATCCAACACGCTGTGTGAACATACTAGATTATCGAGTTTTTGGGGATCCTCCTCGAAACAGGAGTTGGGGGTCCGTGGCAGAAAAAAGGTTGAAAACCTCTGGACTATGGGATCTCTGATAAAATGTGGATGGTTTATATTTCAGAAAGTTTTTTTTTTGTTTATTTCGGAAAAACCTTTCCTGCAACCTGACTAGAAATTACTAGGAGAAAAAATATTCCCTTAGGAAGGGGCACACTGCGGTTTTTTGGGAACGGATAAACGACGGTTTCCTTTTCTGAGGGGGAAAACCCAGTTTGCGTTTTAAAACGTTTTTTAATTTGACTTTTTTTGGTGGAGGAACCCTTTTTAATTGGTGCATTGGGGGGGCATTGGAAAGGGGGGTTTTTTTTTTATTTTTTCCCCGTAAAAATTTTTCTTTTTCATTTTAAATGGGGGGGGGATTTTTTCCCAAGTTGAAGAAAAAATTAAAACCTTTAAAAGCTTTAAACTTTTTTTTTTTAAATTTGGTATGTCAATGGAAAAGGGTTTCTAGTTTTTGTCCCCGTGTTGAAAAACGTATCCGTGTGTATGGGCTTTTTAAAATTTTTAATTGGGTGGAAGGGCCGGACTTTTTCTTTTTAAAAGAAAAAATTTTATACTTACAAGCATCGTTTGTATCCTCAAAAATTTAAAAAAAAACAAAAGCTCCCAATCAAATAGCAAAAAAAAAATTAGTGCAGAGTGAAATTAACAGCCATTAAAAACCCCAAAAACTGGATGTCAAACGCCCCGGTTTTTCCAACAGTGCTTTTTGGGGTTTTAAACCCGTTCACTGTTTTATGTTTTTTAACGTATATTTTGGGATGGCGGGTCAAACGCAGTGTGAAACGTGAGTCTTGGGGTTTGAATGCACCCCTGCTTTTTGCCCCACCCAAATTAAAAAACGGGGTACTTTAAACAAATGCCAAAAACTCACTTTTTTAATTTGCGGGACGTTTAAACCTCTGTTTTTTTTTTCTATTTTTTTTTTTATTTGTTTTCCCTTTTGGGGCTATTGACGGCGCGGGGGCAAACACGCAGGGCGATCCCCTCATATGTTTGGTCCTGGGGGTTTTTTTGTCATTTTTTGGCAGTTTTAAAATCACTGATAATTTTTTGGGGGTTTTTTTCACACGGATTTTTTCTAAAGGGCCGTTTAATTTGGAATCCTTCTTGGGGCCGACAAGTGGACCCAGGGGAACGGATCTAAAAAATTAGCAGGGGGTTTTATCACTGCGGGCTATGAGGAAAAATTTTGCCGTTCAATGGAGATCGCTGCTGCGTGTTTCTCCCCCTTGCCTGCCCGGGCCCAATCTTGCGGACCAATCAAAGAATTGACATGAAAATTTCTTTTCAAGATGGCCGAGCCGGGCGCTTTTGAAACACCCGCGGCGATCTTTTCATGTGTTCGCCCATGCCCAGAGTACCCCAATCCTAATTTTTGCTAATTGTTTAGTTTCCGTTTTGGGGGGGGCCCAAACGAGCGGCCCCCAAGATGGACCCCTAAAAGCGCAAAAAACAAGCCCTTAGATGCGTCTTTTTTGGGTCCGTTCAAAATGGTTTCCAGAGAGGGCATCAAAAAAGGGCGGTGCCCCCAAAAACGGACCAAGACGCCATGTGAACAAACCCTAACGCATCCGTTTTTCCTTCCGTTAGAACGTTCAAAAAACGCAGTGTGCACTGAGCCTAATAACAAGTACATTCCTCTGTTGTGCGCAACGTGGGGGAGAGCTGCAGGAAGTCATGACTCTTAGTCACCCTCATAGTGAGACCCGGTGCTCCGTCACCACACAGGACGTGAGGGGGTTCCCGGAATGAGGCCACCTAAGGTACACGGTGCAGCCAGGCAGGCTCCAGGCCGCGTCACATGACCGCCGAGTGCGGGGGCAGGAACCTAACAGGGAGGCGGAGCCCCAAATCGTATAGACCCAGGGCACGGTTTGGGGTGAGAGGGTAAGGTATTGTAGTGGGGGGAGAGGGGGAAATAAGAATTTTATAGATCTGGTTTTTTTAACCCCTTCCTGTTTGGGAGTGAGGGGAGGTGAGGCCTTGACCCTCACTGGTGTGGGGGTGAAGGGTTAAATATTGAGTGAGGAGAGTTAACAGAATTCTCTATAAATGATTCCCTTAACCCTTCCTGTTTGGAGGAGAAGGGGGAGGTAGTTTTAGACCCCAATACACTGGTGTGTGGGGGTGAGAGGGTTAATATTGTAGTGAGGAGAGTTAATAGAATTCTCTATAGAATGTTTTCTTAACCCCTTCCTGTTTGGAGTGAGGGAAGGGTGAGTTGTAGTCATATAGACCCCAATACACTGGTGTGTGGGGGTGAGAGGGTTTTAAATTGTAGGAGGAGAGTTTTAAAAGAAATTTTCTATAAATGTTGTTTCTTAACCCCTTCCTGTTTGGAGGGAGAGGTGAGAGCTATTCGTATAGACTCCATTACACTGGTGTTTGGGGGTGAGAGGGTTAACATGTTAGTGGGGAAAGTTATTAGGTTCTTCTATAGTATGTTTTCTTAGCTGGAGTGAGATGCAAGTGTTACCCATCTAGGCTCCACTATCCTGGTGTGTGGGGGTGATAGGGTTAACAGTGCAGTGAGGAGAGTTAATAGAGTTCTCTATAGAATGTCCTCTTAACCCCTTCCTGGCTGGAGCATGCAGTCTGTATGGAGTGCTGCTTGTCAGTAGGGTGTAACTGGGCAGCAGTGTCTGAAATTAGTGGAAGGGAGGGCCAGCGTTCCCAGGCTTCCCAGCACGCTCATAAATCTGTGTGTCCCCGATACTAACACCCTGTGATCCTTTTATTGTGCAGACACGGCAGCAGGATGGCGGTGGAAGGAGGGATGAAATGCGTCAAGTACCTCGTCTTCATTTTTAACTTATTGTTCTGGGTAAGTGCGCCTTGTTTTCCTTCTGCAGACCAGAGAGGACACGTAGCAGCTGCGTTATAATAATACAGCTCCGGTAACTATCACATGATGAGGTCTTGGCTTCCTTTGGGAAGCCGGGAAAATGTTCCAGTTCTGGAAGATGTTGCTCCCTGGGATTCGATCACATGCGCTCAGCTGGTGGCCGGGGCTCAAGTTCTACAGAAACACAATAATCTGAAACTTGTGCTCCCCCCTCGGCCAGGTATAGTCTGATCCCAGCAGCTGCTCGGCTGTGGTTCCTGTAACGTCACATCACACGGGGATCGCCTCCTGTTATGGCTCATACTATGGCAACAGCTTTTCACCCCAGCTAATTGATTATTCCGGATCCTGTTCATTGCTCTTAATCAGTTTCCTGTCGTCATTGGCGCTATCCTGATCTGTTTCTCATCATGGAGCAATAGCTGACGTAAAAGCTGACGGCCAAGTTATAAAGGCTTGATAGGAGGTTTCTAGGCCATTGTATTGCAAAAAACTATGATGGTCCTAGATTCTGTGCTTCTTACAGGCAAAAAAATAGGAGGAGGGTTTCACCTTTTAAACCGGGCACCAGTGATGGACTGCATGTACCAGAATACCTGGTGATCAGGGGCAGAAAAGGGAAATCGGGGACCTTCCCCTTCTCCTTTGGCTGTTATCTGTTGCAGCTGAATTCATGTTTTATTTGGTAGCTACATGTAAAGAGGTTGATACAGATCAAGCTTTTGGTAGGTCCTTGGGGCTGTTTACGACGACCATACGGTCGGAAATGCGAAGTTTTGGTCTATTTCTGGCACGAAGGGGGGTGGCATTTGTCCACGGTTTGAAGAAAAAAGCCCTCCCCCCTATGTTCTACGTTTTTCGGACCCCGGCGTTAAAAAACGTCCGGCGGAATCATGCGTGTGGATCTGAACAGATTTTCTATTAAGGTCCATGTAAAAGTTTGACACCTGGTTTACAGACAGCTTTCAAAACCGGGTGAAAACCTTTGCCGTGGGGACATGCCTTTAAAGTTCCTACTTCATTGGGTAGGTCAGGCATGCTGTCTCAGTAGGTGGAGATACACGAAGCTGCCAGTCCCATTTGGTGTCTATTATTTCCTAGAGAAACTGAAGCTTGGACGGATTATGGTCTTGCTACTTCAATACTTTTCCCTATCTAAGAAACATTGTTTGTGTAAACTTTCCATTGTTACCAGATTTAGGCCTTGTCCCCACGGCACGGGTTTTTACCCGGTTTTTGGTTTTGGAAACTGGGTGAAAGCTTTTAAAACGGGCATCTATGGAAAACCCACGCAGCAGTCCCCACTGCACCGGTTTTCCGCCGGGTGGTTTTTCAGACCGCCGGCCGCCCGAAAACATCGAACATTTTCATTCTTGCGTCCGGTTTTTGGGTGGAAGATGAATATGCCTATGTGAAGGGGGAGGGCTTTTCGCCGCAAACCGTGGAGAAAAGCCTTCCCCCTGCGGCCGTGTGCACGGCACAAAAACAGGACATATACCGGTCAGATAAACCAACTGGTGTTTGTACTGTGCCGTAGAGACGCAGCCTTAGAGGGAATCAAGTCTGATAAATATCAAGTAATGGCCAGTTTATATACTCGAAGCAGATTCCTGTGTCGTGGTAGATGTCCTGGGTTTTTATTTTGGATATATGGGTAGCTTCACACACAGCTATTTTGTCTTTTAAGTCATATGTATGTAATCTTTTAAGTGTATGTATTATGATATAGATTTTAAATTGCTACTGCAGAAAGTTGTAGTTGTCCTTCCATTATTTTACTCATTTCCTTTGCATCTACTCCAGGCACTTCCAAAAAAAGCCATGTTTGGAACTACCCTGCCATATACACTTAGAACAACCCTTTTAGAGGGTGAACCTATTCACCCCAACTCAGACCTCTTTAGATCTGTGGTTAAATATCACTTTAGTTTTGCCATTTCAGAGCGTTCAGATGAATTCTCACTCAGTGACTTGCACTTTCTATAGAAGACAGCCGGAAAGGTTACACCACTGCATGTAGGTTGCACAACAGTTGTCTTGTAGCCTGAGGCCTTATAGTTATTGAGATGTACCAGAAAGATATTGAACACTTCTTCCATATTGTTTCATGTGTGGACACCTATATAATCTCTCCAGTATGTTTAATGTGCATGTAACTCTGACCATGTCAGGTGTATGATGCTTACATGTCTTGTGACCTAGAAGTGAGTCATTACTAAAACTTGTTTTGAGCCCCTATGTGAAGTCTGTTCCTGTAAATCAGGAATTGAAAGAATTTAGAATATCTGAAATGGTTCTGATCTTCAAGCTAGGTACATCTGTTTTTATTCTTAAGAGGTTTTCTCACCATGTAGTTTCAGAGTCACAGCCAGCTTTAGACTTGCACTTCCTGGTCAGGCTGTGGGTGGGTCTATAACAGTGATTGACCTATTGGCTCTTTTATTCCTGTTACACTGACATGACTGCAGGAAATTTATAAGTTGTAGCATACAAGGCTAGAGAGATCTAAAGGGTGACAGCTTTTTATTTAGTTCTGTAAACCAAGTCCAAGATAAGACTTTGCAGGGAGTGACTCGCCAAGAACAAACTGACTGCAGCTTAGAGCAATGCGAGAGAGCTGGGAAAAGTGGTTGGTAACCAAAGGAACTTGTGTATGCTAAGGGCATGTCCCCACGGCACGGGTTTTCGGCCGCTTTTTCAGGCAGTTTGTGGTTTTGCAGACCGCCTGAAAAACCGTCCGAAAATGAGCACAACAGGCTCCTATGGAAAACCCGTGCAGCAGTCCCCACTGCACCGGCGTTTTTTCCGCCTGCGGGCCGCCCGAAAAACATTGATCATGCACATTCTTCTGTCTGGTTTTCAGATGGAATATGTTAATCTCAATGTAAAGGGTGAGGTCTTTTCTCCGCATAAACCGACCGGTATTTGTCCTTTGCCGTGTGAACGCACCCTAAGAGGAGATTAAATCTTCAACTCCCAAACAAAGCAAAATAAAAAGAGCAATGTATTTTGGTAATTGTCTTTATCTTTCTTTACATGTTGCAAGCTCAATTGTTTTGGTGAGAGAAAGCCTTTAAGGCTATGTCTACACTGCAGTGGACAAAAAACTACCTGAAAACAAATGACTAAAAACGTTCATGAAACTGAGTTTTCTGTCCACTGCCTGTCAAAAGCAGCTGACAAAACGGCCGTTTTTCGGAGCGTCTTTGCTCTGCTTTTTAATGTATGCACAATTAAGCCATGGGATGTAACTACACCCTAAAAGGGGGAGTTAACATTGTTAAGTAGTCACTTCCTTTAGATCAAATGTAGCCCTTTGTGAGCACATTGTCCTTTGTGTGCTGCTGCTGGGCTCTGATTATTCATTTTGCACCAGATTCTTGCACCAAAATCCAAAAAAACCCACTTTATCTTTCCATACAGCAAGAAAACTGTTTTACGCAAATCTGTAAAAAAATTTTTTTTTCCCAAAAATTCCCAAAAAACCTTGGCCAAATTCCGTAAAAAAAAACCCCTATTTTTAATGTCCAAAGCAGATCACTTTATTAGCGCCAAAATATGTTCAGTAAAGGTTTTTGTGCCAAAATCCGAAAAAAAATTTTTTTTTTTTTTTAAAGTGAAAAAAATAGAAATTTCGCAAAAATCGTTACACAAAGCATGATCTTTTATTAGAATGGTACGCAAGGACACAGAACACTTTTGAAAATTTTTGATAAGGTTTAAACCTTTGTTACCCCCCTTATAGGGGTAACTTGGGTCTCTGGGGGGGTTTTATTGAGGAAAAAAAAAAAAAACCGCCAAAAGACGCCGGGGCCGCTTTAAAAGACTCCTTAGAAAATTTTCTGCCCCTTTGGGCGTTTTTTAGGCGTTAAAAAAAGACCATAAAAAAAAAAAAAGAGCAGAAAAAAGCTCAGTGTAACAGCAGGGGGTTTTACATTAGACCCAAAATGGGGAGGATTAAAAAGTGTTTTTTCCAGCGTTTTTATAAAACGAAAAACGCTAAAAAAGGGAAAAGTTTTTCTGTGCAGTGTAGACAGAGCCTAACATTAAATTTTTTGGGTTTTTACAGAAAAGCTCCTTAATGCCACTTTATTTTATCTTTTTCCCTTCCCAAAGGATTATAAATCATAGTTATCACTAAATTCTATACTTGAGGAGTAAACCCAAGTTGTGCAATGTTAGTCTAAGGCCACTTTCCCTTCTGAACTTGATCTGCAAGCTTTGCTGAAGTCTATTATAGCTGCCTGTGTTTTTTTTTTAGTTTGGAAAAGACAAAAGATGATTGCAAGTAGGAAAAAGAAGGGAAAGCTATAATCATGTGGTCTTTGGATTGTGGCCATTTGCTTATTCAGTCACTCTGTAGTTACCATTCTAATTCTGTTTATTTCTATGTGAAAGCCTTCTTGTTTTTTTTTTTTTTTTTTTTTTTTTTTAAAAATTTTTACGCTGTTTTTTTTGGA
Source organism: Phyllomedusa bahiana (assembly GCA_025379985.1). Lineage (NCBI taxonomy): Eukaryota > Metazoa > Chordata > Amphibia > Anura > Hylidae > Phyllomedusa > Phyllomedusa bahiana. The sequence continues at coordinate 168,623 of JAODAL010001054.1, read as the reverse complement.
TTTTATTGCTATAGCCATTAGTCTGCCTGATTATAATGCATGGATACTGGCAGAAGCAACATTTTTTACAACTGTAATTGCTTGTGAGGGGATTATTCAGCATTATTGTTCCAAAAAGAGCATCACCTCTCTTCACAGGATGTGTGGTATTGCAGCTCAAACCCATTCACTTCAGCAAAGCCAAGCTGCCATTCCTGACACAATCCATAGACAGGTGTGGTGCTGTTTTTGGAACAAAGCAGTCATGTTTTTCTCATCCTCTACACCTACCTAATTTTAAGTTCCATCCACTAGTTTAAAGGGGTTGTCTAGTGGGAAGAAAATATTCCACTTCTGTGATGTACTTGAATACAAGTGTCCAGATTTTTTATTTTTTTATTTTCTATCTACTTTGCTTGTTCTGCAGCAGTAATCACATTTTATGGAAAAAAATTATTTATTTTATTTTTCCCAAACTCGTGCTGTACAGGATGGAGCTGCCTTCCCTGAACAGATTGTCAGCAGATACAGTTACAATGCACCTGGCCCCAAACAAGTGCTATGAACAGGAAGTGATCATTTTTAATTCAAGTTAAAAATTCATGCATATCCTTAAAGGGGTGTCCTGATCTTGCATATTTGGCATTTTGGTAGGATATGCCATTAATGTGTGATGGCTGCGTGTCCCACCTCTGGGACCTGCACCTATCAAAGTGCCCTTGAAAGTCTCTGCTGACAATTAATGAGTTGGTCAGGGCTCTGCTCTACTCCCATCCCATTAAAAAAGCTAAATTGAGGGTGTGTTTTAAAAAAAAAAAAAAAAAAAGTGGCCTTCCTGCAGTACTATATCACCTGTTTGACATGAAGTTCAGTAGATCTCCATACACAAGAAGCTCTGTGTCCAGCCCAGAAGATCGGGTAGCCAGAGTTTTTGGTTCTACCTCCCACATCCTTCAATAGGAACGAAACTGGGTGCCTGGGTCGAGAACTCAAGTTTGGAATGAGGAAAATGGACAAAGGATCCTGAGGCTTGGAATATTACAGGAGAAAGAGAAACCACCTATAAACAGGACTGGGAGGCTGACGGGGACCTGAATAAGGATTTGGGCAAAATCCAGTGGGGAAACAAGACTGGAGTTGACAGAAGAGAGGGAAAAAAAATGTATGTGTGTAATATATATATATTTCTTCTGTCAACTCCAGAGTCAATCCTCACTGGATTTTGCCTGTAAGTTGTTCTTAACAGGCTTTAGGAAGCTCATAAGCTATAACTCATATGTACAAGTAATGGATGTACTAGGGCCCTGATGAAGGAATAAGATTAAAAAGAAGCACTTCTGGTTGGTGATGGGCGCTGTTTATTTGTGGGACAGAAGATGCAGGTCCACAGTCTACTTACAAATGTAGGTTCTGTCGATTTAAACAAAATTACCAAAATAAGTGTATAAAACCTAACATTTAATGCAATGTTAAAAGGAATAACAATACAATGTGCCCTAAAATACTGATTTGACCAATAGGTAAGAGAAAAATCAATTAGTAGTTTTAAGGAAGCATATGCTTTTATGTCCCTCACATAAATTGTGTACCCTGAACAAACCTAGTCCAAATAGGAATACGTTTGCTCAATTTGATCCGTATAGGCTTGCTGCGGTAGTCTTTGATATACCCTAATAAAGAGTTGTCTCATCCCAGTGCTTGATTTAACAGCTGCTTCCTTTCTTGAGGGTGTATCACAGAGCTATGCAGTGTACGGGAGACATCATGGCAGCTAGTCTCTCCCCACTAGGGCAGGAACAGATGGAAATGAAACATTAAACCTGCAGAGGGCATAACGGATGAGAAGTGTTATATGGAGGCCTGAAATGGTGTAGCTACTCATGCGCGCGCGCACACAGTTTATCATGGATAGTAATCTCAAAGCTCAAGTGTACTTTAAGAGGAAAATTCAGTGAGCAATAGTTTCTTGTGTAACTTCTCAGCTCTACAGTAGCCATGATTGCCAACCAGTTATATCCGCCTCTGCTGGAGTTTGTACACTCTCTCGTGTCATAAATGCTACTGTATATGGCCTCTCTTGTATGTCAAGCGTCCTGCTCTCAATTTAAATGAATAGTCACTTATAAAAAGTCATTTAGTGCGGAATGGGTGGAGATATTATTTTGTGGGAACTGTTAAAGTGATGAAAATGACTCTGAGTTCAAAAGGGATTGTCCAGAAAATAAATGCTTTCTTCCAGAAACAGTACCACACCCAACGCTGGGTTGTCTGGAATTATAGCTGCAAAAAAAAAAAAAAATTAGGCTATGTCTACATGGCAATGGTAAAAATCTGTTATGCAATTCAGCGGTATTTTACCATCCTGTTACCACAGATTTTGCGGTTGGTTTTCAGATTTTGGCTAGTCCTAATACATTGAACTGGACTAGAATCCGCTGCAGGTTACAGAACATGGTCTAGAAGCTGGTGATTTTGAAATCCAATAGAAAATCCGAGTGGTGTAGACTACAGTTGGGATTTTCTATTGAGGTCTAGGAGGACGGTTTGAAGTCGTTTTACTGAATCCAACCAAAAACCAGTGCAGTCTACCTGTGCTTACCATAAAACAAAACCTTTAACTAGACGCTTTAAAAAACCCACAGCTCCACACCCTGTGCCAATCAGCACTAATTTATTTTCTAAATCAAATAACAATGGCATATGAGCACTAGCGTAGATGGATAGTATAATACAACACAGTGTATCTGCAGCATACACAGGTGTTGGGGGATGTTCACACGGCGTTTTTGGATCTGAAAATCGTATCCAAAAAAGCTGACTCAATCAGCTGCATGTTTGGATGCAGCAGGATCGCACCCTATAGTTTAAAATAATGCTCCTGCTGCGTCTTTCGGACCAAGAATTAACATGTCACAATGAGACACAGTGATCACTCGTATGAACACCGATGCGTGTTACATATTAAAAGCAATGTAAATCACATTGCACATTATTAGAACGCGTGTTTTGAGTCCGTTTGGGGTCCGACAGACGGATCCAAACACGTATGTAAACATGGAGTAAACGCGCCGTGTGAACATACCCTTAGGCTTACACTGGTGGAGTTGTGAACTATAAGTATTGACCTTTAAGGCCCTCTCTCCAACATGATTAGCCACAAGGGTATGTTCACACAGCATTTGTTAAATACAGAGCCCCAAAAAATGTATTTAACAATGTTCAAGTGCAATTATATTGATTTCAATGTAAAATATGTATTGCATTGTTCAGATGAGCTTTAATTTGCATACGATTTTGCTTTTCATCAAGCGAATGCATTCAAAGAATTGACGTATCTGTTTTACGCATTGAGAAGCCCATTGAAACATTAGGGATATGTTTTTGCAGTCCAGAAAACTTATCTAAAAATGTACCACACTTTGTGGTACGTTTATGGATGCATTTAACGCAATACGTTTTACGTATTGCAAAAAATGTATCCAAGATGCCATGTGAACATACCTTTAGGCTATGTCTATACAGAACAGGAATACAGTCTCATTTTCAGCAGGGCTGTGGAGTTGGAGTCATGGAGTCAGTCAGTCTGCCCATTTTGCAGGAGTCAAGTCTGAGTTGGAGTCGTTATAAAATGGTCCGACTCCCAAAATATATAATAAATTAGTACAGTTAGTTCGATGCAGGGCCAAGAGCAAGAAAATTGGGTCTTGCCAGTGCTACTGCTCCCATATCTTCAGCCTCATCACATGAGGAGTGTAATTGATAACATGGAGCAGGCAAAGCACTGCCACAGGGGAAAAGATTCCTCTCCCACAGCAAACAGATTGACCAAGTTTCAACAAAATTTTTTCACTTGCTTTCAAAGTCGAGTTCAACCATTCATCAGAACTGACTGTGGCTGAGGCAATTCCTTTATACCCTGACATTGTTACAGATGCTGCCCCTGTGGTCACCGCTTTGCCCCCAAGTAAGTTCTCTAGCCTGGAAATAATGAGCTCGGATGTGATGCCGTCTATGAAGGATCTGATTGGGACGATACGGTTTCTCAGAACAAACTCAGACTCCACATATGTTATTCAGGATGTTTTTGTTGAAAACTGTTTTTTCCTCACTTACTGCAGCACTCTTCATATTTGCAATTTATTAAAGTTTTGTGTTCTAAAGTCATATCCTATAAATATTTTACATCAACAAGCAAATGGGTAACAATGTTTTGAACTTGTGACTTTCAGGCTTTATATCTCGCCATCCACTACAGCTTTCCATGTGAAACTACCATCATTTTATAGACAATCATCTTGGCTCTCATACATAACTTTTACCTACAACTATTTAGCATATGCTTAGTTCTGCAGATTCTCGTCATGTTACTGTTTTGCTCCTGGTGATGGGACAATCTTTTTCTTCCTGTATACTACAAATTACGACCTGTTCTCACATTCTCTAATAGCTCAGTGTGTTATTAGGCCGATTCCCAAGCGAAAGGTCACTGGTTCGAGCAGCCATGAAGATGATTTCCCAAGAAAAGAGAAGCAGCAGCATCCGGCTCATCGATGGCATCTCTGGGCCAAGAAAATTGCCAAACTGCATCATGTGAGGCCATGACAGCTGGAAGAATATGAAATGGAGTCCATTCAACCATTCAGAAGCCAAGTGGTGTATGTCCAAGGGAAATATCAGAGCCAACAAATCGCTCATCACAAGGTGATCAGTTCTGGTGAGACACGGCAGTGGAGGCGGCTCGTAGGCTTCCTAAGAGTGAGATCACAGACGTCCATGCAGCACCGGGCAACACTCATTACACAGGTCTGGAATGCAGGCCCAAAAAAAGGGAAAGAAGCCGCGACTTCAATCTCGTCATAAGAAGCGTTGGCTCGAGTTTGCAAAAAAAGTACCAAAAGTGGAAGATTGGAAACGGGTGATTTAGAGCGATGAGATGAAAGTCAATAGACCGGACTCTGATGGGGGAAATGGGTTTGGAAGAATCAAGGAAAAAGGGGCGAACAGAGTGAGCAACTGAAGGAGCTGTCAGGTTCGGCGGAGTAAGCCTGAGAATATGGGGTTGGTTCACAGCCAAAAATGTTGGATAGTGCTGAGCTGTGTGTGAATATCCTACAAGATGAGTTACTTTACACCCTCGAGTACTATGGGGATGAAGAGGACGACATGTTCCAGTGAGACAATGACCTGAAGCAGACTTCAAGGTTGGAGAAGGAATGGTTCAATGACCATGAAGTGGAATTGCTGTATTGGCCTCCACAGTCCCCCAGACCTCAACCCAATCCAACACTTTTGGGTACAGGTGAAGAAAAAGCTGAATTTGTACACAAGTCCAGTCTGAACCAACATTGGGAATGTGTAGAAGAGACCTGGGATCAGATTTTGGTCAAGACCTGCTTGAATCTGATCCAGATCCCAGAAGGATTCAGGCAGTGTTGAAAACCAAAGGTGGATTTACCAAATGCTAACAAAATAAAAAGTACATTTTGATTTTTAGGAACAAAAATAGTAACAATGCAGTTACAGGAAAGAATCTGCAGAACTAAGCAGATGCTAAATACTAAATGTATGTATAAGATAATTGTCTATAAAATGATGGGAGCCTCATGTACAAAGCTGTGGTGGATGAGAGATGGAGCCTGAAAGTCACAAGGTCAGAACATTGTTACCATTTTGCTTGTCAGTGTCTGTTCTACCTAAATAGCTGTATTATTGTATCATAAGGTGATAAACAGCCGGATGTTACCATCTTACTACAGTGAAGTTATCACTTAAACATGCGCCGTGTATGAGGGAGTCGGTGTCAGGAAAATTGAGGAGTCAGAGCTTTGGCTTACTGACTCCACAGTCCTGATTATCAGCGGATTCAGTATAGACAGCGATGAAAAATCCATGCACGGCTTTTTTACTGTTGGTTTACAATCCAGTGGAATATGTAACATATGTTACGCTCAGATTTCCAATCGGCACTGTACATTGAATGTACTGAAGACAGACTTCAGCTTTTGTGCAAATCTGCCCCATAAACCACGTAAAAACATTGCTGCTGTTGGGTAAATTTTGTTCTTTTTCGGAAGTGCTGCCTATTTAAATTTTTTTAGTATTTTGCTGAACGTTATCTAGGTCTGTTTGGCATGCACTCATTCAATTTATTTTTTGGGAGTTGATGCTAAGATATTATATATATATATATATATATATATATTTTTTTTTTTAAAATAAACCACTGTTCTGTCACAGTCCAGCAATGTGAAAATGCTGTTGGATTTTGGATGTCATTTTGACATCTGCTGTGTGGACTTAGGTTGCTTTCACGTGATGGGCTTTTTTTTTTTTTTTTGCAGAAATACATAGCAATTATTACTGTGCATTTCTGCAAAAAACAAGCCATGTGAAAGCACATTTTGTGGTAATGTTTTGGATGAGTTTGCAATGTGTTTTACGGATTGCAAAAACTTATCAAAGATGCTGTGTGAACATATCTTAAGGGTAATGCAAAGACTTATGTAAAACACGTATCATCTAAACGATACTTATTTTACATTGAATCAATATAATCACACGAACATTTTTAAATACATTTCGGGGTTTGATTTTCGTATTTTACAAACGCTGTGTATACCCCTAGAACGACTTCTTCAGGGCTAGGTTAATAAAGGTTATGTATGAGGCTTGCCCATGAATGGCTTGTGTGTTTGGGATCTGGATTTAGACTTTCGTTACACACAGGACCTGACCGTCTACTTGTGGTGGTCTGTAAATTAAAAATTTTTCCAATAGTAAAAAGTTTTCTTACAAGAATAAGGTTACCCAACTTCCACTAGGGTCTGTTGCCTCTGGTACTACAGCTGAGCTTCTTTTCAGGATGCTTTCACATGGTGTGTTTTTTGACACTTTTTTTTTTTTTTTTTTGTTCAGAAAAGTACGTACAAGTATGCCTCTGCATCAAAAATTCACCAAAAACCACTCCCTGTGTAAGCACCCTTAAAGGGGTTGTCTCGCTACAAAGAATAGCTTTCAAATTGTAGGGAACACAAAATAAAGACATTTTCCAAATATATTGCATTGTTCCTCTTTTTTTCCCTAAAGAGATAAAGTGAATTTATTACCTCCTTGGCTATTTCAGTTCCCTCAGTAACTGACTGTAAAAAAAATCTCCCCTGGCTGTTTGTTCAATGAGATAAAGAGAGTGAGTCATCACACAGGTCAGCAGTGTCAGTCAGTGTCCTGTGCTGCCATACAGTAAAAAGCTTGATTTATCTCAAGTAAACAGCTCTTTTAATTGGGCTTTTGTTTTGGGGATCAGATATGAAGTCCTGCAAGTAGTTTGAGAAGCTAATCTAATCTAATTAGCATCTGAAAGCACGGAGCTTATGCTGTACAAGCAAGGAGCTTATGCAAATTAGTCTGAACCAGGAAGTGACAGAGAATTTCTTTCATGCATTCTTTGAAACCCTTTGGGGAGACAACTCCTTTAAGTAGTCCGGGTAAGTGGCAATAATGCAGACAGCATTATACTTGTCTACAGGTTGCAGTATGAAGGAAAGCAGATCTGCGCTGCTTATCCTGGGCAACCTTAAATTCTTAAACGATAAATTCTTGCGGATTCTACACTGGATACCTTGTTAAAATCCATGGTGTCATTTTACCCAACAAATTCATTGTGGATTTTGTAATGGATTCCTTATTTAAATTCTAGCGTTTATAGATAGCCATTCACTTAAATAGCCAGACCATGATTTAGTGTACAGTGAATTACAGTGCTGATTTTTGACACTGGTTTTTAAGGCCATGATGCAGGGTAAAAAAAAATAAACATGTTTGTTCTTTTGAGGGGATCCTCATCGGATCCTGCTTCGAGAGGAGTGACGTGGGTTAGCCCCATTGCAATGAGGCTACCCACCATAGAAATCGAAGGCAAATACTGTTTATGTTAAGTGTATGTCTACGCCGTAGTGCGCGAGTCATTATTGTAAGTTCTCATAGAGAACTATGGATTACGTCTCCTCTCCCTGCTCGGCGAATCCGCGCGTGTGGGGGAGATGAGTGACGTGTCATTTACTAGTGGCGTATACGCGCCACTAGTAATGAGTCTATGGGCCGGTACCCCGCCCCCATCCACACGGCGTAATTACGCCCCGCAATTAAGCCGTGTGAACATGGCCTATAAGAGACCGTTTTTATTTTTTATATATATTGAATGAAAAGAGTTGACAAATGCGGTCTTTGAGAACCTTCCAGGATAATTTTGCCCCCAAATCAGCCACCAGTGCCCCTTGCTGTAGGGGTTTTGGTTCTAAATCAGGCATAATATTTTCTGGTCCAAAGACCACATTTGCCATATTGTATCTCTCCCAGAGGCTACAGCAAATCTTGGGGCGTTATTCCCTTTCTGAGACCTTTTTAAGGTAGTTCAATTACCATCGATAATGTTTTTTGCTCCACTACAGGGGCTGCTGGAGATCATGCTAGGGGTGCCCTGTCTGGTACTCCAGAAAGAGGATATGAGGCACCTACTTTCATTGTAGTTTTTGGAGGTTACACAAGTGGCTGTTTCACAACTCTTAAACAGAGAGAACGGCACACACATATAGCCACTTCTCCAACTCGTTATCTCCTCTATGGAGTCTGGAACAGATTAGAGGTATTTATGGTTTATCTTTTGGATTTGTCAAGATTGTGTCAAAAATAAATATTAATTTAAGAAGGAAATCCAGAGATAATGTGAAAAAAAAAAAAAGTTTTACTACATTGCTCGTTTAGGTTGCTTAAAATGGCATATACAGTTAAGGCCTACAGTGCCCACCATAACATTCATCTTTTGACAGCTGCATTCAATAGATGGCACTATTACTTTTTGAAGTATGAGGACAGACAGCATTTTTGTCCTGATGGTTGGGGGCCACAGAAGGGCACTGAGGACCTTGGCTTCCGCTCTTCTCTTCTAAATAACTCTATATCCATTTTTATATAATGCAGGAATAAATACAGTTTTAACATGGCTGAAAAGTGGTGGCCAACCTACTAGCCTGAAGTCTGACCTGCCGAGATACATTGTTAAAGTCCTCTATCGTGGCATCCATTGGTATATGCAGAGGAGCTATGTGAACTGGCTTAGGCTTCCTTTATGTGCACACATGGGTTGGATACCAACGGAGCTGGTTTGTGATTCATTACCTTTTGGATCCTGAACCACTCAAGTAAGACAGGGTATGTTCAGGAGATGGCCACCATGACTCTTCAGATGAGCAACATGACCCACACTACTCTTCTTAGTAAGGGCATGCCCCCACGGCAAGGGTTTGCGGCCAGTTTTTCAGACTTTTGCAAACCGGCCGCAAACGAGCACAACGGGCTTCTATGGAAAACCCGTGCAGCAGTCCCCACTGCACGGGTTTCCCGCCTGCCCGTTTTTCAAACCGCTGGTGGCCCAAAAAACATTCTACATGCACATTCTTCTGTCCATTTTTTGGACGGAATATGAGTATGGCAAGGGGGAGGGCTTTTCTCTGCTCATCGCGGATAAACCGACCGACATTTGTCCATTGCTGTGTAAACAGGCACTAACTTGCATGCAGTATGTGCTGTGTGGAAACTTGTGTGTAATGCACTCATCATAGAATGGCTATAGTAATGTGTTTAAAAATGTAATCCTCTACAGTACAAGGTGGTGGTTCAGGCACAAAGTCTTGATGGGCTCCTTTTAAATTCTGGTGCACTGTGAGTCTCCATACCTCAGAGCTGGAAGCACAATTCTGCTGTATAGCAACAGCCGTGTCACTGGACCTTTTTAAGGTGTATTGGACAGCAGATAAGTGACTTGCATGAAGTAGTTTATCTGAGCCCTGGGTCTTCCTGACACACGGAGGCCAGGATACAGAAGGTACTAACCTGATATATAAGCCAGGTATCTGTTTTCTATTGAGATCATCCTGTAGCTCAGGGGTTAATTGGCACTGAGATCTGTTTGTATATAGATTCATAAAATTTGCTTTCATGTAAGCAGCATAAAATCTCTCCTAGAGATAACCGCACTGAAATGCTGATCTCCTACTAGTGTTCACACAGGCTTCCTCTATGCAATCTGGTTTATTACATTGAAAAACAGTCCATCTGTTATGGCTGATGTGGCTTTATACTATAAAGTGTACTAATCCATCCGTATAACCTGCTGTAACATATTAAAGAAGGCCTCTCACGATTCGTCTATTTAAGTAAATGCTTGTGTTCTCTGTGAAATAACAACAATTCTGCAGCGTCTTCTCTTATAACTCTGTTATTCCTTCTAGAAATCTAACAGATGGGTGTTACCAATTGGGGGTTTGTCCCTACAGTCTGACATTGTCCAATCAGTGCAGGGACTGCCCAGTTGGTAACACCCATCTGCAGGGGCGAAACTAGAGGAGCCAGGGCCCCATAGCAAACTTTTGGATAAGGCCCCCCCTGACCACGACCATGTACCAGGACATGCTGTTAGATAATACAAGGGGCAAATACCTCACCATACATATCACCATCATACTGCTACCAATCAAATCCCCCTATACTAAGACCAGCATTACCAATAACGCTATTACATAAGGACCTGATTATACCGCCAGAACACGACTACAAATTACCACCACATAGTAACTGAATAATACCCTACACTATTACTGATCTGTACACAAAGACCAATACTGTCTAATAATAATAATAATAATAATATATAATATAATGACCATATAGTGGTAGACACCAGTGTACACAGGCTCTGCAGACTGTATATTACCTCCATACAGTGACCATATAGTGGTAGATAGCAGTGTACACAGGCTCTGTAGACATATAAGTGATTACAGTGCAGTTACATCTTGTGACTCACAGGTGACGTTTCTCTGACCAGTCGTTGACTTTTGTTCTGCATCCGGTCCAGTCCGCCATCACGATGACATCTCCCGACCACTTGTCCCTGCAGATTTAGACACAAATATCTTAGAATCCTGACTTTTCCAGCACCTGCCCCCCAGGCTATATGGGGTGCATTTAGGCAGGCAGGGTTTAGATAGGATATATGGGGCCCCAATAGAAAGGTTAGGTAGCCATAGTGCCCTATAGCAGGGATAGGTAGCCAATAGTGCCCATATAGGCAGGGATTAGGTAGCTATAGGGAGCCATACAGGTAGACAGGGGTTAGGTGGGCTATAGGGGCCATATAGGTAGGGTTTAGGTAGCTAAAGGGGCCCCATATAAGTAGACAGGCAGGCTTGTGGGGGTATACAGGCAGGCATATGGGGGGCTGGAGAGGCAGGCAGGCAGGCATATGGGGGGCTATAGGCAGGCAAATGGGGTAGGTAAAATAAGAAAGCCCTTACTTACCTCGGTCCACGCTCCCCCCAATGCGCCGCTCGCTCCGGTCTGCTGCTCTCCCCTCTGCGCTCAGGGCGGCGCGGTGATGTGACGTCACCGTGCGCGCCCATGTGACCACAGAGCGCCGGCAGGGGGAAGTAGCGGAGCGATCGCCGCTCCGTCCTGCTACTACCGAGCAGCGCTGCCTCTGAACGCTCGGGCCGGGGGGCCCGGGCGTTCAGAGGGAGTATGCGCTGGGCCCCGCAGCTCCCCGCCCGCAGCAGTGAACTGTTAAGTTCACTGCTGGTAGGCCCAGGAGCGGCATTACCGGGGTAGCGGACGCGGTAGCAGCTGCCCCGGGGCCCCCCTAAGCGCAGGGGCCCCGTAGCAACTGCTACCCCGGTAGTTACGCCACTGCCCATCTGACTGATTCAGTAATGCATTTCTAGAAGGAATTATAGAAGAAAAGGACAACAATTATAAGAGGCTGCAGGATTGTTCTCTTATGAGGAACACATGGATTTACTAAAATACATGTCGGGAGATGCTACAGGTCCTCTTTCATATCAAACAAGGTTGACCTCCCGTGTATACGCAGTAACTGAACAGCCGCTATGTAACCAGTTGTATCTGGCCAGCAGTGACTTTTTGGCCACCATGATATCTGCTGATCACGGCGGTCCTGTCTCTTGAACTCCTAGCGACCAGCTGATCACCATGCTGGCTTCTGATCAAATAATTGTTCTGCATAGTGCATAAGAGATCTGTAAATAACAGATACAAACGTTGCAGGGCTGTGTTTCATCACATTTAAAGTGGTGTCACCGCGCTGAATTTCTCAGTTTCCTGCATTATCTTGACTGATCTTAATTTCTTACACATAGAGGAAGCTGCATTTTCTTTACGTGTACGATTGATAAGTTGATTCCAGAGGATGAAACAACTGTCTTATTGGATCAGGGTCCCTGAGGACTGCTGGCCATCCACTGATCAGACATGGGGTATGTTGGCCAAATCATTATTTGACCAATGACTGCCAACCATTGTTTTCCATTGCCATGCATTCTTCTGGCTTAAAGGGAATGTGTAATCAAAATGACCTCTTGTTTAACTTGAGTATTTATGTTAAACACATCTTTTTAACCGTTTTGGTTATGGTGCATTTTTTTTAATGTTAAACATTTTGGGATATCCCATATAATAATATTATTTTTTTTATTTTTTTTTTTTTGTTCAAGTCCTGCAGTTTTCACTTTGATCACTAGGCCTAATAATAGTCTTGACACTTCCTGTTCTGTGGCGTCTGCTCATGATCAGTACAAGCAGGGTTACACTGAAAGGTGACACCAATGTGTATGCATAACACAGAATCCAGCAGTCACAATAGGAGATGGTCACAGCTCACCTTCTCCCCTCCCTGTACACGGATTTCTTCCCAGGTCTCAGAGCATGACTAGAAAAATCTCCTGTAGAAGTCAATGGGAATGATCCAGTCCACAGGCTCCTAGGTACAGGAAGCTGCTGTAAAGCATCTCTCTAAATGCTGTTAAAGTAGTGCAGGCAAGATGGCTGCCCCCATAATCCTATATAGATGACCGAATTGAGAAATCTACAATCGGAAAATAAAAAATGGCTAAGAAAAGACTATGGATCAGGGTCGTAATAAAAAAAAATAAATAAATAAAAATTGGCAACAGATTCCCTTTAAGCAGGTGGACATAAGAACCTCACCATGGAACCAATAGGTTATAACCATAACCATCAGTCCTGTTGGATGCATATTTCTTGAAGCCTCTTTAGGTGGAGGATCCCATTGATGGAAGTGTGATTCTGTAACTAAAATGTAATGTTCGGCATACTGTAGTGATAGAAATGCTGTATACAGATAGATTACAATGTGCACATGTAAAGGCCTCATGCAAAATAAGTTATACTGCTCACCCAGATGACGCAAAGGCAAATACAGGATCTTCAATCCAATGCACAACATGGTAACACCAGCAGCGATTCTTCTGAAGATTACATTTCTTTGAGGCACAGTAAGACATTTTTTTTTTTTTTTTCGATATTAGAAACCTAGGACAAAGCTCTTGCATATCCCATGAGCAATCAATTGAAAAGGCAAGTAGCTGAGAGGCTTCGAATTAGGTTTGGCTTGTTAGGTTTCCAGTGGCTCGTTCTTGGGATACGCAAGTGCTTTGTTCCAGATTTCCAATTACATGTAAAAGTGTTTTCTAAAACATATGGTCTTGCTATAACTATAGAGGGCTTACATGACAGATACTGAACTACTTTCGTAAAAGTATAAAGCTTAAGGGGTTGTCTCGCTACAAGGATTGCTTTTTATGTTAAAGATCTTGCAAAGACAAGTCACTTTGCCATATATGTCCATTACCAGTGTCCTACCTATTCCTAGATATCCCCTCTTGTATGGGCTGCATCAGCTCCTCAGGTTGCTATAGCTACAGACCTGGCTTCTACTGCAGCCTAGTGGAAGCCAGTAAACACGCCCCTGAATTCAAAGTTAAACCAAGAAAAAGGACTGAGGTAAGATGAATCAATGGAGTGAGACAACCTCTTGAAGAAATGAGGGTATTTTGGAAGACCGTGTGCAAATGGTCATGGATTTGCCATGGGTGAAGGGCCATAAAAACTTTTTCCAGTGAATTTACAGCTAAAGTTTTACCACAGGTGACTAGATCCACATACCCTTTAGCCCTGTGGTAGTTTAGTGACGCTAATCCACGGATTCACTGTGTTGCACTAGCAGCAATAATGAGCATGCTGTGGATTTGGAAGTCTGTTCATAACTTTTTTTTTTTTTTTTTTTTTTTTTTTTTTTTTTTTTGTAGGTGTGGTGGTTTTTATTTTATTTTTTTATCATTAGTCAAAAAATTTAAAGTATTCAACAGAACACAATGAAATGAAAAATCTCCTGAATAAGTATAAGAATTGGTTGTCCAAACTGGATCATAAGACCAATTACAAATTGATTGTTTTAAAAAAGGTCCCTTGTTTAAAAAGACAATGGGGGAGAAGGGGTGGGAGAGAGGACAAGTATGAGCGACATGTAAACTCATTGTTGGTCGAATCTCCAGGAATATGCTGTAGGATAAAAAAAAGTTTGTGTGTGATAGATATATATATTTTGTTTCGCAATTGACTAGCCCCCGATGTGGGCATTTTTTGCCATACACACGTAAATCTATAATATATTTTATCTTATAACCATACCATATCAGCCAAAGGTCGCTGTCTGTGGTGAATAACAAATAAGCGGAAAATTACTGTAGTTGTTTCTTAAAAGGAAAAAAAAAAATTCTTAATAAAAGGAAATATAAATAATATATCTATATAAATATATATATATATATATATATATATATAAAAAAAATTTTTTTATCCCTGCTGTATTGGCCTACAGCAGGGGTCGGGAGCTCTTTTGATGGCTGCATGTGGCGTGCTGGCAAATCTTTAATAAAAAAAAAAGCTAAAAATATAAAACATTCTCGTGAGGGCGTGGCCTGGACCTACGTGGCGCTGGATGTATAGTAAATCTGCTCCGAGGAAAAGAAAACGGCTCCCCTAAACCCTCCCTGACTTCCATAAACCGTTTTAAAGACCCCAGACGAGTGACCGCTCATCTAACTGACCTTGCTCTGTGGAGCAGAAGTGGCAGTGACTGTCCCTCACGAACGGGAACAAAATTAAGGGCAGACCGGAGGCGAGCTCACCAGCAGGTTTAGGGAGTTCCCGTGCTGGTCTTGCATAAAATGCACACATTTTAGTTTTAAACATATTGTATGGCTCTCACGGGATTACATTTTAAAATATGTGGCGTTCATGGCTCTCACCCCTGGCCTACAGCAAAGGAAAGCTGCTGAATAACATCCCGATGACGACATGGTTTTGGCCCTCCTCTGGTAGATGGGGCCTATGGCTGTTTGTCATTTTCTACACACATAGAACATGTTCACCTAATGTGATGTGAACAGAGATGACACATTTTATTTAACTTCCTGATTCTGGACTGCTTGGAGGGGCTGCTGAGAGGCTTGATCATGCTACAGGAAAACATGTAGAACATTTTGTTTTGAATCCTTCATTTGGGGTTGAGTGCTCAGTAGGTGACCTCTCCTTTCCTTTAGTCTGTGTCTACACATCAAGGACAAAATACTGGTCAATTTTAATCAGACTCCGACCAGTATATTACATTAGGTTTTTGTTGCGGTTTTCAGATTTTGGGCACTCCCATTCAACTGAAAAATGCTATAATCCGGCGTTTTTCAAGTGATATACAGCAGATTATAGAACATGTTCTAAGGGGTGTTTTTTATTTTATTTTTTCAAAGCCGATTTTGAAATCGGACCTCAGAAAATCCAAGTTGTGTAGAATACAGCTTGGATTTTCTATTCAGGTCTATGGGGATGATTTACAGTTGGATGTTTGCGAATTTTAAATAATGAATCGGCTTTGAAAAATCTGACCGTAAATCACTGCCATCTCAAAGTAGCTTTAGGAGTGCTCATCCAGATATTGCTGTCTATAATCGGCCTGAATAGGACTGTGTAGTCCACTCAACTGATCAGGCATTTAAATGGAGACCTTACAAGTTATAAAGATTCAGTAGCACTTTTGTAGGTTTTGTGCCTGGTTCTAATAATGGAGAAAAAGTACAATGTAAAGCCCTCTTCTGTGTTCTGGCTGAGAGATGCTGCTTTATATGGAGTATCAATCTACTCTGCTCCACCTGCCCTATATTGCTGCAGGATCAGTGTGAGAATTTCCCTTTCGTGAATGGTGCCTGCTTTCTTATCTCATGTGACCAGCATCCATGACTTGGATGTATTCAGTGTCTGGTGACTGCCTGGATCAATATTTACCAATGTGATATATAAAGCAGGTGGGGAGAGAACAGGCGGACGAGTCTGTAGCGAACCTTTTGTGGAGGGTTAACTATTTGGCTTCTAGAGAAGGCGTGGAATGTCTGTATACGAATATGAGACGGTGGGGTCATCCAGGCTTACTCTCCCACCCAATCTGACACTGTGCACTTGGCCTGACCACCCAGTGTGCAGCTGCATCTCTGAAGGTTGTAGATGGGCCCTTGGGAACCTGATCTTCCTTCAGTATTCTCTTTTCACACGCTATGTCAATTCAGGCAAAAGGCGAATGCCTTGATGATCCCTTCTAATTATTCAGTTATCTAATTTTCATAGTTTACCTAGTTCCCATTACATCCTGCACATCCAGAGCCTGGGTGTGATAGGCAGTAATTTGACAATATGCTGCAATACATGGGTGTTGCAGTATATTGTGTAAGAGACCAGTTGTAATGGTAATGGGGATATTTGTTTTAGAATACTACATAAAAACTATTAAACTTTATGAATATGATTGTATGCTAACTTGATTTTGCAAGTCAACATAGGTTATACTGAATTATTGGGATGGGAGCTACCTCTCCTTCCCCAAAATACTTCTCAAGCCCCCATTGCTCATGGAATTAACATATGAAAAAGCAGGATGGTCCCTAAGGGATTATTTTCGGCATAGTAATGTCTTGGGCACCCTAGCGGTCAAATACTGTGCGCTGAGACCCCTGCAGGAAGATTAAGGAGCCCTGCTGTAAGGAATCTAGTTGAGAAAAATCTGAAGTAGCCCGTGGGGGAAAGCCTTTACTCGTCTGTGAATGCAGGCTTCATGCCACCAGTCTTGTTTGATAATTTCACATTCCTTGGGCATGTTACACTGCAGCAAGTCACTGACATTGGTGCTCTCTGCCTGCATGAATGGTACATGACCTCTGACACAGTGACTGGCAATAGTGTCTCGTAAATGTGATATCAGTGGTGGGGAGTAGTGGCGGTACTGGAACAGAGGGCTTTATGGTTGAGTTAGTGGGTTTTAATGTTGTAAATAAGGGACAACTTCTTCAAAGGGCTGTTTCATAGTCAAAAGCCACTTTCACTTATGCACCCTGTCTCTTCCTGGTCAGGCTGTGGATGGTTCTATGGCAGTGATTAGCTAATCCGCTCCATATTCATTCAAAGGTCTGTTATTTACTGACATGAGACCAGGAGATGTTTATCTAAAGTCAAGAGAAGCTTCAGAGCTGAAGTAATTAGTCTCCTTTGTTAGCTTAGATAACACTCAAGCTCTCAAGCTGTCTGCAGTTCTATGTGATGACACCATCCCTGCTATCGGATAAGACAAACAGGTTGGTAACCTAGAGAAACCGGAGTGCACTCAGAGCTATTTAAAGCTTTCTTATTTCTGCAACAAACAAAAAACAGAACAACATATTTAGGAAACCTCTTCATTTACTGCTCTATAAATGTTAAAAGCTAATCTTTGTAGCGAGTCAGCCCCCTTTAAAATATCTGTTTGCAGAGGTACAAGTTTAGGGTTGGTTGGCACTCTTCAGAGGTGCACGGAGGTCAAACTCAGTGTCTACAGAATCTTGCTTTTTTTTATATATATAAAATATATATATATATATATATAATATATATATATATATATATATATATATATATAAAAATTTTTATATATTGGTTTTTAAAGTCCCTCATGTACACTTTCTGGTTGATCTTTGTCTTCCCTTCTGTGAGCTCTGATTGCGTGACAGTGAGGCTTGCTCAACGGAATTTGAGGTTTTTTTTTGGTTTTTTTTTTTTTAAATTTATAACTTCATAGACCACCTCAATAGTCAGAGGAGAAAGATGTAGACTAAAAGAGGATTGTATAGTCATTTACAGTAGCTGTAGGTTGGGCCCCTATAATCAACTCCACCTGTGGGTCCTACACATCTCAGTCCGACATTGAATCCACTGACTTAGAGGTAGAGAAATATAGACTAGTGTCTTTTTTGCAAGATGCGGCCTAGATACAGCACATAACATGTAGTGTTTTTGTGTGTGTGCTAGTCTTGCAGAATTTTTTTTTTCTTCAGTAGCAGCATTTTATTAAATATTTTCTGAAAATCTACCCCTTTTACAAGCTACTCCCTTGAGAACTTTTATTTGTTTAAAGGTAACTTTTCTCACTATCCGATCTGCAGGCAGCATGTTATAGTGCAGTAAGAGCTGAGCAGATTGATTTATTCTGTGGGGAAAGATTCAGCAGAACTCTTCATTTATGCCCCTGCTTATTCTGGATTAGAGTCCAGTAGGAGGTGTTATTGGTGATTGACAGGACTCTTGGCATGAGTATGCATATAGAGATGGCCATCAGTCGCTGAGAAGACCGCCTACTGGACTCCTTAAAGGAATATTGTAGTATGAAAGTGTGCGATACAAAGTAAAAATCTCACACACAGTAATATTTTCATTAGTTTCCCACATAGTCATTCACCAGTTAGTGGCTCAAAATGTGATGTTTGCTTGTTGCCAAGGGATACGACCTGTAGTTTAGTTTCAACTTTCTGGATAGGCATGCTCAGTTCTAGCCCTAGGAAGGGAAGCTATGCAGTATCAGGGGATGGGCAGGGATGTAACAAGCAGGGGAATATAATAAGAGATGCACAAGAGGGTGGAACTGAGCTCTTCAGCAGCCATGGTAAAAGGGGAGGAAAACTGTCTCGAATAGATATAAGCAATGCATGATGGGAACTGTAGTCTGCTATTCACAGGAGCTGCTGCTGAAGCCAGGCCCATACTTGCTGTGCTGAGGAGGAGCACATAGAGGGTAACTGTGTGACAAAAGATGTCAGTTATACATGTTTTGAATGGAAGATTAGTTTTCTACTGTTGCTCTGTGGGAAATATCCCTGCAGCCTCCTTTCAAGTTTTGTCTGAATACCGGAATACCCCTTTAACCCAGAATAAGCAGGAGTTTAAGTGAGTAACAGAACAGTTCTTCAGAATCTTTCCCCAGAGAACTGTTCTTTCTGCTCTATAACATGCCGCCAGCACATCTGATGGCATATTCAATGTGACAGGTTCTCTTTCAGGTGTGTATGTGTATACATATTATAATAGACTATAGTACTAATCTTAAAGGGGTTGTCTTGCTACAAAGAATAGCTTTCAAAATGTAGGTAACTCTAAATGAAGACCTTTTTCCAAATTTATTGCGGCGTTCATTTTTTTTTGTTTTTGTTAAGGAGCTACAAGTGATTTTTATCACCTTCCTGGCTCTCTGGTTCCCCTAGTGACCGACCTGTGTACTCTTTTCTCCCCTGCTGTTTGTTCGATCTGATAGCCGGGAGTTACATCTTCACACAAGTCACAGCAGCACAGAACTCCGGACAGTGAGAGCTTGTTTATCTGATCTTTCAGACAAACGACTAATTACTCTACTGTTTACATTAGCTCAGAAGCTTCTCCAGACTTCAGAGAAGGTAATTTATTTAATCTAGACTGATAAACAGAGAAGTCTGAATACACGGAGCTCATATGCTAATTACAGACAGCTTGACCAGGAAGTGGCCAAGCAGCATTATTTCATTCATGCATCCTATGAAACTGAGATGAGACAACCCCTTTAAATCAATGGAAAGATTTACAACTTTCTAATGTATTGTGTTTAAATTCCTCACGGTCTTCAAAACAGAAGACACAGAATACATTTGATAGGGATTTCTGGAACCCGCTTCTACATAGTGTAATTTTTTTTTATGCAGCGGGTGGGGTGAAATTCCACAAGTCAGGCTTATCCCCACATGCGTATTAGTCCAGCACAGATCTGTCAGCCCTGAATTTGTGCCATGTATCTTGTAGTAAAATGCATACAAACGGATGTGTGTATTGTGTTGGAGGAGCACTCCTCAGGCTATCCCTGTACGTAATGGCAGACCATGTTCTTGGACCTCCCATCAGGACAACACCTGTCCCTGTCCTTTTACCTCTTTATATTCTCTATAAAGCTGCAAATATGTAACCTCCATAATCTGACTTCAAGTTGTGAAATGAGAGCGGGGACTGTCTGCTTGTAGGGCATGTGACTAATGCAGAGAGCGTATGATCTCACAAGGCTGTGCTCTGCCAGAGATGAGCTCATAGTTGCGGGTTAGTCTACCGAGCTAGGGGGGTTTTATTTCACCAAGAGATTCTTAAGATCCAATTTATTAGTGTGGAAGGGTCGCATAGTTTATTAAAGCAGCTCTACCTTTACTCAAACCCTTTAATAGTGACGACTTGTATTGTTGCCTGTGTCTAGTATGATCCTTCATCCTTGTGACATCATGGTTGTCCTCGCCCTGTAAAGTATGCAATATTTAATGCTTTATTCTGGCATCCTTAACAACCATTTCCACTTAAGCCCGTTTCATTCTAGCTTTTTTTTTTTTTTTTTTTTTTTTTTTTAAATTTGGCAAATTGAAGTATTCTTACCAGACATCAAAACCGCTGTACAAGTTTTTGATTTTTCAACTTTACTATTTTATTTTTTAAAGACCATACAACTAAACTATAAAAGTAAGCAATTTTATGAAGGTTTGGCATTGCTTTTTCATCGGATTTTCAGACGGTTTGAGGACTTGGAAGCTCCGAAAACCAACAAGCAACCATCCCCCATATTCTCGGATAGAAAATCCACCCAGTAGTCTACACGGAACGGCTTTTCAGCCAAGCGGATTTACACACTGCCAGTGTTCCAAAAAACTCTGAACATGCACAATCTTCCGCTTGGTTTTCGGGTAGAACGTGTGCTATTCAATGGTTAGGGGGGGGAACAGTAGAATCCGCAAACCACAGGACAGAACCGTCCCCAAACCATTGAAAAGACTATAAAATACCGGTCGTATTCTTAATCCGAATCCAACTGGTATTTTGTCACTGCCGTATGGCCTTTGCCTTTTGTGTACCGTCCTGTGGAATATAAAAGTATTACATAGTTGAATACAAAAAATAAAAAGCATTGGTTAGCTTTAGGCAGGGTTCACACTGCTTATTCACGGCGTAATTGTGGGACGTATTTCGCCCGCAATTAAGCAGTGTGCTCGGCACGTATACGCCGTGATTGACATGTCGCTTATCTCTCTCTACCCCCCCCTGTGGGGAGAACATAGCCTTAAGCATATAGGCAAAGGTAAATAGACGATTACCAAATACATTGCTATTCTGTTTTGCTTTGTTTAGGAGATGAAGATCTCTTTTCCTGCTTGTGTAAACAAGTTTCTATAGGTTACCGGCCATCTCTCTGCTCTCATTCTTCCAGCTACCCTGTCCAACCATGATGATTTTACTCCCTGCCAAGTGTTATCGGCAGCACAGGAGCTTGTTTATCTATGCTGTGGACAAACTTTAACCCTTTAGAGCCTTCTGCACTCTAGCATTTACAAACCTGCACTCCTGTTCCTTTCAGGGCTTGTTCACATGGTGTTTTGGATCCGAAAATCGCATCCAAAAAAAATGCGTCGATCGGATCCAACACACAGCTGTGTATCTGGATGCGTGCTGGATGCTGCAGAATCGCACCCAATAGTTTTAAATAGGGCTCCTGCTGCGTCTTTCGGATCAAGAATTGACATGACAATTCTTAGAACGGATCGTCTGACGCCCGATACTTGTTGTATATTGCGAGCATTGTAATATTGTGGAGTATGAATGTATGTTCACACAGACCCAACATGCCATGTGAACATACCCTAACTGGCTCAGCTAGGCATAGCAGGGCTGACATGTCAGTCACTGCTATAGACCTGTCCACACCTGTGCCAGTGCAGCCACCTCCCCGTTCTGAGGCTGACTCATAGCAAGTAATGAGCCTGCCTCGGAAAAAGATTTTGCATTGTGACAAAACCCCTTTAAGATGTACTGAGAAAATAAAGGCTCGTTTGTTAAAGTGTTAATAGTCTGTAAGGCTGAGCCGAGACTACAATGTTCAAGTGGGAAGTGAAACCAGAAAAATGTCATCAACACCATAACTTTTTTTTTTTCTTTCCTGTGAGAACCTCTATAAAAAGTGTGTGTATATACATGAAAATGATGCTAGTACAGATAGTCCCCGACTTACATTGTTTCGACTTGCATCTGTCCCTTAGTTACCAACGGAGACTTATGGGGCATGCTGGCACTTGTAGTCCCATGTTCCACAGCAGATAGTAGCTGTCGAATGACAAGTTGCAGCATGCCACAGCAGCACATGAGGTGAAATCTTCTTAAGCCCGTGTTCACGTGCCTTATTCGAGCTGGATTGCGCTCGCAATTCCAGCTTGAATAAGGGGCGGGGGCGCGGCTCCCCGGCCCCATAGACTTACATTATCCACGGCGCGTCTTGCGCCTGCATAATGTGCGTGTCACTTTCTCCCCCCGCGGCGGATTCGCCGAGCGGGGAGGAGCGACGGAATCCACTGTTCTCTATCAGAACTGTGGATTACCGTAATTACTGAGACGGATTGGCGCCGTACTGCAGCACAAATCCGGCGCACAGTACGGCTCCAATCCGCGGCAAAATAAACCGTGTGAATGGCCCCTAACAGTGGGACAGACAGCAAAACAAAGGGGAGGGGAGAGGGGGGGGCGGAGGGGGACCCTTCCCTGCATTATCCAAAACCAAAAAGAAAACCTTTGTGCTGGAGTTTATTAATTTAATCTACCTGTCCCACTTTACATACAAATTCAACCTAAGTCCCTATCCCGTTCATAACCCGGGGACTGCCTGTAGTTCCTTGATGATCACATAGAAGCTGAAGATTTGTTTAGTTGTCACTCATTCTTATTCCCATTGCCTGGTATAATAAAGATATAGGCTAATATGACAGACTACTGTGGTGTCAGTGTCTCCGCTTTAGAAAATATCACATTGTAAAGGTTAGAGGAAGTTGTTCTCCTGACTTTGACGTGACGTCGGGAGCGGGGAAGACATTGATGCTTGACTCGCCATAGCACAATATTTAGCCTGTGACGATGAACAAGTCATATGTGTGCCCTTGGTGGGTTGTTGGTAGTGAAGGCGTGTGCTGGCCTTATAACATTAACCTTACTGTAGATAAGGTCCTGGGTAAATAGTCCTGTTTGCAGATCTTTGGGTGTTACTTTTACACTAAAGGCGTGTGTCATGGACTCTTTTATTAAGGTGACCATACACATTAAAAAAACCTGTGTGTCTGGCCTTCGGTATTGGCTCCCACATGAATATGCAGTCAGCACTGGGGCTGTAATTGACATGTCTTGTTTTAGTAAGTACTTTGTGAAATAACCATTCTGGAGCACCTGGGTAATACATTTCTAGGAAGGATAACAATCTGACAAGTGGGTGTTACTAATTGGGGATGTCTCCATGCACAGTTTGAAATTGTCCAATCAGTGCTGACCATCAGTGTTCCCAGGGACAAACACTGTTGGAAACTAGACCAGTAGCACTCAGCGGACTGGTTCAGTAATGCATTTCTAGAAGGAATAAGAGGAACAGAACAAAGAGTTATAAGGAAAGATGCTCTAGAATTGCTGTTTCACAGGGAACACAAGGATTTTGCTTAAATGAACTCCTCGGTAATGACCTGGCGTCCTCTTTAGGCTATGTCTACACAGCACGGGGTTTTGCAGACTTTCGGTGGATTCAGTGCAGAGACAGCAGTGAAAAATCCATGCTGTAATCTATACAGCAGACTTTTTACCGTCTCTTTCAAAATCCAGCAGAACCTGCAACATGTTGTGTATTCTGCTCTGATTTGCCGTCGGGCCCTGTACATTTAATCCAAAAACTGCCCATTGCTTTTGCCTAAACTGCAGTCCAGAAATGTCACAGTGGTGTCGGATTTCTGTTGATCTTTTGTCATGCGCTTTGTGGAATTTGCCTTAAAGGGAATGTATCTTCACAATGCTGTTTAACTCGTGTTTTTATGTTAAACACATTTTTTAAGAAGGTGTTTGTCGTGGTGTATATCCCCCCCCCCCCCCCCCCCTCCATTCATATCAAGATTTTTTTTTTAAATAATTCTTAAGTCCTGCAGTTTGCCCACTATGCCTAATAAGTCCATTTCCTGTTCTGTAGAGAGATTCTCGGTTGTCTGCGCATTTATAAGCACAGGAAGGATTACACTGAAAGGAGACACCAATGTGTATAGATAACACATGATCCACCAATCACAATAGGAGATGTCACAGCTCCACCCCCCCCCCCCCCCCCCCCCCTCCCTGCACACTGACTTCTTCCCCGGTCTCAGAGCATGCCTTGAAAACTAATCTATAAAAGTCAATGGGATGGATCCTATGTACATGAAGCTGCTGTAAAGTATCTCTGACTGCTGTTAAAGCAGTGCAAGCAAGAATGCTGTCCCCACAATCGTATATGGACGACACAACTGAGAAATCTACAATCGGAAAATAAAATGGTCAAGGAGTAAAGAATATGGATCAGGGTCTTGTTTTAATGAGGGGAAAAGACAATTGGCGACTGATTCCCTGTAAGATCAGATATTTATTCCTATGAGGAGAGGGGCATAAGCTGATGTCGGACGCCCTTTGGCAGTGGCTTATCTTCTGTGGGAACAATGGTTTGAGCATGTCGAAAGCCAACAAGACAGATCCTCTTTCATACTTGGCATAAAATTGTTGGGTTTGACTGACTTCTCGTGTGTGTGTGTGATGATTTTAGGCAGAAAGTGTGTAGTTTTTTTCCCCTTTGGAAAAGACAGAAGGAAAAAACAGTTACTGCACAGGTGATGCCATTCTGTTATCCGTTGAATACAGTGAAATAGTATTTACCTCTTGGTCCACCACTGCTGCCCCCACAATATCATTCAATACACTTCCAGGTTCTTGTCTTGATACATAGGTGAGTGCAAGCCTCTCGTGTGTCAGGACAAGAACCCGGAAGTAAAGGGGAGTGACTCCACAGGAGTATTGGCAGTAGGAGACCAAAAATAAGTATCAGGTGTTTTGTTTGGGTTTCTTTGTAGGGCCCAATTTCCAGTTTATTAATCTGGACAATGCTTTTAATGCATGAAAAAAGTTTGGCTCTAAAAGGCTGCTATCCCAGCAGTGGCGAACATCCGGTGTATATAGCTGCAATCTCAAAAGCCAACCTCCGTGGGAATGGAGGCTGCTCCTTCCATTTTTCCGGCAGTGGCTTGGACCTTCCCACAATAATAACCAGGGTTGGTGAAATAAATTGCAAGGCCTTAAAGGGAATCTGTTGCCAATTTTTATTTTTTTTTTTTACTTATTAAAACAAGCCCCTGATCCATATTCTTTTCCACTCAGCCGTTTTTATTTCCTGATTGTAGATTTCTCTATTCGTCTATATATGATTGTGGGGAAGACATTCTTGCTTGCACTGCTTTAACAGCAGTCAGAGAGATACTTTGCAGTATCATGCAGCTTCATGCACATAGGATTCTTAAGACAGATTCTGTACCATAGACTTGTATAGGAGAGTTTTCCCTGTGCAGGGAGGGGAGAGGGGGAGCTATGACATCTCCTCTTGTGACTGGTGGATTCTGTGTTATCTGTACACAATGGTGTCTCCTTTCAGTGTGACCCTGCTTATACTGATACTGAGCAGACACTGCTGAAAAGCTCTCTAAACAGAGCAGGAAGTGTCAGACGATTATTAGGCTTAGTAGCCAAAGTGAAAACTGCAGGACTTAAAAATTATTAAAAAAAAAAATACTGATAGTGATCTGGAAAATCTTTAAAAAAAAAAAAAAAAAAACAACCAAAAATTCCTAAAAATGTGTTTAACATAAAAATGTGAGTTAAACAAGAAGTCATTTTTTGATACATTCCCTTTTAAAAGGGCTTCCGAGCCGCCAGAATTGTTCAGCTTCATCAGACCCACTAGTCCTCAGGGAGTGAAATGGAGGGCATGGCAATGTTCTGATTGGTAAGCAATGCTTTAGTCATGTTATCTGGCAAGAATGTGACTGGTCCTGATGGGAGGTGCAGCTGTACGTAGTTGGTGGCGGCACAAGGATGTGTTCCCTGGAGCATTTTTAGAGAACCACACGCCGGAGCAGTGGCCGGGCTGGAATGCACATGCGTGTTCCCAACTGCCTGGCCATGGGCATTGAAAACACTTCTGCACGACCATCACTGCTAGGTGGCAGTTCAGTTTACCCTGACAACAAGCAGTAAACTAGGTGAAAAAACACTGAAGAATTTAGGTAAACTGTGCCTTTCTTTGATCACAATAATTCAGAGATGTAAACCACATGGTTTATCACTTTAAGGTATGTTCACACAGCGTTTTTGGATCCAAAAAGCGCATCCAAAAGCGCAGCGTCTTTCGGCTCTAAGACAGATCCAACACGTACCCAAACGCGCAGCTACCGTCAGCGCTACTATTAATATCCCCAGTATTGGTAAATTGGGCAGCGCCACGATGAAGTGAGCTCATCACGCCACTGCCTCTCCTTGGCGCAGAGTGGTGGTGTTAATTTCAGTCATAAATCTATATACCTGCCTGTGGGGACCTATATCTATATACCGGACTGAGGTGACATATATATCTATATACCTGCTTGTAGGCAGCTATAACTATATACCTGCCTGTGGGAACCTATAACTATCTATATATCTGCCTTACAGAGGGTACAGAGTAAGTTTCCACAAAAAAAAAAAAACAAAAACGAATCTTTTTCCCGTTCACCCTGGTGTGTGTACTGCTCTACACTAGATGGTGCTTTTCCTTCCCCCTCTCTATACGCTGATTTATGTAAGCCTGTGAAGTATGGAATAGCATATTTGAGCTACGGTCTATACTTTTGCCAGCCAACAGCTTTTCGCTACCTCAGACTTAAAGGGAATGTGTCATCAAAAATGACTTATTGTTTAACTCACTTTGTTATGTTAAACACATTTTTTTAAGAATTTTTGGTTATATTTATTTTTAATTTTCCATATCACTTTAAATATTTTTTAATAATTCTTAAGTCCTGCAGTTTTCACTTTGGCCACTAAGCCTAATAACAGTCTGACACTTCCTGCCCTATAGATAATGATTTTCAGCAGTGTGTTCATTATTAACACAAGCAGGTTCAAACTGAAAGGAGACACCAGTGTGAATAGATAACAGAATCCACCAGTCACAAGAGGAGATGTCACAGCTCTCAGCCCCCTCCTCCCTGCAGAGTGAATTCTTCCTAGGTCACACAGCATGACTAGAAAACTGTCCTATTGAAGTCTATGGGACAGAAACAGTATTAAGACTCCTATGTGCATGAAGCTGCTGTAAAGTATCTCTCGGACTGCTGTTAAAGCTGTGCAAACAAGGCCTAGTGGCCAAAGTGAAAACTGCAGGACTTAAGAATTATTAAAAAATATTGAGTGATATGAAAAATTGTGTTTAACATAAAAACTTGAGTTAAACAATAATTTTTGACACATTCCCTTTAAGAGAGCAGGTTTGAGTGTCTGTCTGTTATGCGAAGAACATGACTGTAGAAAATTGCACTACAAACAGAACGAGAGCCTGGGCTGGGTGCAGATCAGCCACTTAAGGCTTTGAAAGAAATGGCTCATTGTTCATGAAGAGGTTGGGAAATCCATTTAATAGGGTCATTTAGTGGTTTTCGGCATTAGTTTGGCAATGATTGATTCATATTGTTGTGATTAGTGGCTGTTCTGAGCGCAGTTAATGTGTATTGTTCCTGTTTCTGACTTGCAGTTTTTTTTTGTTTTTGTTTTTTTTTTCCCTCTGTAGATTTGCGGTTGCGCTCTCGTAGGACTGGGAATCTATGTGTTGGTCCAAATGCACAACCCACAAATATTTAAAAATGCCTCCACAACTGGTGCCCCTATTGTCATTATCGCAGTGGGGGTCATCATTTTCTTCATCTCCTTCTTTGGTTGCTGTGGAGCTGTAAAGGAGAACTACTGCATGGTGACCACGGTGAGGCCGCTCATCAGTTTGTTGATTTCATAATATAGAAAAATGACTTGTTTTAATACCATCTCTTTGTTTTCTATGTTTGTTTTTCTTTGGCCAGTTTGCTATTTTGCTGGGTTTGATCTTCCTAGTGGAAATTGCTGCTGCAATTGCTGGATATGTTTACAGGAATCAGGTAAGTTGTCTTTTAAAGTTGCTGCACCCCCTTTATGTCAGTGGTTATAGAACCAAACATTCTACCTTGTCTTCCGGATGTCTAAAATCACGGCACATGCTTTCCACAAAACATGAGCAATTTAGAATTACATAGATTTCTGCCTTGATTATTAATAAAATATGGTCACCGTCCCTAGGCAATCCTAAGTTTACTAGAATAATAAAACACTATTCATGTAGTGTTTTTGTTTTTTATTGAGCCAACATCCACAGTGCATGAAGAAAAAGTGAACATCTGTTAGACTTGTCTAACAGCTAACTGGGGAAGGATCTTTTAGAAATGGAAATGTAGATTTTAGAGTAGTTTTGCCCACTGAATAGAGGTAAATACACAGCCTATACATGTAGGGCATTCCGAAAATACTGAGGAGGAATTTAGAACCATTGCTCTTTAAAGAGAACCTGTCACGTAGTTTTTGCCCCCCTGGCTGAGGTCAGAACAAGGTAGTGTCAGATGCTGTTTCCAGCGCTTTGTCCCTTATTCTGTAAGATGCTGGAGTTTTCGTGTATTAACTGCAGATTTGAGCATTATTCAGCCAGAAGAGTCCTTCAGAGTGTGAATAACTGTCA
This sequence comes from Phyllomedusa bahiana, assembly GCA_025379985.1. Classification (NCBI taxonomy): domain Eukaryota; kingdom Metazoa; phylum Chordata; class Amphibia; order Anura; family Hylidae; genus Phyllomedusa; species Phyllomedusa bahiana. The sequence goes on along the minus strand of JAODAL010001054.1, from coordinate 139,756 downwards.
GTGGGCGGAGCTAGCCTTTGGTGGGTGGAGCTAACACCTACTCATGAATAAGATTTGAGGGGTAAATGCTCTAAAATTGCTGCATCTTACAGAATAAGAGACACAGCGCTGGTAACAGCAGGTCTGACAGTGGCTTGTGCTGCCCTCGGCAAGGGGGGCACAACCTATGCGACAGGTTCCCTTTAAAAAAAAAAAAAAAAACCAACTCTACATAGTTGATTACTATGAACGAATCGTATGCAGAGCTGCTGAAAAAGTCTGATCGCCGCTAAAGGAGTATTTACAGATTATTAAATGGGTTGCTTTAGTTTTTCTGCATGCAATGTGGATGTTTACGCAATATGTGCAGTGAAAAATTATAAAATTAGTTTTTTTGTATTATTCCATGCAGAAGTCCAGTTAATTTCAAAGAACTTGACTGTCCCATTCATGTAAAGGGAGCTTGTAGAATGCAATTTCCATGCTATAGAAACAACCCCTTTCAGATGATGGGAAGAAAAGAAGTTGCTGGCATCTAACGCCTTGTGTTTTCTATAGATGACTTTGCTTTAGTTGTAGTCTGGTAATAACTTGTTATAAACTGGTTCCTGGAGTAGTACAACTGGCTGCTAAAGTATACAGGAAGTTGCCTATATTATATTAGGCGCCATTGTTGTGTGTGTGTGTGTATAATGCCATTCTGAAAATTGTTCAATTGCAGGAGATGACCCTAGATGGAGCTAGTTGGAGTGGTTGTTAGTCACCTACTGCATCACGGGGCCAAAACACCCCTCTGCCACATGAGGACTGCAGAATATTAATGGGCATATAATTTTGAGGGGGGGAGTGAGTGAGAAATGGTACAAAATAAACTTTTGGGTTTAGGATCCTGCAGCCAGGTCTTTTGTAGTCTGAGACAGGTCAGTCTAATAAGGGTATGTTCACAAGGCGTATTTGTTCGCCATAAAAAACGCAAAATACAACCTCCAACGTGAATATAACATGTAATGCATGCAGCAAATTTCTGGCTTCTATGTCAAATTATGAGCGTAAAATATGCATGTCAATAACTGCACGTATTTTACATTGTGGTCTAAGTGTTTAGAATATTGTTTTGGGCATATAGCAAGGCAAAATACGTTGTGTGAACATACTCCCAACACTGTCTAGCTGGTAAACTAGTACTAATAGAACAAGCTGGTTATGAAAAACATTACATATAATTTCTGTTCTTAATATTTTAGTTACAGAATGCATTCACAGACTCCATCACGGATGGTATGAAAAAGTACAACAGCACAGCAGAAATAAAGAAGGCAATCGATGACATGCAAAGGGATGTAAGTGTTTTTTTGTTTTTTTTTTTATTTTATTTATTTATACCTCTCCAGCACCATAGTTTCCACACGGCAAATGTAGGATTATTTAAAAGACATTGGGCCTGATTTATCTAACCTGTCTAACAGTAAGAATGTCTTAGTTGCCCATGGCAACCAATCAAAGTTCAGCTTTTATTTTTGAAACGGCTGTGGAGAAATGAAAGCTAAGCCCTGATTGGTTGCTATGGGCAACTAAGACAGTCTTACTGTTAGACAGTTTTGATAAACTATTACAGGCCCATTCTCTGTAATTATTCAAAAGCAAGACTTATAAAAAGCTTATTAAAAAAAGGGAAGTCATTTTTATTGTAAAAAGTAATTTTGTTAGTAATGTGTTGAGCTCCTTTAAAATATCCTGGTTTATAAAATGCTTATCTAGGTTCAGAAGAATTATTTGTTAGGGCTCGCAATAAAAGTGGAAATTTTATTACATTTTTAATTAAAGTCATAAAGTTACAGAAAACCTAATTTTTTAGTTATCTTGTAACCCCTTTAGGGGCCGTTCACACGGCTGATTTGGGCACGGATTCCAGCCGTACTGCGTGCCGTATTTGCGCTGAAGTACGGCTGAAATCCGTCTCTGTCATTACGGTAATCCACAGTTCTCATAGAGAACTATGGATTCCGTCTCCTCTCCCCGCTCAGCGAATCCGCCGCGTGGGGAGAAAGGGACATGTCTATTAGCGTGTACGCGCTGTGAATAATGACTGTCTATGGGGCCGGCGAGCTGCCGGCCCCCGCTGCATGGCAGCCGACGTAATTGCGGGGCGAAATCCGTCCCGCAATTACGTCGGCAATAAGCTGTGTGAACTGTGCCTTAAAAAGTGTGGGTGGAGTCTTTCCTTCCATATCCAGCTTAGATGTCTTCCTCACCTTATGGCTATTACATAATACTCTGTCCTTTTGGCAAAGTTCCTTGGCCCCACCCTCTCCTTTTTTTTTTTTTCTACCTTATATTATGGCCGTCCGTCTCAGCTTGCTAAAAGATCACATTTTGAACTCTTACTGAAATAATTATAACCAGTTCTACCCGCGCCATCCCTATATTTCAGTACAAAACGGGAACATTTATATTAAAAACAAACTCGCATAGAGCATGGTGGTGATTGGAAGAGCTACCGCTTGCGCGTTTCGGGCGATAAATAAGCCCTTGCTCATATCAATTAAACTGCCTTTATTACCAGCAAGCTCTTTTCAGTTATCTAAACTGTTTAGAAAGGTCTTATAAGTGAGTAATCAATTACTGTGTTTATAATCTGCAAGACCACAAACGCAACTTTCCAAACTGTTTAGATAACTGAAAGGAGATTGCTGGTAACAAAGGCAGCTTAATTGCTGTTCAGTATTGCAGGTAACCGCAACAAAACCACACTGTGAAAGTACCCTAAAGCTGTCGCCAGCTATGCATTTCCCCTGTAGCTGCCACTGCAGAAGAATTGTAGTTATGCAAGACAGCTGTTCAGATTAATGGCTCCTAGGAGGTCCCTTCCTCTGGTATTCAAGTGGCCTAATGGCACTTCTGGACAATATAGATGGAGAGAGAGAAACTTGTGCATTGGGGCACATTTATCAGTAGTGTCTAGAAGACCGTTTTAAGTCAGACTAGATAGTCTTACACTGCGACACTTATCATAGTGCTGATAAATCTGGCACAGGTTTGAACTGTCTAGTCTAACTTTGCACCACCATTACATTGACTTTTACGCCACTAACTGACAAAATTCTGGCACATGTTAAGACCTACCCCCTTTGTCGGACAAGGAGCAGGAGCATCTGAAAACTGTCTAAAACACATAGCAAATGTGGCGTAAAGCTTGTAAAACATTATTTTTGCCGCAAATTGTTCCAGAATTCTGGAACAACTGCCTTGATAAATGAGCCCCGTTTTCTCCAGAGGCTGAATCTGTCCTGGTCATATTTACCTGACAAAGGTGTATGAGCGTTGGCTATGAATTACTCTAAAAGGGTTCGTTCACAAGGAGATTTTTGACTCTTATTTTGGGGTGTGTTGCGTGTCGAACACGCCCCTAAGTATCAAAAATGACTGTAGAACACTTTCCATTGACTGCAATGTAAAATTCATTCAGACACTGATTTAACTCAAGTAGTTCTCAGCACATGCTGTCCTTGCAGACAATAATAAAGTTTAGGAGGTAGAACTCCTCCTCAGGCAGTCTGCGTAAATACTTTTTTTTTTTTGCATTGAAATTCTGCACTTTGTAAGTGCAGAATTTTGAACGTGAAAACGATGCGTTTTTAGGAGAGACGTTCAGCTTCTCGTTGTAGACTAAAATGTTTCTATTCCTACATTTGAGTATGAGGATATGTTCACACGGCTTATTTCGGTGCGTATTTGTGGACGTAATTACGTCCCGAAATATGTTTCAAATACGTGTCACAAACTGTAGCACGTATTTTGCGTCGTAAATACATTCCCTATTCTTTACTATGGGGATTTACGTCATGAAATACGCCTCAATAAGTGACGGGACTAAATTTTACGATCTTATTTACATGGCGGAAATACGTCGTATGAACGACTAGGCATATCCACTCACAAACAGGTAGGATGCAGCACGGACGGATCCGAAGTAATCCAGGTAGTAATCCAATTGAAAGAAAAACAGCTTGTCCAGCTCAATCCAGGTAGTGGAAAAAAGTAAAAAATCCCTTTATTTATGAATACATCTTAAAAGCGAAAAAACAACCTCATGCCGTGATAACACACTAACGCGTTGCGGAAACAATATCCTTAGTCATAGCGTGTCTAAACTAGAAATGACAATGATTTATATAGGAATACCTAGTCACATGATCTAATAGGAAATGGCTATTAACCCTAGCATGACCTATACAAAACACATATTTAAAATCCATTGATAAAACCAACAACGGTACTCAGTATTGATATAATATGTCATGTCTCTTAAGACCTAGGGGATAACGTGAACCCATCTGGTAGATCCACCAAGCCTCTCTATTTGATAGTTTTTTGCGATAATCTCCCCCCCCCCCCCCCCCCACCTCACAGGTCTGAACACCCTCTCCAAACCTACACATGAAAAACCTGCGGTATCTCCCTGGTGCTTATCAATAAAGTGTTTAGAGGCCATAGATATTCCTACTGTAATCGGCTTACGTATGTCAGATAAATGGCGACGAATACGAATTTTTAATGCAGTAGACGTACTACCTATGTACTGAAGATGGCATAGAGTGCAGGTTATCATATATACAACGTTTTTCGTATTGCAGTTTATGTAAGATATGTGTTTTAGATTCAAAAAACTTTGTAACCTGCATATAACTGCACGTAGTACATTGAGTATGACCATATTTATATGAGCCTTTCTGTGTAAGCCAACAAGAAGTTCCAACATTGGACTCTGACAAAAACAGACTAGAAGATAACAGAGAACCCAAGCTGTTTTTCTTTCAAAACGACTAGGCGTATTTTACATTGGAATCAATGCTAATCTAATTGTTCATTATTTGAAACGTATTTAGGGACATAATTACATCCGCAAATACGCCCCGAAATAAGCCGTGTGAACATAGCCTAAAGGTTCATAACATGAATGGTTATGTTAAGTGATCAAAAAGTTACTTCTACATTACTGTATTATGTGCTTAATACCTTGTCTTCCATTTTAGCTCAAATGTTGTGGTGCCAGTAACTTTACTGACTGGAGAAACTATGACCCTTTTAAAGGCACAAGCCAAGTACCTGATTCTTGCTGCAAGGTGTATTCTGAAGGTTGCGGCAAGACCCTCACCCAAATTAACACTGATGTAAGTATGAAGAGACTCTGTCTTCAATTTTAAGCTTGAATGATTGTGGAATGTAAAATTCTGTAGAAAGTCTTGTTGTACTGAAAATAAAGTCCACTGTAAAGCATCCCTGTCCGTAATATCTTCAACACCCAGGCTTTACAAAAATTCCTGATGATGGACTCGGGGAGCATCTCCCAAAACTCATGAGATCTTGTTAATAGCAACCAACTAAGGGGTTAAACGGCCATGAGCAGAATCCTCTCCATTCTTGCCCATTACAGCTGGAGCCTGGCTGTATGTTAGAGTGGGCTCTCGTGGTGGGTGGCTTGGGCAGCTCTTGTGCCCACTGATTAGCTGGGCGTAGCGGTGTGTCCACTTGCAGTAATGCACTGTTGCCTACATAGCTAATTCTTTTTTTTTACCTAGATTTCTGCTATCAGGGGATAGTTGGAAGGACCCTGTGTTGTCTGTGTATGGCTAGCTTTATCAAGATGTTTGCGTTCCCACAAATTATTAGGCATAAAGCCATAACGGTTACATGAATAAGAGAATACAATTTATAATTAAAAAGCAGCTTGCAGAAAGTAATGATGTTGTGAATGTATTAATTTAAGGTTGAACCCACAACAGCTTCTGCTGCATTCATTTAAAGAATTTGGCATGTCTAAGATCTGAGATGGCATACTTTTGCAGAGTTTAGAAAAAGAAAATTACTGTATGATGTTGCATACAGTACATACTTACAGGTCCAAAACAGGAAGAGAAATGGGAGGCGTTACCTATTTGGGATCCCCTTGCTGTGGTTGTCCTCTTGTGTGTTTTATTAAACTAACAAAAGTTAGTGCTGCTGTATTAAAATAAGCAACCAGAAGGCATTATGGGAAAGGAGCTGAGAAGCTCAAGCGACCTCTATTGGTAGTAACAAATCCTCAGTTTGCCTTTGACCCACTGAGTCTTTGGAAAGCAAAAGGGATATTAGCCAAGCCAGCATCACCCATCTGTATACAGCCGTTTCGGGGTGTTTGCCCCTCGTCAGTACAGAGCAGAGTGATGCTGGCTTGGCTGAGTGGGAGGCTCCTTTCCCATAATGCCTTGTGATATGCAGCTGCTTTGTGGAGTTCAAAAGGCAATTTCGAATCTCCACACTCCTATATGGGTGCTCTCCCTAAGGAGAGATCTTCCCTTTCTAATAAGCAACCAGATAATCCTGTTCCATCTCCCCAGATTTTTAATTTCTGCTCCTGTTGGTCAGATCTTCAAAACTGCAGCCACTGACTTACCATTGCCTGAGCAGTGATGTTGGAAAATGAGCATGACTGCTGCAGCGCTGACAATCTGGCTGCTGGGAGCTGGAAGTAAAAGGAGGATCTGGGGAGAGAAGCGGCAGCACTGGATCAGAAGCGAGTGGGAAGGTTGGTATGTGGTGTATTTTATTATGGCATCATTAGCTAAAAAAAAAATATTAGATGGATATGCAAGCCAACCACATTAAAATTTGTATGGCCATATAGTTTCACCCACCTGCCATATAATGCATGAAGCTCAGCTCGCCGTGTGTATACTTGTATTTGTATGCACCATAAAGAAATGACCTGTTAAAATAAAGTTTTTATGTTCAACCTAAAAAGCTTCATTTGTCAAAATTGTCTAATTGAAGAAAAACTAAAGCTGAGCTCTAATTGGTGGTTCTGGACTAAAAAGGCTATGTCTCCATAGCAAAATTAAAATGCCTTCTTAAATCCGACTGTATTTTAACTTCAGTGCGCTGCCAGTTTTTGCACAAACAGGTATCCGGCGTAAGAAAGAACATGCTGGTTTGAGTAGGAAACCAGGGCTGTGTAGACTACTGCACAGTTTTTTTTTTTTTGTTTTTTTAAGTCTACACAGCACTGGGTTCAGTCGGGTTTTCGTCAGATTCAAAATGGTGAAAATCCAACGAGAATCCAGTGCTGTGTAGACGTGGCCAAAGGAAGTTTCAGAAACTGCTGTGTGAAAAAGAACTGAGCTGTGATTGGCAACTACGAACAATTTTTTTATTTATTTATTTTTTTTTATGTCAATATGCAAAAACAGATCAATGGCATGCTTTAGAAAGTAATTTCCCAAACTAACTTTTTAATACTGTGTAATCCATAAGAAAAATAATAATTTCCAGCATAGATGGGATGTAATAATCTAATATTTAACATGACTAACCGATACCAACCTGTATGGACCTGTTTCAACAGGAATATATTTCTAGATCAAATATTTAGTTTCATTATTGCATTACTCCTGGCCAAATGTGTGTATGTATACGTGTATAATATAGCTATGTATATATGTAATGTGTATTACATCTACCCGGCCAGGAATCAAACACTAAGCAAGGAGGATGACTAATCCAATGAGGAAGCAAAATATCTCGTATGGAAATCTATTTCTGCTTTAAAAAGATCCATATAAGGATTGAAGCGGTCAATATTGGAATTTAGAAATCTTAAAAATGAGTACCCACTATGCCAGGAATAAACTAACTTTTTAATATTTTGTAATTTTATATGTGCAGAACAAATTTTGGGAAAATACATTCTAAGGAGTGTTTTTTTTTTTTTTTTTGTTTTTGTTTTTTTTGCACATTGTATAGCCTTGTGGCTTTCAACTAGCATAGGAGTCCTTAAGGCCTTAAAGGGGTTTTGCCACGATGTAATGTTGACGTGGGATCCTCCAAAATGGGTATTTAATCACTTTTCTAAATATGTGATTACAAAAAGTGAAGCCTCAGAGCTACATCATTGCTTAGTCCCCCTTAGTTTCCTGACAGTTTACATTAGACACGACCAGGACACTGTCAGGAGCTGATCTAGCCGCCCTTGCGTGTTTGCACTTCTTATCTGATGACCGGGAACATGAAGGAGCTTGCAAGGGGCTGGGGAGAAGTGCAGTGTATGAGGCTGTCGGCTGTATAGAGAAGCCACTGGTTGTAATGTCATTATTTGAGTACACATTGCAGACGCTTCCTCGCTCTTTGCTCACCCTCCTCCCTCTCACACCTGCAGCAGTTCATGATGCTGCATGCTTTTATATTCTCTCCTGAGCAGATAAGAGGTAAGAAACTTGCTTCGTGGCACAAGCCCTTTTTAAATAGTTTTTTTGTTTTATTTATTTTTCCCTTTTATAGAAGATATTATTGATCATGTTTTGAGCTTCGAAGCAATGTGTTTAGGCAGCACCTCTTTATGCTTGTTTTAAGTTGCCTGGGTGCCAGGCCTGGTGGTTAACCTCCATACCTTACGATCTATGTAAAAATGAAGACAGGGGTCAGCACTTCAAATGTATTGCTTAGCAGCTTTATTGTAATTCCTTTGGGCTTGAGCGTCAAAATATTAAAAGGGCAACTGAGTGCAATCTATTTAAGACTGTATTACTGATATAGCTTTGTAAACGGTTATGTAGAACACAGTACATCAGAATGTGAGTTATGCAGGAGACTCTGTACAGGTGATAAACAGCATTCCTAGGTGCAACAATGCTACAACTATACTCTCAGTAACATGTGGAGAGCAAATACATTGATTTCTGTTATATATCCACTTATACGTACTATCCTCAAATGGCAGCGATGATCTTGAAGGGCAACAAAATGAAACTTTAATTAGATTGGAATAATGACCTGTAGGAAGAATGGTTGAAGAAATTGAATTGCTGCCTAGGACTATACAAGGGTATAAAAAGACATTGTGTAAAAGCAGAGACACATGGGGGAGGGGAGGGAGAATATACTCAAGGGTCATTGAGCTAGCCACTTAGATCCTGTAAAAAACCGGAATGGTCCAAGTCAAGATTATGTGCTCATGAGGTGCTGGTACCTGAGCATTGTATAAACAGGGGGCCAAACATACTGTTGAGTAATCAACACAAAGTGCTGGCCTATGAAATGCATAGCATATAGAAATACCTGACACTTGCATGTAAACATTTCCTGTGAGGTAGCCTAATATGAAAAGGAAAAATCCTTTAAGCATTTAAAGAGGATCTGTCTCCATTCTTGATACATTTTGTTCTTGTAAATAACAGTATTCCCCCATGAGGTAACCATTCTGGATCTCGTCTCTTTAATTTTTATGTGGAATAAGGGAACCAACAACAGATCTAATTACTAGTTAGTCAGCTGGGTGTTGGGGTATGTTCACACGTAGTGTCTGCAGGGTGTACTTCTCCACGTAAATGGGCTGCACAACTACCAAATTACGTCCCACAAATATGGTAAAATTATAGCACTTATTGTCTGCCATGGTTACCCAACGTTTTTGTAAATAGGAGGCCAGGCCAGCTTGTACTTTCAACGGCGGGCACAGGTATGCGCTGTGTGAACTCGGCCTAATCCCCTGCACAGTCTGACTACACTAAATAGTAGAACCCACCTGAATGATTCTGTAATATATTTCTAGAAGGAATAATAGAGGAATAGCACAACTGGCGAATCGGGAGCGGTCACTGGTCCTCTTTAATGTAACAAACTCACTAAGCCATAGGATATAACCTTTTCTACTGCTCTATTTTCCTTTTTCTTGGTAGTGAGGAGTCCTCCTACTACTTAGGCTATGTTCACACGGCGTAATTATGCCCCGCAATTGCGCCATGTGGACGGGGTGGGGCGTGAGCGTGGGGACGGCACCCCGCCGGCCCATAGACTATCATTACTAGCGCCGCGTATACGCCGCTAGTAAATGACATATCGCTTCTCTCCCCCCGCGGCGGATTCTCCGAGCAGGGTAGAGGAGACGTAATCCATAGTTCTCTGAGAACTGTGGATTACCGTAATGACTGGGACTGGCAGTATGGTGCAAATTATGGACTGAAATGCGTCCCATTTTAAGCCATGTGAACATAGCCTTACAGGAACCTGTAATGTTACGATAACAGTACAGTGACAGGTGGGACAAACTAGAAAAGTCGTAGTGTACTTAGTATAGGGCAAAAGTTTCTATTCACACACTTGGGGTATAATGACTATAGTCCTCATGTCCTTCAGTTTGAGTGTCCTGACCCTGTTCTCTGTTTTAAATGCTTCTATGTTGTGTAACACTGAGTGCAACCTCGATTCTGCTTGGCTGTGATGGATGGTTGTATGATGCAGGTGTCTGGTGTTGCGATATGATCATGAGGTAGACTGCTCTATACTCGGTCAGAGAACTATAGAACGTGTCCACCTTTACCACCGCTAGGTAAAACTTCAGGGCAGGCGACCTCGGTTCTTTTCCAGAGATGAAGCCTTTATTTAGATATGAATCCCAGAGACCGATTATGATGGCTCTTTTCCCAGAAAGCTATGGATAAATGGAGGTATGACATCAAGGTATCTGGTACATTTATCCAGAACTGCTCTTTTCCCAGAAAGTTTTTAGATTTGCTGTCTCTGGGACTGAAATAAGGATGGGGAGGGAGATACATTCATAACCTAGATTCAGACAAAGAACAACATGTATAATTTTTTTTGGTCCCCAGGCGCCATTTTTTGTGTGTGCACATTTGTAGCTAGAAAGTGCTAAATCTATGACCCGCAGCAGAACAGGTTCACAGATACAGGTGTGTTGTACGCTACGTAGAACACTCCTGTATCTGAACCTGTTCTACTGCAGGTCATAGATTTGGCGCTTTCTAGCTACAAAGTGACAATTCTGGCTCAGGTAAACCACAATTTAAATTGGTCTACCTGTTCCAGCAGTAATGCTCCTGGTTTTTCTATACTAAAGTAATAGATGTGTATAATACTACGGTTGTAGTGTGACACACCCCCATCTCAGGTGCGTTACAAAGTGCCACGGGCGCTTTATAATGCGCCTGATTTTGGAGTGCACCTGCTCGTACATCGAACGCACAGGGCTGCACCAGTTTATGGGTTAACCCCTTAGCGACCGCGCACCGTCTTTTGACGGCGGCCGGTGCGGGTCGTTCGTCTGCAGCGACGTCTTTTGACGTCGCTGCAGACATCGGGGTTTGCGGCGCCCGGTGCCGCAGCTGCGCTGGGATCGGGGCTGAACTACACAGCCCCGATCCCAGAGCATGTCCCTGCAGGCATCGGGGAGCGGAGGAAACCTCCGCAACCCGATGCTTTAACCCTTTGATTGCGGGCGGTGCGTTTACGCAGAGCAATCAAAGGGATCCCCTGCTCTGTCGGGTGATCGGAAACACCCGGGTGACCCGACAGAGCCCGGGGAACGGCTGCACAGTCAGCTCTGGGGACCTAGCGTGCCCCAGAGTTGTCTGTGTATGAAGCCAGTGATTAGGACGCACTGTGTGCTGTCCTAATCACTGCCTGTGTCAGACTGACACAGATTAGCATGTATTAGCATATATGAATATGCTAATACATTACTAAGTGTAAAAAAAAAATTAAAAAAATGTTAAACAGTCCTCCCTTCATGGGAGTCAGAAAAAAGTACAAAAAAAACAGTGTGAAAAAAAAGAATAAAAAAAATAAATAATAAAATAAAAATAAATATTTAATAAAAAATAATTGTACATAAATTACACTCACAAAAAAACCTACACATATTTGGTATCCACACGACCGTAATAACCTGTAGAATTAATCTAACAAGTTATTAAGTGTGAAATGTTAATGGTGTAAAAAAAAATGAAAAAAACAAAAAAAAATTTTGGAAAAAAATTAAAAAAAAATACTGCAATTTTTTATAAGTGTACTTAAACTATTCCCTTATAAAGTACAACTTGTCTTGAATAAAACGAGGCCTCATCCAACTGCGTCATTGAAAAAATAAAGTTACAACTGTTTAAATGCAAGGAGGCCAAAACTAAAAAAATGTTCTGGTCATTAACTACTTTTCAGGCGTTCGGCTTAAGGGGTTAAAGGACATCACATAACTGGTGCAGCCCCGTACGTACATGTCGCCTAAATGAGTAACTGGTCCTGGAGGGAGGACCCTGCCTGTGAGGGCTTCCTGTCTTCAAGGGAGGAGAAAAGAGACAGGAGGTGAGAGGCAGATGTTTGTGGGTTGGAATAGTGGAACGTCTGATGTATTGAGGATACATGGGGGAAGTTCTGGAGACTATTGTATGAGAAGCCGACACCTGGAGAGTAGAGAAGATCCTGTGAGGAGCGGAGATTGCCTTAATCTCCAGATATCTCCCCTGATGCAGAGATGTATGGGGGGGGGGGGGGGAAGGTTATGGATAGCTTTGTAGGTCAGGGTAAGTAATTTCTATTGAATGCGCTGGGTAATGGGTAGCCAGTGAAGGGATTGGCAGAGGGGAGAAGCAGTAGAGTTGAGGATGGTTTGAAGTCGAACAAAAGTGCAGGATGGGAGCCTACAGAGAAGGATGTTGCAGTAGACTAGGTGGGAGATAAGGGCATGGACCAGCGTTTTTGTAGTATTGAGGTTAAGGAAGGAATGGATTTTAGACCTTTTTCAGTTGGAGGCCGCAGGCAGAAGTAAGGGCTTGGATCTGTGGCTTAAAATTAAAGGCTTGATTTCTGTGAAATAACCAAGGTAGTCTGTCCTGGCTTTTTACCTGGCAGTGTTGAAAGTGGATGCATTCTGTAGTTCTTTCACACTGACTATAGATCAGTATACCTCATGAGCTTTTCAAAATTCTACAAAATGAGGCAACTCCGAATACAAACATTTGACATATATAGTATGTATGCAGTAAACTGATTATATGCTGTGAATTTTTATACTTTTGCTTCACTTTTCCATATACAGGGCTGTGTGCCGAGGCTAGAAAACGTGATTAAAACAAACATAGGCATTGTTGCTGGCGTTGCCTTGGGAATTGCTTTCTTTGAGGTGAGTACTTTCCATTTTTAGGAAATTTGGGGAGGGAGATCATACTCTTCCCAACACTTCACACACTCTTCTAAAAGACCTGTCTGGTACAGTTCTTCTGACCTCGGAAGAGGCTGCCCTTTTAGCTCCTATCAGTATCTTGTAGAAGGAGCATATTCCTTTAACAATGTTAACATTATAGTAAAATAAAGCTCGCCATTCATTCTCCAGTACATGCACATACATCACCACTGTTTTTAGTTGTGTTGTGTTTTTTTTTTTTTTTTTTTTAATTAGCTGCTTTAACACTTGTAAAACTTCTTCTTCCAGATCTTGGGAATAGTCTTTGCCTGCTGTCTAATGAAGGGAATTCGCAGTGGATACGAAGTGATGTGATCTACTCCACTGTACAAGATTATGCCGTGATATCACTTCCTCTTTTGCCCTATTAAGATGCACATTGGCATCTGCTGTACTTGCATTTTGTTTGCATATGCCATACTGTAGCTTGATGAGGCAAAGTGTTTCCTGTGTGAATTGAATATAATCTGCATTACTAGTTGTTTTTATGTGTTTGAGGAAAACTTGTAGCTGTCACTTTACTCTTACTTGTATCTTCCATGTATACTGCACACTTTACAAGTGTTTGCAGGCACATCTGTAGCTAAAGTAACCGACTTATATTTTTCATTTTAAAACTTTACCAGTCTTCAACATAATTTATGGGTTGGGGGGGGAAGCATAAATAAAAAAAAAAATGGAAACTATCTAACATTCCTTCAGTGCCTTAATGCAATTTTTTTGCCTCTATTTAAAATGGAGTTAACTATATATTTTTCAGCGGGAAAAAATGTAAAAATTGTATGTAAGCTGTGCCATAAGTGATGCCAAGGGATGATGTCCTGTTATTTTTGCTAAATAGCATGTGCTATATTGTACTTTGTCTAACTTTCCGTTTCTACAAAAAACAAAAAAATTAATGCCAAGATTAAAGTGATTTGAACGGCTGCCTGTCTAAGCTTGTTTTTTTTTTTTTTTTTTTTTTTTTAATTCTCTTCCCCTCCACTGTGGATATGTAGTTTAATGGTGGCTGCTTATCAGAAAATGGCAAAAGATCCTTGGGCTTTATATATTTGCTAACCTAATGTGTTTAGGCACCACTTTTAGGCCGTGTTCACACGGCTTATTTAAGCTGTAGTTGCGGGACGGATCCCGCCCGCAATACGGCTTGAATAAGGGGCGCGGCAGGGGAGCTGACTGCCGGCCCCATAGACAATGCATTATTTACGGCGCATATGCGCCGTAAATAATGTGCATGTCGCTTTCTCCCCCCGCGGCAGATTTGCCGAGCGGGGAGGAGCGACGGAATCCACAGTTCTCTATGAGAACTGTGGATTACCGTAATAAAAGGGACGGATTGGAGCCATACTGAAGCGCAAATCCGGCGTGCAGTACGGCTCCAATCCGCGGCGAAATAAGCCGTGTGAACGAGGCCTTATGCTGCCTGCTTGTGGTATCCTTCAGAATACTGTGAAAAATGTATCCTGACAGATTCTACGGCTTGGCCATAGAGGCAAATGTTATCCAGCTTGGACTGTTTGTCCTATTTACAGAATATATCGTTTCTGCATGGGAAGCAAAAAGCATGGTCAAAGACACTTTTGTACCCTATGCAGACACCTTTCCAAATTGGACTACGTTTTGTCCTATAAAACTCTATGGCCTTGCTGCAGTATCAATCGGGATACATTTTTTTTTAATGATATTCATACATACCAGGAACAGGGAGCAGAAACGTGACATGACTGGGAAACTATAGCAACTTTCATGGGTGGTGGAATGAAACGCTGCTCTGCGAGCAAAAACTTTTAAGAGGCCACAGCTAAAAAAATCACTTAGCCCATTTATTCGTGGTTGAATTGTTTGTGGTTGCTACAGATGGACACATACTGATCAGAATAGTGACTTAAGGTGCATTCACTTTCAAAGTTTGGACCACCTTTTTAAAAAGGTCAGACAAGATGAAGAGCCCTGCTCCCAACCGCTTCCTACGGCAATCATGGAATAGGCAAAAATGTTACAGTAGTTCTAGGTTACGAGTCTTTTGTTCACAATTGCAGATATTGGCTGAAATCTACTTCCTGTAAGGGTCTTTTGGAAAAGAACAAAACTACATAATGATACCCACAGTGTAAGACCTTATTAAATAAGGGGATCATGTTCTGTGGAATAATGGTAAAATGGGTTTTAAGTTGAAAGCCAATGAGATTGAAATTCTGGAATACACTTAAAGGAGTTGTCTCCCTTCAGAGTTTCAGAGAATGCATGAATGAAATACTCTTTTAAATCCTTTACCGCTATAGAAATTTTGCATGTCATGCCCTGTGCCTTATCCTGGTTTCCTCTGCCCCGTAGTATTTCAAGCTTCAATAAACAATAGACGAACCAATTTTTACAGCTAAAAGCTTAGTCCATATTTTATTGCAATATCCAACACAGACGTGACACACGTATATTGTATAAGCATAAAAGGTTTTCGGCATGCATGCATAAGAAAGGTATCCTTTACCTGTGATACAACGCTGCATAAGCAGTAGTGAGATCACAGGTAAAGGATAACTTTCTTATGCATGCATGCCGAAAACCTTTTATGCTTATACAATATACGTGTGTCACGTCTGTGTTGGATATTGCAATAAAATATGGACTAAGCTATTTAGCTGTAAAATTGGTTCCTTCTATTGTTTATTGAAGCTTGAATGAAATACTCTGTCACTTCCTGGTTCAGACTGACTCATTTGCATAAGCTCCATGCTTGTACAGCTCCTTGCCATGCTGTGCTTTCAGATACTAATTAGATCAGATTAGCTTCTCAAACTACTAACAGGACTTCTTATCTGATCCCCAAAACAAAAGCCCTAATTACAGTTCTGTTTTGTTTTTACATAAATCAAGCTTTTTACTGCTGAGCAGCACAGGACACTGCCAGGACCTGTGTGATGACATCACTCACTGTTATCTCATTGAACAAATAGCAGGGGGAGAATTGTTTACAGGTACATTACTGAGGGAACTGAAATAGCCAGGGAGGTCATAAATTCACTTGTATCTCCTTAGGGAAAACAGGAACAAAGCAATATATTTGGAAAATGTCTTTATTTTGTGTTCCCTACAATTTGAAAGCTATTCTTTGTAGCGAGACAACCCCTTTAAGGAAAAAATTAAGGCACACTTAAATCAGGGCTGTGAAGTCGGTGTCCATTTCTTCGGAGTCGTTATAAAATGGACCAACTCCAAAAACCTATAATAAATTAGACCAGTTCGATACAGTGCCAAGAGCAAGAGGAATTGGGTCTTGTCAGTGTTACTGCTCCCATATCTTCAGCCTTATCAGATGAAGTTTAAAAATTTTGAAAAGTATTTGGATGACATGGAGCAGGCAAAGCATTGCCGTAGGGGAGAAGATTCCGCTCCCATGATAAACGGATCATAGTTCTGCAAAATTTTTCACTTGCTCTCAAAGTAGTAGAAGAGTTCAACCGTTCATCAGACCTGACCGTGCAGGAAGCAATTCCGTTATACACTGAAATCGTTAGATGTTTCCCTTGTAGTCAACGCTTTGCCACCAACCCAAGTTAGTGTAGAGAGGCTGTTCTCTAGCCTGGAAATAATGAGACAGATTTGAGGTCTGCTATGAAAGAAGAGCTGATGGAGGTGATACTATTTCTCAGAACAATTTCATAGACTAACAAAAATGTCCTGAACAACATTTGAGTGAAACTGTTTTTCCCACTTACTGCAGCGGTTTCTATATTTACAAATTATTAAAGTTTTTTTTGTCTTCTGAAGTTGTCCAATAAATAAATTTTTCCCAGACAAGCAAAAGGGTAACAATGTTTTGAACTTGTGATTTTCAGGAGCTATATCTCACGATCCACTGCAGCTTTGAATGTGAGACTACCATAATGTTCTAGACCATCATCTTGGTTATGCAGATTCTTGTCGTGTAGCTGCATTTTTACTGTTTTGCTCCTGGTGGTGGAACAATCTTTTTGTGTGCTACAAATTAAAACCTGTTCTCACATTCCCTAATGGCTTGTAAAAGGGCAAGAAATGTTTGCCACCAATTCAGATGCTGTTGACTTTCTTTATTTTTCACCATATAACTTGCATCTTAGTGCAACACCGCAACGGTAAATAACTGGTGGATCACAGCATAGATGAGATCTGAGAGTCCTTGTAATAGAGGTTGTTATTCCAGATAGAATATGCAAGACCAACTATATGTTTTAATTCTCTTAAGTATTCTATATTCTCCTGTTTTCCTTAATTCTCTTTAAGGGTGCCTTCTTTTTTTGTCTCTCCCAACAAACGGCAGTTGAGACCCCTGGCTCTGCCTTCTGACTCATGAATTGATGAGATTCACCACTCCCACTAGTCAGTTTGGTTTCGCTGCACTCCGCCATCAAGCTAAACAGCAAAACCTATAACAGAACAACCCCCGCATAGTCCGACCAATGAGTACAATACACAGACAGGACAGACTGGTACATAGAGCCTGCACAATGAGGAGAGGGGAGCAATAAAACCACACCTTTTCATTTAAGAAAGTATAATGACAAAACTATTTAAAGGGCAACTCTCCCCCCTTACACGTTACTGTTTTGCTTCTGGTGGTGGAACAATCGTTTTCTTCTTGTTTGCTACAAATTGCCTGTTACCATTTTACAACAGTAAAGTTATCACTTAAACACATGCCATTGTATGAGGGAGTGGGAGTCGGAGATTTGGGAAAATGAGGAGTCGGAGCTTTGGCTTACCGACGCCACAGCCCTGCTAAAAACTGTGTATGTAAATTGGATTGTCTCGTGAAGGACTTGCAAAAAAAACTGGCACAGCACAAGAAAATGTTTAGACTAGAGTGACAGATATATTAGATCATTAGCACAACATTGAACATGGGTAGAGTGGTAGACACAGATGTAGGGAAGTGCAGCATCAGAGCTTTGTGGACAAGTTATTACAAATTGAAACAAAGCGGTTTTCTCACCATGCAGTTTCACTTGGTCAAAGGTAGCTTTTCTTTCACGGTTGCAGGGGCCTATCTACCACGGTTGCAGCTGCCACGGGGACTAGGCCATTAGGGGACCCAGGCCCTGGGGCAGCTGCTACCACGTCTGCTACCTGGCGGTTCGGCTCCTGCACCCACTGGCAATGAAAATAACAGTTCCTGCCTCTGAACGCCTGAGCGTTCAAGGCAGGACTGGCTGGTGGCTCTGGCTCTCCGCTCTACTAATCTGCCTGCTAGACGTCTGCCCCGGCGCACAGTGCTGACGTGGGCGACACAATGACATCATATCATCACGCCGAGCTGCGAGGGGCCATGGGGCAGGTGAGTAAGTGATTTCTTTTTTTTTAACATTAATGAACCTTGCCTGCCCATATGGGGCCTCTATAGACTACCCTATGCCCTGCCTGCCTATATGGGGCCCCTATAGCCTACCTTATGCCCTATCTGCCTACATATATGGCCCCTATAGACTACCTAAACCCTGCCTGTCTACATATATGACCCCTATAGCCTACCCAAGCCCTGTCTGCCTATATGGGGCCCACATAGTCTACCCTATTCCCTGTCTACCTACATATATGGCCGCTATAGACTACCTAAGCCAGGCATCCCCAAACTACGGCCATCCAGCTGTTGGGAAACTACAACTCCCATCATGCATTTATATAATCTGTAACAGTGGGAATGATGGGAGTTGTAGTTTCCCAACAGCTGGAGGGCCACAGTTTGAGGATGCCTGACCTAAGCCCTGCCTGTCTACCTATATGTCTCCTATAACTACCTAAACCTTGCCTTCCTACCTATATGGCTCCTATACCCTGCCTGCCTATCTATAGAGGGCCTTATAGCTACCTAAGCCCTGCCTGTCTACATATATGGCTCTATAGCTACCTAAACCCTGCCTGCCAGGGAGGGAGGTGCTGGAAAAGTGAGGATTCTAAGATATCTGTGTCTAAATCTGCAGGAATGAGTGGTGTCCGGGAGACGTGATCATGGCGGTCTGGACCGGATGCAGAACAAAAGGGAAAGTCAACGACTTGTCAGAGAAACGTCACCTGTGAGTCACCAGATGTAACTGCACTACAATCACTTATATGTCCGCAGAGTCTGTGTACACTGGTATCTACAACTATATGGGCACTGTATGGTGGTAATATACAGTCTGTAGGGCACCTGTGTACACTGATACCTACTACTATATGGTCACTATATGGCGGTACTATTGGTCTTTGTATACTGATCAGTAATAGTGTTGGGGTATTATTCAGTCACTGTGTGGTGGTAATTTGTAGTCGTGTTCTGGCAGTATAATCCGGTGCATATGTAGTAGCGTTACTGGTAATGTTGGTCTTGCTATAGTGTGATATTTTTGGCAGCAGCATGATGGTGATATCTATGGTGAAATATTTCCCCCTTGTATTATCTAGTAACTGCATGTTCTGGTAAATGTTCATGGGAGGGGGGAGGGGGTCCATCCAAAAAGTTTTGCTATGGGGCCCAGGCTTCTCTAGTTATGCCCCCTACACAGTTGTATAAGGATGTGGGTAGCTCTATAGCAGTGATTAGCATATTTAGCTCCCCTAGGACTAGCTAAGACATAAGTGCAGGAGATTTAATCTTAAGTAAACAAAGCTAAACATGCTCTGAGGAGTGAAAACAATTACTTATCTGTGAACAAAAGCTAATCTTTTCTTTTTTTAAACATTTTATTTGGTTTTCATATATTGTTTTACAACATGGGATCAAATCAGAGGAATTATTTCAACAAGAAGAAATGAGCACATTTACAAAAGAATGAATATGATTTTCCATACACAGAAATGATGTCAGCAACTAGCACATGTTAAAGGCATCATACTAATAATATTAATCATTAGAGCTTCATTTGTAGTAGACCCTTAGATTTTTCCGAGAACATTAAATGATAAAGCAATGAAATAAAAAAAAAATATATATATAATAAAGGGAAAGGGACTAAAGGACAAAAGTAAAAAGAGCGACGAGAGTGAGTCTGAGCCGTCACATTGCTACATTTAGAAGGATATTCTGTGTTGACCTCATAACAGCGAGGATCCTTTTTGCCCTGAGGAGGCTTGATTCGTCCCATGGCAGGGAGAGGGGGGGGGAGGGGAGGCTCCAACCTGTCCGCCGCCTCTGTAGACCACCACAACATCGGCGAAGTATGTATCAGAAGTGCTGGGGTGGTGAGGAAGAGGGGGAGGAGGGTCTCCTTGTTCAAGAGCTCCCAAGGTGCCTAGTAAGGCCTCCCTCGCATACCAGCCGTGTATCTGAAGGAGGATATCAACTGGGACGTCTCTTCTTTGGAGAAGTGCGAGAGAATAAGGGTTTCCATTTTTTTTTAAAACTTCTCTGTACGCATTTCTTTGTGTCGTTCTGCTTCAAGTTTATCTGCAATCAGGTATTGCTTCAGACTATCCACTAACAGAGACAGTGGTGGGGTTTGTGGTTTCAGCCAGTACACTAAAAGACAGTGCTTAGCCACCAAAGTTGCTATGTGGACAATACTGGGAACATGTTTTACTGTCTGATCATTAGATTCGCCGTCATCCGGGGGCCTGGAGTAATGAAAGATCAACAGGTCGTAGGTCTTGGTTAAAGTGACTCGCCAGTGTTGTCGCACATAGTCGATGAATTGGTCCCAGAACAGCTGTGTAGAGGGGCATTGCCACAGTCCAAGCCACATGTTGGTGGTCGGAGCCTGGCATTTGGGGCACGATAGGCGTCTATCCGGGCAATTAGATGTAGGGGGGAGGTTAAAACCATAGTAAGCATTGTGGATTATCTTAAAGTGGGTCTCCCTCCAGTTTTCACATACCACTTCCTTACAAATTTTACCCAGGCCCGACAGAATTTTGTCTGGGAGATCAGGGTCTTCTAGCTTGCGCCCCCACTTCACAAAGGGACACTCGCCTCTTTTACCTCTATCCCATTCTCTCAGGATGCTATAGATGCGCGAAAGGGTGAAGGAGTTGTGGCATCTCAGTAGAGAATCGAATCCATTGGGGGCACATACCCTTGAGAGATTCTTAAGTTTAGTCTTGCAGAAGGAGAGGACTTGTAATGCGGCAAAAACGTGGGCCGATGGAAGGGAGAATTTGGTTCTGATTTCGGAAGGGGACAACCATTTTCTCTCCTCCATGTGCATTAAGTGTTCCGCATATTTCACACCCCTGTTCCTCCACAGTTTAAACATGGGGTTGGTGCGACCCTGGGGAAATTCTGGTAGTTCCCATAAGGGGAGTCTATGTGACATCTGGAATGGTAGCATCAAAAGCTTATGGACATGCTTCCATGTTGCAATCGTGTCCTTGAGCAGGAGGGAACCCTTAACCTCAGGTGGGATTAGTGAAAGTTTTGTATGTAGGAGCGCTTGAGGGTGCCACGGGTGCATCAAATCCCTCTCTAGGTCAAAATTGGAGTATTTGCTCGTCTCACCCATCCAGTCCAAGACATGTCTTGTGAGGCACGCCAGGTTGTAAAAGCGGATGTTCGGGAGGTTTAAGCCACCTAAGTTCACCGGAAGCATCAATTTATTTAGAGCTATACGGGTTCTCTTCCCTGCCCAGATAAAACGAGTGAAGGAGGCATGCAACTTGCTGATGTCGTTATGGCGCATTAGCAAGGGGAGGGTCTGGAGGGGGTAGAGAAGTTTCGGAAAACATACCATTTTAATGGCATGACATCTGCCCGCTAAAGAAAGGGGGAGGCCCTGCCACCTACTAAGGTCATCAGATATTTTTTTTATCAAAGGGGGAAAGTTTAGATTGTATATAGTGTTTGGGGTTTTCCCAATTTTTTATGCCTAGGTATGTAATATGGGAAATTGCCGACTTGATATCTAATCCCACGTCCTGCCAAATTGTCTTCGGGAGGGGGGGGCCATATTTCCAGGAGTTCACTCTTAGAGGCATTAACCTTGTACCCAGAGTATCTTCCGAAGTCCTCTAGAAAAAGTGAAAATCCTCGGAAGGTGACTAACCGGGTCAGAGAGAAAGAGGAGGAGGTCGTCTGCAAAAAGGGCAATTTTTGTCTGGCAACGGCCAACGTTGATACCGTCGAAGAGGTCTGACTCCTCCAGGAAGCGTGCCAGAGGTTCTAAGGCGATGTCGAATAATAAGGGGGAGAGGGGGCAGCCCTGGCGAGTGCCCTTGTGATGAGGAAAGCGCTTTGAGAGGAAACCTGGGGTGTGGACCTGTGCAGTTGGGTCATTATAGATAGCGGAAAGTAAAGTTCTAAAGCTACCTCTCACCCCCATACGGTCGAGAACTTTCCACAACCACTCCCACCGGACATTGTCGAATGCTTTTTCAGCATCTATGGCAATAATAGCAGGGTGTCCGGCGGGGGTGGGGGAACTTTTTACACTTTCCAGGACTGCCAGGACCTTTCTAAGGTTTCCTACCGCTGCCCGCCCCTTAATGAAACCTTTTTGTGCTGGGCCAATGAGAGAGGGAAGCAGGGATGCTAATCTGTCGGTCATGATTTTAGAAAGGAGCTTTTGGTCAACATCTATTAATGAGATTGGGCGATAAGAAGATGGGAGAAGGGGGTCCTTACCTTTTTTTGGAAGTACTTTTATGTAGGTGTTTTTAGATTCTGGCCGAATGGTGCCCTCTTCAAGTATGTGATTAAAATAAGCAGTCAGTAGGGGAGATAGAGGTTCTATTAGTATTTTAAATATGTCTCCAGAGAACCCATCTGGGCCTGGGGCCTTTCCGCTGGGCAATTTACAGATGGCCAACTGTACTTCTTGGGTGGTAATTTCAGCATTTAGGACTTCTAATTGTTCGGGGGACAAAGTGGGGAGCGATACAGATGTCAGGAACTTAATGCTCTCTTCCTCTATGGCGAGAGTGGGGTTTGCTCCGCTAGAGTAGAGCTGTTCGTAGAATAATTTAAGAGCTTCATTGATCTTGAGTGGGTCGGAGGTGTTATGTCCCTCAGGGGTGCGAATGGAGGTAATATGGGATGAGCTGTGGCCCCCCTGGAGCAGTCTAGATAACACCTTCCCCGCCTTGTTCCCGTGGCGAAATAGGGTGGATTTCAGGTGGGATCGTTGGACATCCTCCCTGCGTCCTAACCATAGGTCAAAGACCCTCTTGGCGCTTTCCCATTCCCTTCTAGCTTCATCCGAGGGATCAGATAAAAATCTTTTATAGGCCTGCCTCACCCTTTCTGTCGCCGTTTTATATTCGTCATTTAGCTTCCGTCTGTAAGCGGAGGTGTGGGCTATTATGCGTCCCCTAAGAACTGACTTAGCGGTTGCCCAGAAGAGTGGGGTATCTGTTGCATGTTCCGCATTAGCAGACGCATATTCCAACCACCATCCACGAACCAGGTCCGGAATGCCTCGGTCTTGGCCATATAAGCAGGGAACTGCCAAATGAAATCAGTCCCCCTAGGGAAAGCATCTGCTACTTCGGTCACTACCGGGGAGTGATCTGAAATGATTAAGTCGGATATTTCCGAGGCAACCAGTCTTTTGTGAAGATCACTAGAGACTAATGCGTAGTCCAGACGCGACCACGACTGTTGAGAAGGGGAGAAAAAGGAGAATTCTCTATCATCACGGTGAAGATCTCTCCACGCATCTCTCATCCCTGTGGTGCTCAGAAAGTGTTGTAGAACACCGATGTTGGACTTAGCGGGTGGTGTCGTGGAGGGGTTAAGGGCCACTTCCTTTTTCCTATCCAGGACTTCATTCAGAACCACATTCATGTCACCGCCTACAATTGTGGAAGAGGCTGCGTCTTTTTGAATTATGTCTGCCAATGTCACGAAAAAGGACCTACTTTGGAGGTTGGGGCCATATACATTAAACAAGCTGATGGTGTCACCATTATAACTAATTTTCAAATGCGACCATCTACCATCTTGATCAGATTCATGCGGAACTACCTGGAGGGGAAAGTTCTTGTGTATTAGGGTAATTACTCCTGCCTTTCCCTCCTTGGCAGGTGAGCCAAATACATGACCAACCCAGAGCTTGCGCATCCGGAAGAAATCATTCCTCGCCAGGTGTGTCTCCTGGAGGAAGACAATATCCGGTCGAGACCTCTTCAGGTGGCGCAGCACCCTGACCCTTTTGTTTGAGGAGCGGAGCCCCTTACTGTTCCATGTTACAACCCTCATGTGTGGAGGAGGGGGGGGAGGATTCAAGAAGTGCAAGCAGTGAAACTTGAAAGGTCTGGCTGGAAGCGGTTCTCAGGGGCGCTGGGCTCAACTCAGACTACACCTTGTGCAAATAGAACAACCTAATAACTTATACAACACTCAGTAATTGTACGTCAAGCTTGAGTAAAGTAGAAGAAGTAAAAAAAATACACACAAACCTAATAAGACACGCAGAGAGCCAGGGGCTAAGCCACTCAGACTCTCCTATCGCGTGAGGGGATCTCTCTTTTTTTCTGGCACGTGGAGGGCGCCTTAGACAAGGGGCCAAGGAAAATTCAACAGAAACAGAGTAACAGCCTCCGCCAGCCTCCCCCGCCAGAAAGAAGAGGGAAAAACCGGTGGCTTCCTTTTCAAAATTACCACCCGTCTTGACCATCATATACATGACGAATCCAAAATCCGAGTCCCTAAACTAGGCCCATACCGCGCAACTAACATTACATTACAGTTGTGGCAATAATAAATGGACCTAAGAAAAGACAAGCATTTAAAAGGAGAGCAATACTAGTAACAACAATATCACCAACAGTAATAGCAGATAACAAGTGCGGCCCAGAAATGCCGCAAGTTGCAGCAGAACTGGAGTTACTCACAACCCCGCAGCAGTGGAGAGTCCCAAATAACTTCTGGAGCAAAAGTTCTGGAGCAAAAAGTTCAAGTCGGGGAGCGCTGAGGAGTCGCAGGGAGAATCCGAGAGCTCTGCGAATGATTCCAGGGAGGCGAGAGTCTCGGGGGAGATGAGGATGATCCGGGTCCGCTGTTGGGGGGTGATCTGGAGGGAGATGGCCTGGATTCCCAAAGGAGGCGAAGATCCTCTTCTGCCTCTTTCGGCGAGGTGAAATATTTCGGAGCAGCGTCCGGCAAAAGCACTTTTAGGGTAGCTGGATATAATAGCTGGAAGCGGATCTTCTTTGAGAATAAGACAGAGCAGAGCTTGCTGAAAGCACGGCGACGTTTAGATACTTCAAGCGAGAAGTCCTCAAAAATCAATATTTTCTGACCCTCTAGGAGCGGTGGAGACTTCAGTTTGCGGTAAGCCTTGAGGATCTCCATCTTATCGTTATAATCAAGATATTTGATGATAACAGTGCGCGCTCTTCTCCTCAGCTGATCTCCAGTCTCCTTGTTAGAGGGGGGTTCAGGGCCGATGCGGTGCGCCCTTTCCACTCTGCAGCCATGTTTGATGCCCAGTGCCTGTGGGAGAGCGGATTGGCAGAGGTCTTGTAGTTCAGATTGTTTTATCTGCTAAGATAACCCTACTACTCGTAGATTGCTCCTGCGAGAGCGGATCTCCAGGTCCTCTATCCGGTCATAAAGGATATCGTGCATCCTGCTGCTGGATGATAGTTTGCGGTGAAGCGTGTCATTCTCAGACTCCAGTTGAGAGACCCTGTGCTCCAGCTCCTCCAGCTTTGCATCATGCGCCAATACGTCGCTCTGGAGCCTGCTTAGGGAGGCTTGTAGTGTGGCCTCAACAGCAGCTTGGAGATCAGGGGCTTTATACCTGGCCACTTCCAGGGCTAGCCGTTTGTAGTCTATGCCCGCGGCTCCTGAAGTTTCCCCTGGGGGGGTGGAAGGAGTCGCTGATTGGAGCTCTGATAGGGCAGCTGTTAGGGCCGATGGAGCTGCTAGGGCCGTTGGAGTTGTTAGGGCCAATGGAGCTGTTAGGGCCGATAGAGCTGCTAGGGCCGATGGGTTTGTTATGGCCGATGGAAGTCAGAGGATCCGGGGCTGTGATACTGGGGCCGCATCCCTCAGAAGGCACCGCGCGGCGAGCCGCCATCTTGCCTTCCCCTCGTGGTGTGCAGGCAGGCAGGGGAGATGCGTCCGGGTGGCTGCTGCGGAGGACGTACCTGTCCATCCGCCTGTCAGCTGTGTGGCGGGGATGCAGGGCCCGTGCTGTGGGAGCCGATCAGCGCCGCCGGGACGGCTGTTGTGCGGGTTGAAGCGGGAGGCCAGCGGAGAGCTCTGAGCGCTCACCTCCTCATGCCAGCGCCGGAACCGGAAGTCCCAAAAGCTAATCTTGTTAGAGATAATGAGCCTTCTCAGAGAGTGAACTCAGTCTATGATGACGTCACTCCTTACTCTCTGTTTAATCATGAAGGAAAACATGGATGGAACCAGAGAAACGTGTGTGGTAGCTTGCACAAGGTAAATGTATTCGTGTAGGGGTTGGACAGAAAGGGTTTCATTGATTAGAGGAAGTCTGTTTTCAATGTAGATATTTACCAGGAATTAGCGCAACTGAACTAGTGCTCTTAATAAGTACATTAGTTTGAAATACAAGATAGGGGATCAGAAATTGTGCAGTCAATACGTAGCTGAATTACAAGTCTTTTATAGGAAGACCACCTGGGTAACTAAAACGCATTTGCTCAATGGAGTCTAAAACATTTTGGCAAAACTAGTCCCTCTCTGATAACCTATGTATGGGAAAACTGCACTTATTTGTAAAAAAAAAAAAAAACACAGTAGAAGTCCCCAAATCAGTAGGTTGAGGGTCCTTTTCACCATTCAGGCTAGCTCCACATCATCTGTTATGTTCAAAAGTAAAGAATCATGGCTTTTAGGTTAATATTATAGTATGGTTTAGTAATATAGTTTTGCCCCCAATACTAAGTTTTAGTGACGTCCTTGGTACCACTACTGCACAATAGCTTCTACAGTTATAAGGCCACTGTTTGGGGACCTCCAGTAGTATAATCCTAGCATGGATAGGTTTTATTAAAGGAGCAATAAAGATTTCATAAAAAACTTATGTGCCCACTTACCCTTCTACAAACAGTGCTCTCATCCATGCAGAAGAGGGTAGTAATGAAGCTTAAAGTGAGCTGCACTTCTATTCATATTACTTGGGCAAAAATGTTGCGTATTTTGAGTGAAAAAGAGCAGATCCTTCTGCATTATTGGGGAGAGGGGGAATTTGTCATACTGTTTACCAGATTTCTGGCATACAAAAGTCCCTAAGCCTTGTTTGTGAAAAAGTTTGCAGTGATCTTGTGCTTTTATTGCCACTTTAAAAAAAAAAAAAAAACTATGACCAGCTGATGCCAGCAATACTATTTTGGCTGAAAATTTAGAAAGTGCTGGACCTCATGTACACTAGGTTAGTTAGAGTATGTTTCTATCAGGTCATTCATACCAACATATAAAACATACACTGTATCACAAAAAGAAAAAGAGACATTCACATAGAACCAGCAGCCTTAAGTTTAGTTTCTTACTGCACATTGTATAAAGGGCTGAATGCTGACACTCATGTACATATACTATATTGTAAAGCTGTTAAGTAATATGTGTTCATTGTGTTATGATGGTAAAAATCCCATAAAGTTTCATTGTCCTTTCTATAGCTTGCATTATTTAGTATAGCCTCTGAGGCTGCACACACCCAGGGTTTGCCATTCTCTGCCCTTTCAAAGGGAGTGGTGCTCTAAGAACTGGCATTAAATTGTTCCCGTTGCTAGACACATTCTCTGGGACTGAGGTGATGGTTAAATATAGGGGAGGTAACGGGGAAAAAACAGGTTGACAATTGGATGTTATGTTGCGATTAAAAGCGAAAAAATAACGTAAGCATCATAAAAAGAAATCTGAAATGGGGTGTAAAATGCTGCTGAAACTGGGAAATAATCTGCCCACTGCTATGAGGAGTTCTATGTTTTGGAAATGCTCCCTGAACATCATCGTGCATTTGGACTGGCAAATAGATTAAAAATGATTTCACTCCATTTCAGTTCTGTTATGTGGCAAAAAGTATATTAAGGTGTATTTATGCCCATGAAACATTAAACCAAGCTTGTCGGAGTTGCTGGGACTTTTATTTGATATATTTGTTGCCCCTTTGCTCTGGTCTGTGCCACATTATAGTACTTTCAGAATACTAACATACACATGAGCAATATTCCTGTGAATATGGCACACAGCAAATGAAAAGTACATAGGTAGTACACAACACAGACTTCTATCTATCACTCTTCTATACACAGGAAGGGAAGATCTCTCCTTGAGGAGAGCACCGAACGAACGGCTTGTAGAGTTATGTTTTTATTTTTCGCCCTGTACTAAGCATCTGCATATCACAAGGCATTATGGGAAAGGGGCTGAGAAGCCCACAGCGCCCTCTGTTGGATGTAACAAATCCTCAATTTGCTTTTCACCCACCGAGTTTTGAGAAAGCAAAAGGGATATTAGCCAAGCCAGTATCTCTCATCTGCAGACAACGCTGTTTCGGGATTTTTGTCCCCCATCAGTGCAGAGCAGAGCAATACTGGCTGGCTGTGTGGGAGGCATTGAGTGGCTCAGGAACGGAAGATCTCTCCTTGAGGAGAGCACCGAACGAACGGCTTGTAGAGTTATGTTTTGCCTTTTCGCCCTCTACTAAGCATCTGCATATCACAAGGCATTATGGGAAAGGGGAATATCTCTCCTTGGGGAAAGCGCCATATAGACGTGTGGAGTTTTGAATTGCCTTTTCACCCTCCACTAAGAGATATTCCCCTTTCTGAGCCACTCATTGCCTCCGACCCAGCCAGCCAGTATTGCTCTGCTCTGCACTGATGAGGGTCAAAGCCCCGAAACAGCTGGCTTGGCTAATATCTCTTTTGCTTTCTAAAGACTCAGTGGGTCAAAAGCAAACTGAGGATTTGTTAATCCAATACAAGCCGCTTGAGCTTCTCAGCTCCTTTCCCATACTTTTTTATACACAATAATCCCCTACATCTTGAGGGAAAAAAGATTTCTACATAAACATAGAAAGGAATTCTTTACTGTAAGAGCAGTGAGACTATGGAAAACTCTGCCAGAGGAACTTGTCATGGTGAATTCACTAGAGTTCAAAAAGGGTGTGGATGCATTTCTAAAGTGCAATAATATAACAAGTTACAGTGACTAAGATTCTGGAGAAGGGTCGTTGATCCAGGAATTCATTCTAATTGCAAGATCGGTGTCAGGAAGGATTTTTTTCTCTAAAATGAGGACAATTGGCTTCTACCTCATGGGGGTTTTTGCCTTCCTCTGGATCAACACTATAGCATAATAGACTGAACTGGATGGACGTCTGTCTTTTTTCGGCCTATAAACTGTGTAACAGTAGTTGACCCAGTCCACTTGAAAAAAAGTAAGTCTCAAAAATTGGGTCAACAAGATTAATAAGAAAAGGTTGAGATGAGTTTCTACCCTGGGCAAGACAAAACATTAAGGTTTTTTTTTGTTTCTACGTTTATCTGAGCAACTTTCACAAGGGCTAAATTTTAATGATGAGTCTATTGGGTTACATTATTTCTACACTGACAGATGTTGTGGGGTGTTTCACAGTGTGCATTGGTTAGTACTCACCAATGATGGTCCAAGGAAAAACATCTGATGAACCAATGACCGCATCACAGGCACCCAGGGTGCTGAAAAAATCAATGCTTCCTGTGGTATAAAAAAATGTCAGAACACACAGGGTGACATGTCCCAATATGCAAGCGCCTTTTTTTTTGTCTATTTTGCACCAAAAATACTCTTGATGCCATATTCTCGATGTAAATGAACTGTTGTACACCAAAACTAGGCGCACTATACACTGGGCACGACCCATTGTAATGCGCCTAAAAAGGTGCATGAAATATAGTAGCAATGATATGTTATGTGCCTCCGTTACGCAATGTGCCTTAATAGGCACATTACATACACTATCACTGATATGTTATGCACCGCAATTGTGCAATGCACCTTTTTCGGTACAATGCGCCTTTTTCGGCGCATTAAGTTTACTACGCAAGGTATACCAGACGCCAGATTTTTTAAAGTATCGTACTTTCAGGCGCACTTTACACTGATTAAATGTGCCTAAAATCTGCCGCGGCGATGCCAATTTTCAGACATGTCGCTTACAGTGCTTAGCAGGTTGCTGCATAGCTGCAGACACATCGAAGTGTCAATGCTATCTACTAATGAAAATGCCTATAGTGGCCATGTGAGCATCAAAATTTAATCATGCCAAAATGAGACTTGGTCTGATGGGTAATGTTTTCATTTACATTATGTGGACAACTTGGTGAATGTTTGTTGCTTACCTGGGGAATAGATGGCATCAGAATGCACAATTGGTAGAAAGCAAGCCAACGGAGCAAATGTGATGCTCTAGGCAATATTCTACTGAGAAACCTGGGATCATGACTTTCATAGGAATGCTAATTTGATACATACCACCTACCTAAACATGACAAGGGTGTTCCCTAATGAAAGTCTCCTCTTTCTGCAGGGTAATGGAACCCGACACACTGCCAAAATTAGTTCAGAAATGAAGGAAAAGGAAGGACAAGACATAGGGCGACATTTCCCAACACGCAAAACCAGTTTTTTGGTCTATATTGCGCTAAAACCGCTTTTGATGGCATATTTTGGATGTAAATGAACTGTCGTACACCAGAACTAGGCGCATTATATGCTGGGACCGACGCATTGTAATGCACCTAAAAATGATGCGCTGTGCGCCTCCAAAATGAAACTCGCCTATTGAGGCGCATAGCACATCATTACAAGTGTATATGTGTTAGGCGCATTTCACATTTTACAAGTATGTGTTAGACGCATTTCATACTTGTAATGATAAGTTATGCGCTTCCGTGCGCGATGTGCCTCAATAGTGGCATTACATACGCTTTTAATGATATGCTATGTGCCGCGATTTGCATTAATCGCGGCACAAAACATTTCATTGGTAGAGTATGTAATGCCCCTATCCAGGCACATCGCGCTCAGAGGCGCATAACTTATCATTACAAGTATATGAAATGCACCTAACACATATACACTTGTAATGATGTGCTATGCGCCTCAATAGACGAGTTTCATTATGGAGGCGCAGAGCGCGTTTTTAGATACATTACTATGCAAGGTATACATGACGCCAGATTTTTGATAGGGTCGGACTTTCTGGTGCACTTTATAATTATTTAATGCCCTAAAAACTGAAGTAGCAACACCAATTTTCGGACATTTCGCCCATAGAGTTCAAGTTGTGAACTTGGCCTTCAAATTTCACAGATCTCAATTCAATCAACCAATCAAGCACCTGTGGAATTGTCTGGAAAAACAAGTCCAGTCCTTGGAAGCTCTACATCAGAGGATCTGCGGCTAACATTTTCGTTAACTGTTTTTTTAATATTTTTTAATTTTTAAAACCTTTTTTTTTTGCATTCCCTCTAGGAAATTATTAGGGGGCACAATCGCTTATATACATTTCTGCAAAACGATGTGTACAGAGATTACTATCCTATTACATCTTGATAATGACAGGGTGTAATAGGAGCAGTAACATAGCAGCTACCAAAGCCTTCATTAGGCCTCCACCTGCTCAGCACCCTGCAATGTTGTCCTGGCGGTGGCTTATCGGGCATAGGTACAGTAAATCATTTTGATGCTGCAGCCGACATTGTCCTGGCATCTAAAGGGTTAAACAGCCAGGATTGGAGCTGTCTTCAATCCCCACTGATAGGGGCAGGTTCCAGCTGTAATATCCAGCTGTCTCCTGCCTCACGGAGTGGACTCAGCGATGAGCCCGCTATGTACTTCCTTACCAGTATGTCAAATGTTGGTAAGGGGTTAAGAATATGCAGACTGGTGAATACCATAAATTTCCCTTTTGTTTTGTTTCTTTACATTAGTTTGAAAAAGGCCACAAATGTTAGTAAAAGAAATGTAAGAATATAGGGGTGTGCAAAGTGAACATTCTTCATTCACACATTGGTTGCACTCATTGACCGTATGACAAAACTAATTTCCCTGAGACATAGTAAAGTTCCTGTTTAACCCCTTACTGTTGCAGCCAGTTTTGACCTCCCTGACAGAGCCCCATTTTTTAAGTCTGACGTGTCACTTTGTGGGAATAACTTTTTGATACTTTTACCCATCCATGTGATTCAGAGATTGTTTTCTTGTGACAGATTGTGCTTTAAGATTCAAAATACTGAATCTGCCAAAAATCTGAACAAAATCCTGTGCTGTGTAGACATAGCTTTGCCTCATCTTTCTACTTTGTTTTAGGCTAAGAAGGTGAGAGCTACTTCTCCACAGACACTGACAGACATAAGACACTGCTGGTGGTAGCGATAATGTAGAAGTTCTGCTCCTCAATAAACTACAGTTATCTGGGAACCAGAGGGGCAGGGGTGTAACTAGAGAAGCCAGAGCCCCGTAGCAAACTTTTGGATACCGCTGTCCCATCCACTATGAACATTTACCAGGACCTCTTAAGTCATGCAGTTACTAGGTAATACAAGGAGCTGATACCTCACCATACATATAACCATCATGCTGCTGCCAAACAAATCTCACTATACCAACACTAGACCAACATTACCAAACATTACCAATAATGCTACTACATAGGAACTTGATTATACACCAGAACACAACCACAAATTATCACCACATAGTGACTGAATAATACCCCTATACTATCATTGAGTAAAGATCAGTATACAAAAAACAATATTACCACCATATAGTTATCATATAGTGGTATATACCAGTGTACACAGGTGCCCTACAGACTGTTTATTACTACCATACAGTGACCATATTGTGGTAGATACCAGTGTACACAGACTCTGCTGACATATAAGTTATTACCGTGCAGTAATATCTTGTCACTTACAGGTGAAGTGTCTCTACGTCGTTGACTTTCCCTTTTGTTCTGCATCTGGTCCAGACTGTCATGATGACTACTCCCGGACACCACTAATCCCTGCAGATTTGGACACAAATATCTTAGAATCTTCACTTTTACAGCACCTCCCTCACTGCCCCACACCTCTGTACAAACTTCCCTGGGGTGGGAGAGGGGTAGAGGCCATAATTTTGAGGTTCAGTCTCCTAGAGGGGAGGGGAGGAACCGATGATTAACCCCATGGAGATTGTGTTACAGCTATGGCCTGTACCCCTCAGAATCATTTTACCAGGTAGGTAGACCCCCATTATATAAGTTGATAGGCCCTAGGTAAGTGGTTGGTTGGTTCCAAGTCGTTAGGCAGGCAGGCAGTACATAGCCCCAAGTAGGTAGGCAGTAGTTAGGCCACAGGTAGGAAGATAGGTCCCAGTCAGGTATTTAGGCTACAGGTAGGTAGGTAGATTGGCCCTAGGTAAGCAGTAGTTAGGCCCCAGTTCGGTAGGCAGCCCCCTAGTAGGTAGATAGGCTATAGGTAGCCCCCAGGTAGCTAGGCTATAGGTGAGCCCAAAATAGGTATGTAGCTAGGCAGGCTATAGGTGGGGCCCAAACAGGTAGGTTAGCTGTAGGTCGGGCCCACATAGGTAGGTAGGATATATGTGGTACCCACATAGGTAGGTAGATATTCTATAGGTGGGGTCCCAAATAGGTAGGCAGAGTTTAGGTAGGCTATAGGGGGTCATATAGATAGGCAGGCAGGGTTTAGGTAGGCTATAGGTGCCCATATAGGTAGGCAGAAAGGGTTTAGGTAGGCTATAGGGGCCCATATATGCAGACAGGTAGGGTTTAGTTAGCTATAGGGGCCCATACAGGTAGGCAGGCAGTGTTTAGGGGCCCATATAGGTAGGCAGGGTTTAGGTAGGGTATAGGAGCCCATATCAGTTGGCAGGTAAGGTAAATTGGCCCATATAGGCAGGCAGGAAGGTTTAGGTAAAGTATAGGGGCCCATGTAGGAAGACAAGCACCGTATAGGGTCCATATAGGTAGGCGGGGTATAGGGCCCATAAAGGTAGGTAAGCAGGGTATAGGGCCCATGTAGGTATGTAGACAGGGTATAAGGCCCATGTATGGAGGCAAGCAGGGTATAGGGCCCATGCAAGCTGCTGCTATGTCTGCTATCCCAGTAGTTCCACTCCTGCAGAGGGGTCATATGACAAGTAGTGGGGCATATGACTGCCTAGTCCATACAGTTACTCCATAACAGCCATTGCTATGAACAGGAATGTGGGCTATATTATTATTTTCCTTTAGATAGGGTATAATGCAATGGGTAAAATAGGTACAGGTGCAGAATTTTTAATACACGCATATTAGAAAATTGTCTAGTTCCTATGAATGCATAGTAAATAAATACACTATAATGTCGTGGACAACCCCTTTAAATCATGTATGTTTTTAAAAGGTTATATATCCCTTACAAATTAACCCCTTACCGACATTTGATATACCCATACATCATGGAGATCTTGAGAGCACACAAGCGGAGCTCGCAAGATCGTGGCATGGGACTAGCTGTATATTCCGGCTGGCCTCATGCTGCATTACCCGAGACCAGAGTGCGCTCCGGCCACAGGTGATTAACCCCTTAGCTGCCACCATATATTACATCGCCGCAGCTAAGAGACAGACAGAAGGAGTGAGCTTCTTCTGTCTCTTACCGGTACAGCAGCACAATCGCCGCTGCTGTCTCCTCTCTGGACAGCCCAGGAGTGTAAGAAACACTTCCAGGCTGTTTGTGACGTCACCATGTCCAGCAATGCTTTGGGGGCATTGCTGGACATGGTGACTGACAGTTGCCATACAGACCAGTATAGAGCAGCAATGCTTTGTACTGATCTCTATTGTATCAGTGAACTAAAGATCACTGATTCAAATTCTCTATGAGGAGAAGTGAAAATAAGGTAAAAAAGTAAAAACACAGTAAAACACAAATAATAAAATAAAAACACGTACACCGCCCTTTTACCCTTTATAAGCGCCAATCGCCCCCAAAAAGAGAACAAATAAATAAAGCACACGTTTGGTGTCTCCACGTGCGAAACGACCTACCCTATAAATCTGTCATGTTAATTAACCCACACAGTGAATGCCGTAAAAAAAAAACAGTCACGCAATTGTGATTTTTGTTCTTAAAATGGAATAAAAAGCGATCAAAAACCCATATAAATGCCAAAGTGTCACCAGGTAAAACATCAGTTCATCCTGCAAAAAAGCCCTTAAACAGAATGTAGCGAAGCATAAATATTGTTTTACACAATAAAAACACTTGTTTTTTTCTTTTAAGCGCTTCAACATAAAAAAAACATATAAATTGGGTATCACCACAATCATATCGACCCACAGAGTAAAACTAACTTGTCACATATACTGCACAGTGAGCACTGTTAAAAATAAACATTGAAAACATTACTAGGATTGCAGCATTTTCTTCACCCTGCCTTCCAAAAAAACGGATTTAAAAGCAATCAAAAAGCCTTGTCCCCCAAAAATGATACCAGTAAAAATGTCAACTCATCTTGTAAAAACAAGCCCAAACACATCTCCGTAAACAGAAAAATAAAAAAAACAATGGCGGAACTGCATTTTTTTCCTCTCATTTTCATGACCCAATGCTAAAAAAACTATGGAACACCTGTGCACCCAAATTACACAATACACCCCTAGATGAGATCCATGAGTGGTGTTGAATCCAAGATGGCGTGACTTCTGAAAGGTTTCACTTGTTCTGGTAATTTGGGGACTTTGCAAATACAATATTCACCATACACCCACCAAAATCTGCCTTCCAAAAGCAAAATAGCGCTCCCTCCCTTGTACGCCCTGCCATGCACCCAAACAGCAGTTTACACCCACATGTAGGGTATTGCCGAACTTGTAAGATATTATGTAACAAACTCTGGGATGCTTTTTTTTCCAGGATTCCTTGTAAAAATTAAACATTTGTAGCTAAAATTGCAGATTGTTGTAAAATGTTTTTTTTTTTTTCATTTTCAGAGCCTAAGGCTAAAAAAAGTGTGAAAATCGTGTGGGGTTGATATACTCACTACACCCCTGGATATATTCCTTAAAGGGTGTAGTTTCCAATATGGTGTTTTTAGGGGTGTTTATTAAGTTTTAGCCCCTTAAGGTGTCCGCAAACCTGTAATAGCGCCTAAATAAAATCGTATTGAAAATGAGACTCCAAAATCCGGTAGGTGCTCCTCCTACTCTGAGGCTTGAGGTTGAGCCAAATAGCGCACCAGGGCCACATATGGGATATCTCTGAAAACAGCAGTATATGTGGCAGAAGGGCTTTTGGGCCACCTCAGGCTGCAGGGTCCAGTAGCTACGCCCCTGCTTATTACTATTGTTATGATCATGCACATCTGATATTGGTGTACTGCTGAGCTGAACGACAGCATCTAGTTATACCATGTGTGCTATACTGCTCCAAACAGCCAATATCTTTTGGAGACTATAGTGCAGCTCCTCAGCTATGCTAAATGTCAGAAAAAGTTTTAGGAAACTTGGAACAGTTTGGAATCTCTATAATACCCATTGATATGTTTGTATGTTGTAACCCAATATTGATAGTACTGTATTATCCAGGACTCCAGTGGAGTATTACTAGTGTGTCTTTAATTGCACCTTCCTGTATCATTTAGCTGAGAGGGGGCATATTTTACTGCTATCTGATGTTTTTTTCTTAGTAAGTCTAAGGCCTTTCTGTATTCCCCAATTAGATATACTTATTTGATCTAATTTATCAACAGTATTTTTGGACTAAGGACATACTAGTGTTTACTAGTCAGGGTCACCCATGTCGGTATGGTTACTCTGATTTTCTGGATAGGCAGTCTTAATCTAGTTAGGGGTTTTAGGGATCAAGCATGCTGTCTTTACAGTTGCTTTATAAAGAATCATTAAAAGTTATTTTTTTAAACATTAGGGCCCGTTTACACGGCAATGGAAAACCGGACGGAAGAATTTGCAAGCACAATGTTTTTCGGGCGGAAAACCCGTGCAGTGGGGACTGCTGCATGGGTTTTCCATAGAAGCCCGTTGTGCTCGTTTGCGC
Source organism: Phyllomedusa bahiana (assembly GCA_025379985.1). Classification (NCBI taxonomy): domain Eukaryota; kingdom Metazoa; phylum Chordata; class Amphibia; order Anura; family Hylidae; genus Phyllomedusa; species Phyllomedusa bahiana. The sequence continues at coordinate 102,813 of JAODAL010001054.1, read as the reverse complement.
CCGTTTTTTCAGACGGTCTGCAAAGCTGCAAACCATCTGAAAAACCGGTCGCAAACCCTTGCCGTGGGGACATGCCCTTGTAGTCCAAGGTATATGCATTTTTACTGTATTTTTTTGGGCTTAATTTGGTGGTAAAAACACATCTGTCTATAGGGTAAAGTTGAGATACATTAAAGAGGACCTGTGACATCTCCTGATATGTCTGTTAGTAAATCCTTGTGTTCCCTGTGAAATAAAAATTCTGAAGCATCTTCTCTTATAACTCTGTGTTGTGCTGTTCCTCTGTTATTCCTTCCAGAAACGTATTACTGAATCAGTCAGATGGGTGTTTCCATTCCAGTTTGTGTCTCTGCCTACCCATCTGACTGATTGATAGTGAATAGCCATAGTTTCTCTTTACCTTTCTTAAAGGGAATGTGTCATCAAAAAATGACTTATTGTTTAACTCACATTTTTATGTTAAACACATTTTGTAGGAATTTTTGGTTATGTTTTTTTTAATTTTCCAGATCACTTTCAATATTTTTTTAATAATTCTTAAGTCCTGCAGTTTTCACTTTGGCCACTAAGCCTAAAAATCGTCTGACACTTCCTGTTCTGTTTAGAGAGCTTTTCAGCAGTGTCTGCTCATTATCAGTAACAGCAGGGTCACACTGAAAGGAGACACCATTGTGTACAGATAACACAGAATCCACCAGTCACAAGAGGAGATGTCACAGCTCCCCCTCTCCCCTCCCTTCACAGTGAAAACTCTCCTATACAAGTCTATGGGACAGAATCTATCTTAAGAATCCTATGTGCATGAAGCTGCTGTACAGTATCTCTCGGACTGCTGTTAACGCAGTGCAAGAAAGAATGTCTTCCCCACAATCCTATATAGACGGCCAAATAGAGAAATCTACAATCATGAAATAAAAACGACTGAGAGGAAAAGAATATGGATCAGGGGCTTGATTTAATAAGTAAAAAAAAAAAAAAAAATTGGCGACAGATTCCCTTTAAGTAAGATGGTGGATGTGAATTAATCCTCTCACATTCAGACCTTGCACACTTGCAGTAGCCTCACTTCACGCCTATTACCAATCATGATGATTATTTAATATAGTAACAATAATACAAATCTGTGCAAATTTGTACTTCATGTTTATTGATAGAATAAGGCATACAGACACATAAAAACAATAATACAGGATAAATCCAAACTGTTATAATGATTACATGTCAATATGTTATAGCCTTGTGTCAAATCGCTACAAATTCTATTCACTCATCCAATATGACTGCCATTTCAGTTTCCTCAGGGTCGTCATCCTCTGGGTCTTCATCCAGCTCTCCTAGGATTCTGAACAGCAAATCTACCTACTTATGAAGCAATATGCGGCAGCAGTGTTCATGAGACATTCAGTAGCCTGGAAGATGTGGATATTAAACATTTATGCGAGAGGTCTAACATGAGTGTTTAAAGGGGTCATCCAGGATTTTAATGCTATGTTCACATCGTGTAATTGTGGGGCGTAGTTAAGCCCCGCAATTACGGCGGAGTTTGGGAGCTCGCGCAAGCCCCCGGGGAAGGGGAGGGGAGGGGGGGCGCGGCAGGTCGCCGGCCCCATAGACATTCATTACTAGCGGCGCGTATTCGCCGCTAGTAATTGACATGTCACTTATCTCCCCGCTCATCATGTTGTCCGAGCGGGGAGAGGAGATGTAATCCATAGTTGCATACAATATCAGTTGCCCTTCTTTATCAATCTAGGCTGAGTATAGCTGTATATGGTTCAAATTACAGGGATCTCCACTCCCACAGTCACTTCAGCAATATGTGAACGTAGAACCGATAGAATAAAAATGTTAAATCTTTAACAACTTCTTCGTTAAAACAGATATTAACCTGTCATTCACAGTATGTCCTTTAGTATCACATATGAAAGGCAAATACTCTGCATTTTAGTTGCGGCGTGAGACGCCGGCAATCGAACTGGACTGAGCATTTCTCGTGGACGTTTCGGGGATAGCTCCTCCCCTTCCTCAGGAGGAGCTATCCCCGAAACGTCCACGAGAAACGCTCAGTCCAGCTCGATTGCCGGAGTCTCCTCGCTTACCTGTCTTGGGAGCAGCGCCATGGATGGACATTGAACGGCGTCTCACGCCGCAACTAACATGCTGAGTTTTTGCCTTTCATATGTGATACTTAAGGACATACTGTGAATGACAGGTTAATGTCTGTTTTAACGAAGAAGTTATTAAAGATTTAACATTTTTATGATATTGGTTCTACTTTTATATATTGCTGATGTAATCCATAGTTCTGCATGAGAACTGTGGATTACCGTAATGACTGGGACGTATTTCACCCCGTATTTAGAGCAGTACGCCGCAAAATACGGGCCGAAATACATCCCAGTTTAAGCCGTGTGAACATAGCCTAAAGACAGGGCTGCTTCTTTCCACAAACACCACCACAGCGGTCCACAGGTTGTATGTGGTATTTCATCTCAACATTCAACTTGATAGAGTGGAGCTGCAATAATAGACACAAATGGACAGATGTGGCCTATTTTTTTTGGAAGAGAGCAGCCATTTTTCATTTCTTTACAGCAACGTTAACAGCTTGAAAGAAGAGAAACAAGGAAATGCTCATGAACTTGCACATCATTTGTTTTTTTCCTTAGACAGAGCTATAATCACCCATAACATTAAAACTACAAAGTGATCAACTCTATTACATGGCAATGTTCACTGTCAAAGGTTTGGATATAGACAGTCAATAAACAGTCAGTTTTTAAAGTTGTTTTTTTAGAAGCAGGTAAAATGGGCAAGCGAAAGGATATGAGCAATTTTAACAAGGGGCAGATTGTAATGGCTAAGCGACTGGAACAAAGCATCTGCAAAGCAGCAGGTCTTCTGGTATGTTCCCCATGTGCAGTGGTTAGCACCCAGGAAAAGTAGTCTATGGAAGGACAGCCAGTAAACCAGTGATAGGGTCATGGGCACGAAAGTTCAGAGCTACTTACAAAACATACAGTGCATTTCAGCTTAGCTGCAGACTGGTCATAGTGCCCATGCCGACGTGGACCGTGGAGTAATGGATAAAGGTGCCCTGGTCTGATGAATAGTGTTTTCTTTTACATCATGTGGGTAGTTGGCTATTTGTACTGTGAAAGGGATGCCATCAGGAAGCACTGCGAGAAGAAGGCAAGTTTGTGGAGGCAGTATGATGCTCAAGGCCACATATGACAAATATAGAGAAGAATAAGCCAGCTCACCACTCCTGTGTTATGGACAGCACGGATCCTCCGGGTGGAAGGAGAAGGAATGCCAATGTAAAGAAAGTTGTTCCAGATATCCACAAGAGGACATTGTTCTGTGCTTCATCTTTGCCTTCTTAATGGATCTCTAATAAAGAAGATTTTTATGTGCACCTCTTGCGGATTGCTGGATCAACTTTCTTTACATTGCTCAAGGTCACATTTATCAAACTCAAGACCTGCTGGCTGAATCTGTCCCGCCACATCATTCTATGTGGCCTGCAAGAGCTTAGACACAGTGAGCAGGGATAGACAACATCTGGATGGAGGACTGGCTCTCCACTTTCCCTAGCACATGGCAAAGTAGGCAGGAAGCTCCTTTGTGCACCTCCACACCACTCTGTTCAGCAACTCACAGGTGGTGCCACAGCTCTAACAGCCCTGTTTGGGATACCCTAACCACCCTCCAACCATAATGGAGGGGGGCAACCATAATGCTGATATGGCCTTTGCTCTAGGCAATGTTCTGCTGGAAAAACCTTGGGTCCTGACATTCATTTTGATGTTGCCTTGACACTAATCACCTGCCTAAAAATTATTGTGGACCAAGTGCACCCCTTTATGGCATCAGAATTTCCCAATGGCAGTAGTCTCTATCAGCAGGATAATGCTCCCTGCCACAGTGTAAAAATTGTTCAGGAACGGTTTGAGCAACATGAAAAAAGTCCAAGGTGTTTCCCTAGATATCACTCCAATCTATCTGTGGGATGTCCACCTTGCACAATACAAGAACTAGAAGACAGGTGACACCTTCAGAAGTTGTATATAGCTCATGCTTCAATGAGCCAGAGCTATTTTGGTGGCACAATGATTTGAATGCTATGATTGGTTGTTGTGTATATTTCAGTCATGAAAGTAGATAATAATAGAGCATTAATCATATTATATTAATATTTCTAAGGAAGATAGAGTATGAAGACCAAGATGTTGTCAGTAAATCTACAGAGGCCTCATGTCAGAAATTGGGTTTTATATTAGTTACATATCACGTTAGTGTCTAGAAGAGAGATGTGAGTTCAGGTTATTGGTACTGTTTACAGAAGACATATCACGTGGGTCAATTACAGCAGCTTATTTCGATTTTTCATCCATAACTGATTCCATTACATCAAAAGGTTCAGCTGGAGGCAGCAGGCTACTACAAATCATCTGATAAGCACTGTTTTACATTGAAGACCAGATGTGAAGATGCAAATGTACAGAAAATATGCTGCTTTGGCATACAAAATATAGCGTACATTATTTGATTGTGATTAAATGTAGAGCCTCTTAGTGGTTGAACATCTCCAGTCAAAACAAACTTAGTCCCAGTCTGGAAATGAAAACGTCAATTTCTAAGACCCAGGAATTGGAGCATTTTCAAGAATGTATCTTAGCAGACTCTCTGTTCTGGCTTAGGTAGAACAAAGGCAAGGACAGCATCCACAATGAAGGCTGGCATGTATGATGCAGGTAGCCACACCAGCTTGGCATCCCATCCTGGGCTGTATCTTGTTCGAGGGTATGCAGCCTGTAAGGCATGCTCAATGCACTTTGGTACTTTGGAGATATCAGCATCACAGATGAAATTCATGATCAATCTTTGTACTTTCATATCTAGATTAAAGAGATATCCACAACAATAAAAAAATTAATCCAAAAGCTCAAATAATTGCCAATAGCATTCGAGGCACCAATAACTGGAAGGTTAAACACATAAAGTCACATGCAGCATATGTGATCAAAATCAGCCAGAAAAAAGGAAGATATGAGGGGATAGAGGGCAGGCATATAATTGTGGTAAAACATCAATTGTAGTCATAATAGAGGTATTTTAATATTCAATTTTTCCAAGTTGAAATCATTAAGAAAAATCTTCTAAAATTCCACAACTATAACATGTGCATTGTGGCGCCCACAAAAAAAAATTGCCATATGATGTTACTTTTTCTATTTGTTCTAAGTGAGAATACCTGTGAATTGTGGTGCCTTACAGATGGGCCAATACTGTGCCATGTACATGAGCCCTCATACAATGCGATGCTGTGGGCAATGTTCTACTGGGCATTTTTGGCTCTTGGCATTCATGAGGAGGTTACTTTGACATGTATCAGTCATCTAAATATTGTTGCAGCCCAAGTACATTACTTCATGACTATGATATTTCCAAATGGCAGTGGCTTATGGCCTCTTTCATCAGGATAGTGCATCCTCCCACTCTGCAAAAAGTGTTCAAAAATGGTTGCCCCCCTAACAGCCCAGATCTCAGTCTGATCAAGCATCTTTGCAATGTTTGGAAAAACAATTCTGATATATGGAGGTTCCACCTCACTGCTTTCAGGACTTAGGAGGATCTATATCTCCCACGACTGCAAACCGGGTGTCACGGGTATGGTGGATTCGTTGGACCATCGCAAGCGACGATGACGTAAGCCATGCCAGGGAGCGGAGTCTAAGTAGCCCCCGGTATTCACCAGAGCCCGCCACAAAGCGTGATGGACTTGCTGCGGCGTGAGGCTACCAGGTCGCTACCCCTGACGTGACTTGCTTGCGATGGCGGCCGGGGTAATGCGTGGTACAGAATCGTAATCCAGAGGCGTAGTCGGGGACAGGCAGAAGGTCAGGGCAGGCGGCAGAGGTTCGTGGTCAGAGACGGGCAGACGGTCAGGGCAGGCGGCAAACAGGCAAGGTCAGGAAACGTAGCGGACGGACTGGTACACGGGTAATCAGACAGGACTTCCAACACTCTCTAGACAAGGTAAAGCACACCAACGAACTGGCAGAGAGTGCTGGGGGCGTAACCCTTAAATAGGACCAGCGCCCGGCAATAGACCAATTACCGGGACGCTGGCCCTTTAAATCCAGACCAGCCGTCGCGCGCGCGCCTTAGGCAGCGGGTACGCGCGCGGCGGCCGGGACAGACAGGATCAGCGTGCACCGGAGCGCGGACGGGTAAGTGGACCGGCGCCGGGACCCGGGCAGCAGGGTGATGGTCGCGGGCAGCCGTGGCACCCGCGCCGGACCCCCTGCGGGCACGGGGGCAGCCGCGGGGGGCAACGGCGCCCGCGCCAGCCCCCATTACAGTACCCCCCCTTAGGTCTCCCCCTCTTTTTTTGGAACCTAGAGAGGAGGTCAGGTGAGAGGTTGGCCTCAGGTTCCCACGAACGCTCCTCTGGCCCGAACCCCTTCCAGTCAATAAGAAAGAACCGCTTCCCCCTCACTGTCTTCTCCGCCAGCACCTCCTCGACCTCAAAGATGTTATCAGAGTCAGCCACGGGAGAAGGCGAGACAGATCCACGGGAGAAGCGATTCAGCACCACAGGCTTGAGGAGAGAGACAAGGCGTTCGGGCCACGCAGAGTGGGAGGCAAGCAGAGCTTGTAGGAGACCGGGTTTAGTTGCCGAAGTACCACAAAAGGGCCCAAATACTTAGGGCCCAACTTGTAACTGGGCACCTTGAGGCGGATGTACTTGGCAGACAACCAAACCCTATCACCCGGCTTAAATATGGGCGGAGGTCTCCGGTACCTGTCGGCCTGGACTTTGGTGCGGGTGGAGGCCCGTAGAAGGGCCTGTCGTGTGACATGCCAGAGTGACTTGATGTCCCGTACTTGGGCATCCACGGCTGGAACGTGACACGAGGTAGGCAGAGGGAGAGGCGGGCGGGGATGTAACCCAAACACAATAAAAAAGGGGGAGGCTCCAGCGGACTCTGAGTCTAAGGAATTGTACGAAAATTCCCCCCAGGGGAGGAGGTCAGACCAGTTATCCTGACGGGCGGATACAAAATGTCGCAGGTAAGTCCACAAAAGTTGGTTAATCCTCTCTACTTGCCCATTGGTTTGAGGGTGGTATGTCGACGAGAAGTCCAGCTGAACCTGCAACTGACCACACAGAGCGCGCCAGAAGTTTGACACAAACTGAACCCCCCTATCGGAGACAATATGTAACGGGAGCCCATGTAGCCGAAAAATGTGCTGGAAAAAGTGTTGGGCCAACTGAGGAGCGGAGGGTAACCCGGGCAGAGGGACAAAATGAGCCATTTTTGAGAACCTATCGGTCACCACCCAAATGACCGTGTTACCGGAGGAGGCCGGGAGGTCGGTAACGAAGTCCATGGCTATATGGGACCAGGGTTTTTCTGGAACCGGGAGAGGCAGCAGCAGACCTGCGGGTCTGAGGCGAAGGACTTTATTACGGGCACAGTAGGTGCAGGCCAGGATGAAGTCTCTAACATCTTGAGCGAGGGTGGGCCACCAATAATAGCGAGAGATTAATTGAAGAGACTTATGCACTCCAGGATGGCCAGCTGTTCGGGAAGAGTGTCCCCACTTCAGAATACGAGGCCGCATGGCAGGGCGGACGTAGGTCGTCCCCGGAGGTAGATGTTTAAGATCTATGGGGGCCGCCGTGAGGTGACGTTCTGGAGGAACTGAGCCCACAGTGCCCGAGGATCTAGAAAGGGCATCTGCCCTGACGTTCTTCTCAGCTGGCTGAAAGTGAAGAAAAAAGTCAAAGCTGTCGAAGAAGAGGGACCACCTGGCTTGTCGAGGATTTAGTCATTGAGCAGACTGGAGATAAAGGAGGTTTTTATGATCAGTGAAGATTTCGATGGGATGGCGAGCCCCCTCCAGCAAGTGCCGCCATTCTTCTAGGGCCAACTTTATGGCCAGTAATTCACGATCACCAATTGAATAATTTCGCTCGGCTGGAGTGAAGGTCTTAGAGAAAACACCACAAGTACGCAGTTTTCCTGAGGCAGACTTCTAAAAGCGCCTGCACCCACTGAGGAGGCGTCCACCTCAAGGACGAACGGACACTGCGGGTCCGGGCGAGACAGAACAGGAGCTGAAGCAAATGCAGATTTGAGGCGCTCAAAGGCTTCTTGAGCTTCTGGAGGCCAGGATTTGGGGTTGGCATTTTTCTTCGTAAGTGCCATCAGCGGGGCCACGAGCATGTAGAAGTGCGGAATAAACTGTCTGTAATAATTCGCAAATCCCAGAAAACGTTGGATAGCACGAAGGCCCACGGGTCGAGGCCACTGTAAGACTGCAGACAGCTTAGAGGGATCCATCTGGAGACCCTGATCCGAGATGATGTACCCCAGGAAGGGCAACGAGGTGCGTTCAAACAGGAATTTCTCCAATTTGGCATATAGCTGGTGGTCCCGGAGACATTTGAGCACCTGGCGGATGTGGTGGCGGTGAGTCTCTAGATCTGGAGAGAAAATTAGGATGTCATCAAGGTAAACGATAACACAGACATAGAGGAGATCGCGGAAGATCTCATTTACGAAATTCTGGAACACCGCCGGAGCGTTGCAGAGGCCGAACGGCATGACCAGATATTCAAAATGACCATCTCTGGTATTGAAGGCCGTCTTCCACTCGTCGCCTTCCCGGATACGAATCAGGTTGTATGCTCCCCGTAAGTCCAACTTGGAAAAAAATTTTGCACCCCACAGGCGGTCGAACAGCTCCGAGATCAGAGGCAGGGGATATCGATTTTTTATAGTAATTTTATTAAGTCCCCGATAATCGATGCAGGGTCGTAGAGTACCATCTTTCTTTTCAACGAAGAAGAAGCCGGCCCCCGCGGGCGAGGAAGACTTGCGTATGAAGCCCTTACGGAGGTTCTCCTGGATGTACTCCGACATAGCCTTAGTCTCCGGGACGGAAAGAGGATAGACTCTGCCTCGGGGAGGAGTAGTACCGGGTTGCAGGTCAATAGGACAATCAAACGGCCGGTGCGGGGGCAGAGTTTCGGCCTGCCTTTCAGAAAAGACGTCGGCAAAATCCTGGTACGGAGTGGGCAGACCCGACAGAGACTTCGTAGACTTTACAGAGGCAGGCCGGAGAGCAGAACGGAGAACCGGAAGGCATCGCGAGTGGCACGCAGGACCCCAACGGATAATTTCGCCCGTGTTCCAATCCAAGGTCGGAGCATGGTCTTGCAACCAAGGAAGGCCCAGGAGGATTTCCGAAGAGGAGCGAGGCAGAACCAGCAGTTTCAAAGTCTCCTTGTGGAGAGCGCCTATCTGCAAAGTGAGGGGCGCTGTGCAGAACCGAATAGCGTCCTTTAGGCATTCGCCACTGACGGAGGAAACAAACATGGGTTTCTGCAGAGGGGTCACCGGGAGACGAAATTTGGAGACCAGAGCTTGGCTGACAAAATTTCCAGCGGACTCCGAATCAAGGAAGGCGGTGGCTTGAAAGGTGCTGTCCGGCGAAGTTCCACAGAGTACGGGAATGGTCAGACGAAGAGAGGCCGTGCTGACACCCAGGGATGCCTCTCCTGCGAGCCCTAGGGTGCGAGAGTTTCCCGGGCGCACCGGACAGTCCCCAATGAAGTGGCCAGAACCGCCACAGTAGAAGCATAGCTGCCTCAGACGACGCTGCGAGCGTTCTTCCTGGGTCAGGTGGGCTCTCTCGACCTGCATGGGTTTGTCCCTCGGCGGAGGAAGAGGAGGACGTTGGAAGACGGGAGCCAGACGAGGTAGCCGGCGTCGACGGGCGACCTCCCGTTGGAGGCGGAGCTCTTGTTGTCTCTCCGCAAACCGAATATCAATTCGGGAAGCCAAGCGAATCAGTTCGTCCAGAGCGGAAGGCAGGTCCCGACCAGCGATCTCATCTTTAACATGACCCGCAAGGCCTTGCCAGAAAGTTGCCACCAAAGCCTCAATATTCCAGTCCAGCCCAGAGGCAAGGGTGCGGAACTGCACGGAGTAGTGAGCCACAGTGGAGTCGCCCTGACGGAGACGGAGCAGAGCTGCGGCAGCGGAGGAGGTGCAGCCAGGTTCCTCGAAGACTGAGCGGAACCCCTGGAGGAAGTTTTGTAGATACGCCATCAACGGATCTCCTCGGTCCCATAGCGGAGTGGCCCAAGCCAGAGCTTCGCCCGTTAGGAGGCTAATTATGAAGGCCACCTTAGCCCGTTCGGTAGGGAATTGATGCCCCAGCATCTCGATGTGGATGGAGCATTGACTGATGAAGCCTCTGCACTTCTTTGGGTCTCCATCATAGCGTGAAGGGAGCGGGAGATGCAGCGAAGGTCCCAGTGCAGGAACAGAAAGAGTCATGGCTGCAGGCCCAACTGGTGCTGGCGAGGAGGCGGCAGTCGCCGGTGGAGGTAGACGGGCCCCGAGGTTCTGCATCATGGCTGCGAGCTGGTCAATACGCTGGCTCTGCTGGGCGACAGCGGTCGCGACGTCCCGGAGAACCGGCAAGGGTACCCTGGTGGAATCCATGGCCAGTTCGTACTGTCACGGGTATGGTGGATTCGCTGGACCACCGCAAGCGATGATGACGTAAGCCACGCCAGGGAGCAGAGTCTAAGTAGCCCCCGGTATTCACCAGAGCCCACCGCAAAGCGGGATGGACTTGCTGCGGCGTGAGGCTACCAGTTCGCTACACCTGACGTGACTTGCTTGCGATGGCGGCCGGGGTATTGCGTGGTACAGAATCGTAATCCAGAGGCGTAGTCGGGGACAGGCAGAAGGTCAGGGCAGGCGGCAGAGGTTCGTGGTCAGAGACGGGCAGACGGTCAGGGCAGGCGGCAAACAGGCAAGGTCAGGAAACGTAGCGGACGGACTGGTACACGGGTAATCAGACAGGACTTCCAACACTCTCTAGACTAGGTAAAGCACACCAACGAACTGGCAGAGAGTGCTGGGGGCGTAACCCTTAAATAGGACCAGCGCCCGGCAATAGACCAATTACCGGGACGCTGGCCCTTTAAATCCAGACCAGCCGTCGCGCGCGCGGCGGCCGGGACAGACAGGATCAGCGTGCACCGGAGCGCGGACGGGTAAGTGGACCGGCGCCGAGACCCGGCAGCAGGGGGATGGTCGCGGGCAGCCGCGGCACCTGCGCCGGACCTCCTGCGGGCACGGGGGTGGCCGCGGGGTGCAGCGGCGCCCGCGCCAGCTCACATTACACCGGCTGAAAAACTTTAACTTTAACCCACTGCACGGATTTTCCATTCGGCGGTTTATCAGACCGCTGGCGGTCCAAAAAACATAGAACATGTTCGTTCTTCCGTCTGGTTTTCGGATGCAATATGAACATGCCTATGTGAAGGGGGAGGGCTTTTCTCTGCTAAACGCAGAGAAAAGCTGTCCCCCTGCGGCTGTGTGCACGGCCGGAAAACAGGACAAATACCGGTCGGATAAACCGACCGGTATTTGTCCTGTGCAGGGTGAACGTCCCCTAAGAGTTCTTGCGGAGTCCATGGTTTAATGGCTCAGATTTATTTCTGTGGCAAGGGAGGATCTACACAATATTTGGCAGGTGTTTTTATTGTTATGTCTCATTTGTGTATCTATGTAATTATAATGTGTACCTACTCATTCACACAGTGAATTAGATCAATCTTGGCAACATATATGGCACATAATGCAATTCTATTATAGTCCTGTATTACGACTGTTGAACTTCTGCTTGAAACTATTTAAGTTTTGTTGCATCGTCATAAAGTAACCCAGAAAGTTGTGAGGGCCTGGACTGGAGCGATTTTATCATTGTACATTGTACAACTGCAATCTGTACAATCTCTGGTGTTTAATTACTATACTGACAATGGCTGCAGGAAAGAACTAAAGAAGTGACAAAGTCTGAAGAACTATATAGAACGTGGCAACATGATAAAAGCCTAATTTACAGCCTCATACTCACATTTCTGGTAATATATGTCCCCATAACTCTTCCTGGTCTCAGGAGGCATCTGGTCCCAAAGTTGTTTCAGGGAATTTTCAATAGATTCCAGATCGGTTACTGCGGTCTTAAAGAAGCCAGGCTCTATAATACAAACCTTGACACCAAAGTGCTGCAAGTCTCTCCTGAAACATGAAAGGAAAATTTCTAGCTGTTAGTGATTTTACAGCCTCACATTATACTGGAGATTTGTAAGTGTGGTGAACTGAAAGCAACACACTTGTCCCCCTTACAAAAGTAATGATCTATGCGGTAAGTAATGTAAGTGTATGTTATTGTACTCTATATAGTGCTGTTATACTGTATTGCACTGTAAGGCCACAGTAATACCTAGGCAGAGAGTGCTGAAACCTAGTGGTCGCACCAGTAGGATTCTACAATGCAAGGCTGAGTCTATAGTCAACTGGTGGCCAGTATAAGTAGCAACTAGTGGTCAAGAGGATTAAAGGTTACATTTTAGAGTAATACTATTAGGCTATGTTCACACGGTGTATTTGCAGGGCGTAATTACGCCCCGCAATTATGCTGTGTGACCGGGGGCGGGACGGGAGCGGGGGACTGAGCAGGGGGCCGGCACTTCGCCGGCCCATAGACTTGAATTGCCAGCAGCGCGTATACGCCGCTAGTAATTCACATGTCAATTATCTCCCCGCCCAGCGAAGCCGCCGGGCGGGGAGAGGAGACGTAGTCCATAGTTCTCTATGAGAACTGTGAATTACCGTAATGAATGGGCCGTTTTCGGCCCATAATTGCCGCACTTCGGCGCGTAATTACGGACCGAAATACGGCCCATTTTAAGCCGTGTGAACATGACCTTAGAGTTGATCTGTGTGCTCTGCTGTTCGGGTGAATTCACATAGCGTTTACCAGGCGTATAACGGAGTGTACTGTGCGCGCTGCTATACGCCTGGTGTGCTAGTAAAATGCTCTAGCCCAGCTCCCATTCAGTTTTGTGAAAACTTCAGCTTATCATAGCACTCAATGAGTGCAACTACGCCCCGATGCGTGGCTCATTAATACGCCGTGTGAACCTACCCTTACTGCAAATTGACATTTAAGTACTAGACTTAAAGAGGCAGTATCCCTATTCCTGGCCTCAGACTTAAAACAGTGGTAGCCACATTGTGGTCAGGACATTTGTACAGTACATCTGCAGACTTGAGCAGTCGGGATGAATTCCGTGAGAGAGGTAGTGGTCTCATTCCCATTGAAGTGAACTACGTAGAAATATACATAGGAATCATTCATCAGATTTTGAAGACAGGTACACTTGTAAATGATGAAGTGGTCCCTCAAGTTGCAATGGCCTCAGGATACAATACTATGCACTATGTTGACGTGACATTTTGAAGGCTTTAGAACCAGTTTTCCATAGAGTGATGCCTTTAACATACAATGGTTTCACGATACAACAGTTGTTTTGGGACCACGTTATTTTACTGTAGAACTGAGGTTACTTACCGTATGACACTTCTACAAGGAGAAATCTGGGCAAACTGATCAGGCCTATCAAACCCTATAGTGATCTCTCCTGCTAATGATTTTTTTCTGCTTCTGCTATTAAACGGGTGAACATAAAATCCTATTGTAGGAAATGGGAATTACAGTTTTATAGAAATGTTCTTAAAATAGTATCTATTTCTTGGCAGTACAGATGAAAATTGTCATAATAAATCATTTGGTCATCAATATGTCATAGGCCACTTTCACACTTATCTTTGTCAGTATTTTCACATCAGCATCTATAACCCAAAACCATAATCAGTTTCTATGCAAAAAAGTTAAATTCCGCCTTCTCAGAGGTATTCGAAATAGTATTGACATTTAAAATTTTCAGATACATCTACATATATTGCCTGCTAGTTGGGACTCTGGCAAGCTAAAGCTGGAAACACACAGCATTCGTCAAAAACTGTCGGAAAGCCGATGGCTTTTGTCTGATGCACGACCACGGTCTTTGACACTGTTTTCCCAAAAAACGCAATCAGTTTTCGTGTTTTTGCCGTCAGCCCATACAATTGATTTTATGGGAAACCGACAGCAAAACGCTAAATGCTGCGTATTATACAACATGATGTATAATCTGCTGCCGCCCGAAGACGAGCTGAGAAAAAAAAACACCTGTGTAGACTAAAGGTCGTTTTTTTCTATTAACCCCTTAAGGACCCGGCATTTTTTTTGGGTGACACGTTCGTTTTTCCCTCCTCGCCTTCTGAAAGCCATAACTTCTTTATTTTTCCACCTATATAGACACATGAGGGCTTTTATTTTTGCGGACAAGATGTACTTTCTAATGGTGTTATTCACTATACTATAGAATATTCTGGGGAAACCGCAAAAAATTCTAAGTGGGACAAATTGTGAAAAAAAATGTATTTTCGCCATGTTTGTGTTATCTGTATTCTTCAGGTTGTTACGCATCCGGCAATAACAAACATGTAGGGTTTCCGTTATGTTTTGGTACCGTAAAAAAATTCCAAACATTTTCTATTTTTGAAATTTGCGCCACGGCGCCATTTGTGCGACCAATAACTTTTTTGTACTAACACCTATGGACGTCAGTGAGGGGGCATTTTTTGTGGGCTGAAGTGTACTTTTTATCGCTAGCAGTTTGGAATGAAATGCGACTTTTTTGATCATTTTTATTCAATTTTTGAGTGACGTCAAATGACCAAAAAACGCAATTTTGGCGTTTGGAATTTTTTTCTTCTACGGTGTTCAGCGTACGGGATAAATGATGTTATATTTTTATAGATACGGACTTTTTTCGGACGCGGCGATAACCAAATATGTGTAACTTCTTTATTATTTTAATTGATTTTATTGTAAAATGGGGAAGGGGGGTGATTGAACTTTTAATACTTTTTTTTTACTTAAAACTTTTTTTTTTTTTTTTTTTTTTTTACTGTACATTGAGGCCACCTGTGGTACTTGACCACTAGGTTAGCGCGATTGTTAATACAACCTAATGCATTGCATAGGCAATGCATTAGGGTGTACAAAGATGGCGTTTTCCCCACTTCCTGTTCTGCAGACGAAGTGGGTGCAAAACCGGCATGGGTAAGTGATGGGAGCCTTCCACAAGGCTCCCCACCACAATGCCCGGTGATCGGATCGGCGCAGCATAGCTGTGCTTATGCCGATCACTGCACCGATCGGTGCGCGGCACCGATCGGTGTTAACTCAGACGCCGCGGCCATCTTTGCCGCGGCGCCTGATGGGTAAAACAGCGCCAGCGGGCGGAGCCACCCGCCGGCGCTGTTACTACCGGGTGTTAGCGGCGATTTGCCGCTAACACCCGGCGGCTGTGTGGGGGGGGTCGCGGAGCGATCCCCCTGCAAAGCCCCTTAGCGGCCCTGGGACGTACTCATCCGCCCAAGGTCGTTAAGGGGTTAAAGTCTATGGGCACGCAAAAGGGTCAGATTTTCAGCGGTTTCAAAATACTAAAACCAACAAAAATCCGACCGTTTTCGTGTGCTGTGTGGATTTAGCCTTAAGGTGTAATCTTAAGCAGAACTAAAGTGTCATGAAGAACTTGTAATGAAAGTGTCTGCCTTAACTGTGATTCTTACCTGAGACTATCGGAAAAAGCTTCCACTGCATACTTAGATATGCAGTAGCCCCCTCCATTGGCTGATATCCTTCCAAGTACGCTGGCCATGTTAACAATCCTTCCTTGTGCCTGTTTTACCAGTGGCAGGAAAGCAAGAGTCACTCCAATAGTGCCAAACGTATTTACTTCCATAACCTTTCGGTAATCCCCTAATGTCATCCACTCAGTTGGACCAATTGGGTTGGCAACACCAGCATTGTTAACTAGACCATAGAGACCTGCAAGAGTTGGAAAAAAGCAAAAGTTGATGTCAAAGAACTATCTGAGCAATGCCAAAGGTCTTGAAGTACAAAACATATCATGGGTACTTTTTACATATACACTACTATTTGGCTTTTGGTTGAAATTTCAGGATGAACATAACATTCCTTGAATTCTTTTCTAAATGCACTAAATGAGATCATCTCTTATCTTTAGAATGCACAACTTGCTGATCTCTAAAAAGGAGCTTAATGGTAAAATTCCCAACAAGTATTTGATCCCTGAATCGCCCAATAAATTTAGGGGTATCAATTTGAATTGGGATTTAAACAGTCCTCCTCATCATGCTGTTCACATTTTGACATCAGTAAACCAATACAACACCTTACAATTGATCAACAGTACCTCGTCATTGTGAGGCTCTAAGCAAGATGCTTTCAGACAGGAGTATGCACTGAACTTAAAGTGTCAAAGAGTGTCATCAGGAGATACAACAGAGATACAGAGAGACTGGAAGAGTCACAGAAAGGCAAAGAAGTGGGCATCCTTTGGCTCCATCACACACTGATGACCGCTCCATTGTAAACAATTTCTTGCAGAACCGGATGATGAATGCCACACAACTCCAGGCACGTTTAAGATGCCTCTGACCTCCCTTAAACGTGCCTGGAGTTGTGTGCCATTCATCATCTGGTTCTGCAGAGCATTTTTTACAATGAAGCAGTATTCAGTGTGTGATGTAGATGTCCACTTCTTTGCCTTTTTGTGACTCTTCCAGTCTCTCTGTATCTCTGTTGCATCCTACTGATGACACTCTGTGACACTCTAAGCTCAGTGGCCACTTCCATCTGAGAGCTTGAAGCCTCGCAATGGTGAGGTACTGTTAATCAATTGTAAGGTGTTGACTTGGTCTAATGATGTAAAAATGTGAACAGCATGATGAGGAGGACTGTTTACATCCCAATTCAAATTGATCCCCTAAATTTATTGGGCGATTCAGAGATCAAAAACCTGTTGTGAATTTTGCCTTTAAGCTCCTTGTTAGAGATCAGCAAGTTGTGCAAAAAGAACTTAAACATTGAACAGTTGAACCTTCTTAAGTTAAGAGATGGTCTCATTTAGTTCATTTAAAAACATTTTCAAAAAACTTTATATTCATCCTGAGATTTCAACCAGAAGCCAAATACCCCTAACTTTTTGTGAGTAGTGTGTATAAAGAGCTTTCTCCAGCAGATACATTAAAGGGATAGGCAAGGTTAACACGACAGGTTTCAGTGCTGAAAGTTGCAGCGCCCAAAAAGCGTTGTTTTGTCATTGGATGCCAAATGATCCTGGATGTCCGAGGCAAATGCAGTGCATAAAATGCCTCAAAGAATGAACATGTCAATTCTTTTTCGGCACTTACAGTACTCAAGTAAAATCAGTGTTGTCTGAACAATGATGCTGATTTTACATTGTAATCAATGGCAGTTGTTTTACTGTTGGTTTTGATGCTTTTTTGGGGCAGACTACGTGCCTTATCCTAGCGTCAAAAAACGCAGTGTGAACGTACCCATATTTCCATCTTGTTGATTAGCTTTAAACATGTAGGCAAAGGTAAGTTAAGACTTTCACCAAATACATTGCTGTTCTGATTTTGCTTCAATTCAGAATTAGTTAAAACAAAAACAAACAAAAAAGTTAATTCAAGCAAACAAACAAACAATGAGACGAAATGAGATATCTCTCCTCACCAGACAGGTGCATGCACATTATTCATTTACACATACTGTACCTTTCCTATGACTGATTGCTTACCTCTGTCTCCAACCTCTGCTTTCACCCATTCCACTACCTTTTTGATGCTGTCTGGGCTGGTGACATTCAGCAACGTTGTTTTAAGTCCCAAAGGACATGCTTTTTGCAGGTCATGTGCTCCTTTTTCGGTGAGACATCCTGCCAGAACTTGAAAACCTTTTTTGTTCAATCTTTTGGCTAGTAGATTACCAAAGCCTGTATCGCATCCTGTGATAAAGACATGTTTGTCAGACACTCGTGAGATAGTCTGTCTGTCTCTCAGGAACCATCCAATCGCCCACGCAATGGCAAACAGGACCACGTAGCACCACATGTTGCCCCTTAATAGATCTGTGTTAGAAAAAAAGAGAAATATCTACAGTGTATATTGTAAAAAAAATTTGCAATAAATAGTTTAAAATGCAATTTCTAAGGACTTGTCAAAAGACGTCCACCTCTTGGCCCCCAGTGCAACCTACTTTTGCTAAACTGTTATAACTGGATACATAAATTTAAAGAAAGGGGAAAAGATAATCCGTCATCGCAACCATAGATAAAAGGCAGTAAAAGGCAGTAAAGGCCTGGTCAAGAGCTGGTTTAGGAAGCACTCTAAGAAAGCTGAAACGGTATGTTATGTGTCACGTATAGCATAGAACGGGACTTAAAAAAACAAGAAAGAATCCCTGGGTCTTCAGACTTCATGGACTTCAGACCCTTCACTGCACAGTATGAGTTTTGCCCAGGAGTGTTTTGCTCCCTAAAAAAATATTTATGTTTGGTTGACTCTGCATGCACATTTTGCTATAACTTTGGGTATTTATAGTCCAAATATCAGAAGAAATGGACATTAGGACAGAGTAAAAAATCTGGTCTTTGGTCTGATGAGTCAAAATGTAAAATTTTTGGTTTCAACCCCCATGTCTTTGTGAGATGAAGAAAAGGTGAGCCAATAGTTTCCACCATGAAGCATGGAGGAGGTCTAATGCACTAAATTAGACCATCTCTTAACTTTAGAACGCACATGTCCAACAGTTCAAAGTTTCTGTGCTTTTTGCACAACTTGCTAATCTCTAACAAGGAGCTTAATGGCAAAATTCCCAACAGGTGTTTGATCCCTGAGTCGCCTAATAAATTTAGGAGATCAATTTGAATTGGGATTTAAACAGTCCTCTTCCTCATCATGCTGTTCACATTGTGACATCATGAGACCAAGTCAACACCTTACAACTGATCAACAGTACCGCACCATTGCAAGGCTTCAAGCAGGATGATCTCAGATGGAAGTGGCTACTGAATTTAGAGGGTCAGAGAGTGTCATCAGCAGGTTGCAACAGAGATACAGAGACTGGAAGAGTCACAGAAAGGCAAAGAAGTGGACGTCCATTGTCCAAATCACACACTGATGGCCGCTTCATTGTAAGCAATGCCCTGCGTAACCGGATAATGAATGCCACGCAACTCCAGGCACGTTTAAGGGAAGTGAGAGTCAGCCAAGTATCATGTCAGACCGTTTGTAATGGTTTACATCAGCGTGGTCCTTGTGCTAGATGACCAGCAAGGGTACCTGACTGTTACCTGACCTGGCTGATGGATAGCGCTCGCCTTGATGTCGCCAGCATTGTCGGTGACCATCTACTTGGAGTGAATCAACTTTCATCACTGAACAGCACTGAGGACCACTGGTCCCTCATCAAGGATAGGTGCTCCCAGCGTTGCTGGTGAGACTGTTGTTGACTTATTCACAATTGAAGCTACACTTAACCAGCATGGCTACCACAGTGTTCTGCAGCCATATAACATCTCATGTAATTTGTACTTAGTGGGAGCATAACTTGTTTTACCACAGGACAACGACCCCAAACACACTTCTGGGCTATGTAAGGGCTATTTAACCAAGAAGGATAGCCATGGAGTGCTGTAGCAGATGATATGACCTCCACAGTCAGATGACCTACAACCAACTGAGATGAATTGGGATAAGTTGTACCACAGAGTGGAGGAAAATCAGCCAACAAGTGCTCAGTACCATTCAAGATTGTTGGAAAATGATTTCAGGTGCCTAATTAAGCTGTTTAAGAGAATTGCAAGAGTAGGCAAAGCTGCCATCAAAGAAAAAGGGGCTACTTTGAAGAATCTAAAACATTTTCTGGTTTAGCTCTTTACTTAAATTAAGGGGTTTTCTCTCCATGCTGTTTTGCAGAGTCAGAGGCAGCTTCAGACTCACACTTTCTGGTCAGACCATGGGTGGTTCTATAGCAATGATTAGCATATCAGCTCTGCTATTCCTAGCTCAGCCTGTTACAGTAAGATGATTGCAATAAATTAAATCTGTAAATAAACAACTACAGACCTCCCAAGAGTGAAAATAAATGCTTTTCAAAAGGTAATTAATCTAATCTTGTAAGAGATAAAAACTCTGCTCAGAACGACCATGGTGACACTCTGCCTAATCAGTAAAGGAGATATGGACAGCAATCTAGAAACACCTGTGAGCAGATAAAATCTCTCGTATCTCCTGACTAGGGCAATATCAAAAGAGCAATATGTATTGAAAAAGTTTTCAATTACATGTCCCTACATGTTGAAAGCTAATTATTGTAGTGAGACAACCCCTTTAATTCCATATGTGTCCCCTCATAGTCTTTATGTCTTCAATATGAATCGACAAAATCATGGAATTAAAAGGTATGGCCACGTTTTGGTTTCGTACTTTTGGTAACACGTGATAATTTAAACAACAGATTAAATGAAAGATTTGGATTTTGCATGTTAATTAAAGTATCTGAGTCAGAGCAGAAACATACTGGTGGAAGAATCACATAGCAGCCCCCTTTCTTTCTGTAGCTTTGTTGTGAAAGTCTCAAATAGTCTGTGACTGCTTTATTATCTTCACTGTACCCGCCGCAAATAGTGGACAACCTTTCTCAACTTTTAGGAAGAATAAGAAGGGGGCCAGAGGCCCCCCGGGAGCCTGCGGCGGAATCCCCCCATGACCCTGCGTGACGCGCCCAAAGGACCAAATTGGTAGGACCTGTGCGCGCTGCTTCCTGAGACCATGGCAGGAGTTGAGGAGCTGTTGGACCGGCTGCGGGCGGCGGCCGGGTCCCGAGGAGGCGACTGGCTCCAGCGGCAGGTAGAGGAGGCCCTGAGCCCTGAGGTTACTCCCAGAGCCCGGAGGCGCAGAGGAAGCCCCTCCAGGGACCCTCCAGCCCAGGGTTCTAGGTGTGTGGCCACTGGGAATAGACACCGGGCTGGGAAGAATTCCGCTCGGCGCACGGGCTCGGCGGAGGGCAGCAGGCCTCGCTCCACAGTAGTGGTGGCACCTGCTGCGCCTCCTGGTTCTTCAGCGGTATCTTCAGCGGCGGGTCACCCCAGTGATGTGCCGGCCGGGGGGCTCAGCCTGGTTCGGCGGGATCTGGGTGCGACGGCGGCGGATGGCCGCAGGGCTGAGGGGAGCGGGGGACATCTGGTCGGCCCTGACGACTTGACAGTAGATTTTTCGGCGGCGGTGGAGAGGTCCCCGCATTCTTCAGACGCTTTTGTGACTCCGCATGGGCGCTCCGGTTCCAGATCACCGTCCATGTCCAGTCTACTGCCGGCCAGTGGGATTCCAGCTTCAGAGGATCGGCGACCAGGATCGGTGCCTGCGGCTGGCGGGGTCACAGCACCCACGCAGCCGGGTGTGTATACTTCTCTGTCCTGTCCGTTTCCTACTATCTTCTTGTCGCAGCGCCTAGCCAGGGCCCCGGGTCCTCTTTGCCAAGTAGCATGGGTGGGGAAGCTGCGGGTTGGCAGGGGTTGGCGGCTGGGGTACAGGAATTGCTAGCGCGCTTTAGTCAAGGGGGTGCTGGTGCCGGCACGCCTGTGGGTGCTTGGGGCCCAGCATTGGCCGCGGTCTCTGGTATGGCGGTTGGTGTGGGTGGTAGCGGGGTTCAATCTCCAGTGGCTCGGGGTACTACATTCTCGGTGCAGACGGAGAAGAAGGTGCAGGGGGATGGTGTCAGGTTGGACGACAAAGCTAGAGGGGAGGTGTTGTTTGCTTTGAGGGCTCAATGGGGGCGCATTTGAAGAAAGAGGTTCGGGAAAAAATTTGGAACGACGAATATGTCGAGATTTTTTCCCTCCTCACTTTGGAGAAGTTCAATCTGGACAAGGGAAAACGGGAGGAAAGTAAGAAGGAGGAGGAAAAGCACAGGTGGCGGCTGATTCCACAGACCTTCACCAATTGGTTGCAGGCCTTTGCCATTCTGGCCAGCGTAATTGGGGAGAAGGCTCTGGAAAATTGCTCCGCTCTTTTTTGCTACCTGGATGTGATCGGGGAGGCGCAACGGGTCTATGGGGGTCAGGCCTGGCTCCGGAAAGATGAACAGTTCCGGCAGCGGAAGGCGGTGCGGCCATCCATTCGGTGGGACCCTAAAGATATTGGTCTGTGGCTGGGTGATGGCTCCCTCACGTTATGGGCAGCCCTTTCAGGGAGGGGCCGAGGGCACCGGCCAATCTGGCGGGGCCTCTGGTGGTTCCTCATTGTCGGGAGGTCAAAAACTTGGTTTATGCTGGCTCTTCAATGAGGGCCACTGTAAGTTTTGGGGGAGGGTGCAGGTTTAAGCAACCTCTGTTCTGGGTGCAATGCCGGTCCCACGGGTTTGTCCCGGGGTCCAAAGAAGGGAAAAGGGAAAGGGGAGTTAAAAGGTGTGCAGGGGTCAGACGCGGTGAAAGGATGCAGGGTACCTCGCAGGTTTTTCGGATAGGGAACGGCTGAGCTTTTGCGGGTGGTTTTTTGGAGGTTTTCCTTCCCATCTCCTGGGCATACGGCCCCCTTTTTTCCCTTTTAAAGAATTTGTGGTCAGCCTTGGAAAAAAGGGAGGTGGGCTGATAATTGGGGGAAAAGGGGGTTTCGTTGGGGGCGCAGGCACCCCCGTTTGTAGAGCCTCCGTTCCCGGATTTATTTTTTCCCCCCGTTGGGGTGGTGCCCAAGAAAGAACGGGTTTAAAAAAACCCATCATACCATCTTCCTTCTCTCGGGGCCGTCGGGTTTAAAGACGGGATTGATCCTTTTTTCGGGTAACTCATTTTATACGGCTACCCTTTGGTGCGGCGTAGGGCGGGGGCATTTTTGGCGAAAAAATAATAAACGGCGTTTTGCTATGCCCGTGCATCGACAGCGTGAAGTTGTTTTGGGGTTTTTGGGGGGTGGGGGGTTTTTTTTGGGGCCGGGGCCGCCGATGGGTGTTCAATCCTTGGCCTACTTCGAGGCCTTTAGTTCGTTTTTGGGGAAAGGGGGGTTTGGGGTGTTGCAGGGGTTTCTTTGGGCACCATTTCCTGGATGATTTTTTGGCATTGGGCCTGAAGGGTCAATGTTGTGAGCTGTTGGGGGGACAATGCAGTGGGTTTCGGGGCAGTTTGGGGTCCCTTGGCTCCGGAAAAAAAAAGGGAAAAGGGCCCCCCATTGTTGAAATTTTTGGGGATTCGAATTGACAAGGGGGCCATGACTTTAGCTTGCCCCCCCAGAAACTCGGGCCGCGTCTGGAGGGGCGGCAGCGAGGTTTCTGAAGGAAATTCGCTTCGGAGTTGCGTCCCCTTTTGGGAAAACTTAATTTGCTTGTCGCATTATCGATGGCAGGGGTTTTCGCAGGCGCCTGGGGTTCGCCACCTCCGGAGTGGGGCGCCCACCCCCTTTGTGGGGCTTTTTTGGGGAGTTGGGGAGGACTTGGGGTGTGGGGGGAATTTTTGGGAAAGTTTAAAAAAAGGGCTTACTGTGTTGGGGATTCCTTTACCAATCGGGGGTGGTATTTTCAAGATGCGTCTGGTAGCATGGGCTTTGGAGCTTATTCGCAAGGGGAGTGGTGTGCTGGCGGGTGGCCTGTTGGCTGGGTGCAATCAGGGTTGGTGCGGAATCTGGCTTTACTCGAGTTGTTTCCCATAGTGGTTGCGGTGGAGATTTGGGGGGATAGGATTCGGGATAAGAAGGTAGGTTTTTACTGCGCAATAAGGGGGTGGGTGCAAGCACAATAATTGTCAGCACCCTCTCCTCGTTGGTTTTCTTTTGCGTCAGTTAGTATTACGGTGTTTGGGTCCTAATGCATGGGTGGTGGCGGAACACGTTCCGGGGTGCATAACTCCTTGAGGATGTCTTGTCCGTTTTAGTTGGGGCCCGGTTTCGGGAGTGGGGTAGGAGCACAGCGCGGGGCTGCCCTGTCCGGGGCACTTGTGGGATCTGGTCAACGGGAAGAAAGCAGATTAATCCGGGCGTCCCTCTCGAAGAAGACATGGGTGGCCTATGAAGCAGCCTTTCCTTCTTGTTCTCTCTGGGCTGCTGTCCCCTTCTTCTCTTGGTGTTTTGGTTTCTTCTTCCCCTCCCTTTCCATGGTATATGTTTTTTCTTCTCAGGTTCTGGCCTGGTGTGGATCCTGTGACACTCCTTTGTGCTCTGGGGTGCGGAGCGAGCGGATTTGCGCTTGAGTGGACGACAGATGGGTGTGCCGAGAGAAGTGGCTGTGATACGGTGGCTGGGAGTGTGTGGTATGCTTTGGAGGAACCTGCTGCCGGAGGTTCATCGTTTTGCCCAATGGGACCGAGTGCCGGATGTGTTGGTGATTCACCTCGGGGGTAACGATTTGGGCTACCGCCCAGTTTGGGACTTGATCCGGGACATTCGCCACGATTTGCTGCGGCTGTGGTCGCTTTTCCCTGGCATTCTGTTGGTCTGGTCAAAGATTATTCCCCGGAAGGCATGGCGGGGGGCTATCTCGGTCGAGCGACTTAACAAGGCCCACATTAAGTTGAATAGGGCCATTTCGGGTTTCGTGGCGCGTAATGGCAGGTTTTTTGTTCGGCACAGTGAGCTGGAGCCCGGTGAGGGCAATTTTTGGAGGGCCGATGGAGTCCACCTTAACGCCGTAGGCCTTGATCTGTGGATCTTGGGGATTCAGGAGGGGGTAGAGCGAGCATTGGGGCTGTGGGGTGCGGCGCATGTGTGAGGAGGTCACCCATGCTTGCTGTGGCAGTGGGGTCCTTGGAGCTAGGTGATGGTGGTGGGAGTCATAGCCCTCTATGGCTCTATAATCACATGATGTGGTTGGTCTGGCGATCGGGGGTGGCTCTTTCAGGAGGGGCTTCCTGAGAGTCAGGTGATGTAGCGGCCGCCAGGGGTGGCCGCTTGGTGCCCTCGAGCTGGGGGTGACGGCTGAGGGTAATTACAAAAAAGGTGGTTGGGTCGCCAGACAGTGTGAGTGGCTCCAAGGACCAGCAGCCCCAATGGTGTGGAATGCTCGGTGTGTTTATTCAGGTGTGGAAGGTTGTTTTTGGGGTTTGTGGTTATTTCGAAATGTTGTATAATAAAAAGGTTATTTATTACTGTTTTGTATTTTTGTTAATAAAACGGCTGCTGTGGCCATTCAATCCAATGCCATTTGTTGTGTTTTAATTGGGGACTGGGGGGTGGGAGGTGGGGTAAGGGATGGACTTTTAGGAATTAAGGGGTTTTAGGTTCCCCAAGTCGGCACTGCTCTAGGGTCATGATGTGAATATCTGTAATTTCATCACTAACTCTAGTTGTTATGTTACTATTTCTGTTCAGATAGAAATGGAGAGGCCAGTGCTCACATGCACATCTACTCAATTCTCTAGGCAAAAAAACACTTTCATCCTTACAGTCATTATCGATCCAGAATGCTACCACTAAAAGCATCGTACTGACAAACACACATTAAGAGGACAGGTATGTGTGAAATGTTAGCTCTGGGAAGAAAAGAAAACATTATACAATGATTAATCTGGATTTTATGCCATTCATCCTGCAGGACAAATACATCACTTCATATTAAAAGGTGACCGCCGCTAAAAAGAATTAGTCATTAGGGAAGGCATCCAATGCCTTAATCAAATATTCCAGAAAGCAGTGAGGTGGGGCAGTTGCTGTCAGCGAGTGATAACAGTTCCTATTGAGATTTATCTATTTATTCTATTAGTTTAGCACAGTGGCTCAGTGGTTAGTGTAACGGCTGGGTGGTGGATACTCTGGACCACCGCAAGCGATGGTAGTTAGGCCACGCCAGGGAACGGAATCTAAGTAGCCCCCGGTTTTCACCAGAGCCCGCCGCAAAGCGGGATGGACTTGCTGCGGCGTGAGGCTACCAGGTCGTCCCCCCTGACGTGACTTGCTTGCGATGGCGGCCGAGGTGCAGCGAGGTACAGAATCGTAGTCCAGGAATCGTAGTCGTGGGCAGGCCGTAAGGTCAGGGCAGGCGGCAATGGTTCGTGGTCGTGGACAGGCAGGAAGGTCAGGGCAGGCGGCAGAGGTTCGGAGTCGAGAAACGTAGCAAGGGGTCTGGTACACGGTAAGGCGAGAATATACTTTTGGAACGCTTTCTCTAGGGCTCGGGGCAACATAGATCCAGCAAAGGAAGTCCCGCTGACGTCACCAATAAATAGGGGTAGCACCTGGCAAGCAGCCAATTATCGGCGCGCTGGCCCTTTAAATGCACAAGGACAAGCGCGCGCGCGCACTAGGGAGAGGGCACGCGCGCCACGGCCAGCAGGGGACGCCGACAGAGCAGGAACGAGGTCAGGTGAGTGACCGGAGCGTGCGCGCCCGCGGCCCGTCCCGCGGCCAGCAGCGCCACCCATCCCGGGCAGGGATCCCGGAGAGAGGGCACGGGTGCGCCTGCGGCCCGTGGGCCGGAGCGCGGCGCCGCCCGCTACAGTTAGCACTGTTGCCTTGCAGCCAGGGCTGGGACGACGAGTAGGCAAAGGTAGGTGACCATCTAGGGTGCCACATTCCCTTCGGCTGGAGAAAAAAGGATTCAATCTCAAGAGGAGAAAAGCGTTCTTCACTGTAAGAACTGTGAATCTGTGGAATAGCCTACCTGAGGAGCTGGTCACAGCAGGAACAGTTGGGAGTTTCAAGAGAGGCTTAGATATTTACCTGAAACTAAAGAATATTAATGCGTACGTAGCTATGTAAAATTCTGGATTCTGGCTGGTGGCGGCTCTGGGGTCAGAAATGGGATCTCCACTGGAGCAGATTGGTTCTTGCCTTGTGGGTTCCAGGGCATTAACCAGTGGTGAGGCTGGGCTTAAAATCCTTGTCTCTCTCCCTTCACCAACGTTTTAGCCACCCTTGGTTGAACTTGATGGACATGTCTTTTTTTTCAACCATACTATGTAACTATGACATGCAGGAGCACAAAAATAAAACCTTACAGGACAAACTTACGGCCGTGCAAGTGAAGGCCCTTAGTCGTAGACTAGTAAAACAGCTAGCCACTTAACAGCTAGCCAGTGCCACTTAATCCCAAGCAAGAAGAGGGTGCAAGGAGCTATAGTGTGGGTTGAATTTTCCATGGGGTGGGGAATATATGCCTTATTTGCCTAAGGCACCAGAATACTTTGTCCCAGTCCTGCTTGAAGCGCTGGGGTCCTGGGTTCAAATCCCACCAAGGACAAAATCTGCAAGGAGTTTGTATGTTCTCCTCGTGTTGGGTAAATTAATCTGAAATCTAGACTGCGAGTCCTGATGGAGACAGAGACCAATGTAACTGATGACAATCTCTGTACAGCGCTGTGGAATATAACAGTGCTATATATATATATAAATGAATTAAATAAATAAATACATTTTTATAGCACTGACATATTCTGCAGCTCTGTATAGAGATTGTCATCACTCATATTGGTCCCTTTCTTAATTAGGACTCAATCTATATTCTAAGTATATTACTACATTTTTGCAGGAAACAACAGTACCCAGGGGATACACATAAACACAAGAAACTTATACAAATTTGATGTAGATGTTGCTGTTGGTCAGATTCAAAGCAACAGTGCTAACTACTGAGCCACCGTGCTGCCCATAAGGCCTCGTTCACACGGCTTATTTGGGCACGGATTGGCGCCGTACTCCGCGCCGGATTTGCGCTTCAGTACGGCGCCAATCCGTCCCTGTCATTACGGTAATCCACTGCTCTCATAGAGAACAGTGGATTCCGTTCGCTCCTCCCGCTCGGCGAATCGCGCGAGGGGAGAAAGTGACAATGAGCATTATTTAGCGCTGGAACAGGCTTAATACAATGAATTAATCAATAAATACTTTGAAGCGGCGACCCGCCGCGCGATAGCCCCGGCCCCTCATGCTCCTATATTCAATGGCGAATTTTGTGAACAGCCCAATCAATACGCGCTTACAAATTGTGATCGTGGAATAAGCCGTGTGAACACGGCCTAAGAGTCTTGTGGTGGTGTAATTAGACACCCAACACAAAGGGGAATCAGCCATCAGTCCCCAGTGCTGGGACATACAGGGAAGGTGAGAAACACTCTGTGTACAAAGGAAATAAAAGAAACTGCTGACTGTTTCCCCCATTTTTCATAGAACTGCGAAAGTCAAAAGTCAAATTGTTCAGAAAAGGTATGTCAATACTGAGTAAAACCGTGGCATGCTCCATTACATGCCATATTACACAGTCATGGCGTAATTCCTTTGCATATTCCATGCGTATCATCCTTTGAATATTGTTCCTTGGGGATATACACTTTTTAAAATGTAGATTCCTGTGAGAATTCTAACTTTAAAGTACTATATTCACTAAGAATTTGCCAAAACATTACAAAACATAACTTAATAACACGACAAACCACTACAGTATTTTTTTTACATTAAACTTTGTGTCAGTCATTATAAGGCAATATTCACATTTTTTGAGGATACCCCAGAAGTAATTTGAGGCAGGCACTGGGAATTCTGACTCAAACTTACACAGTCACATTATTATGACCACCAGCTAATATCGAGAGTAACCGCCATGTGCAGCACAGACAGCAGCTAGACGGGTTGGGAATGATTCAATAAGGTCCTGGTAGGTTGTCACAGGTATCTGGAGCCATGCTGACTGCATCCCACAGCTACTTGAGGGTGTGTAGTGAGGATCAATAGAGCAAACATGCCGAACGAGGTGTTCCCACAGTTTGGATTGGGCTCAAGTCAGATGAATTAGGGGGCCAAGTGTTGGTTATGCTCTTCCAAACAATGTTAGACATTTTTGACCATGTGACACGCTGCATCATATTTCTGGAAGATCCCATCAGACTTTGGGAACACAATCAGGGTGTATGGGTGTACGTGATCTGCAAGGATGGATTCATATCCAAAAATGGTTGAGTGTAACTTCCATAAGAATGAGTGGGCCCAAAGGAAGCCATAAAAACATTCCACAGACCATAACTCTGACACAACCAGCTTGTGTTCCTTCAGGACTTCTTGCAGGATGTTTGTCCTCTGATGTATCATGCCATCTTCCATCCATTAAATGAAGCAGAAAAAGGGACTCATCAAAGAAGGCAACCCATTGCCAATCAGCAGAGGTTCAATTCCGTTATCGCCGTAATTTCTCTTAGCCGAGGGTTCGCTGAACTGTTGTTTTAATACAAATCACAGTGGCACACTAAAGACTAAGTAAAACCTCAAGGTATATAGGAATATTGGAAATGCATTACTGCTAAGGAAAATATGAAAAACCTGGGACTCTTAGTTTACAGTTTTTGATCAAAGATTGTATTAAGCTCACCTCCCTTGACGTTTTGGGAGGTGAGCTTAATACAATCTTTGATCAAAAACTGTAAACTAAGAGTCCCAGGTTTTTCATATTTTCCTTAGCAGTAATGCATTTCCAATATTCATATATACCTTGAGGTTTTACTTAGTCTTTAGTGTGCCACTGTGATTTGTATTATATTTATGCTATTGCCTTTTCAGTGTGCACCTATGCTTACGTTTTCAAAGTATATTTTAGATGTGCACAGCCTATTACGTTTTGTGAACTGTTGTTTTAGACACATTTGGTAGTCCCCTTGGTTCATTTTGAGGGTGACCTGCTCTACTGTAGCGTGTCGCACCTTCAAAATTAGCACTCACCTCTCACATCAATGGCTTATGGCTACAAGTTTCATATTGCTTATTCACAGTGGTGCCATATGTCCACTCATAATACACTTTCACCACAGCAACAAGGGAACAGTTCACAAACTGCACAATTTTAGGAATTCTGACACCCTTGTCCCGAAAGTCAATAATCATCCATTTTTCCAATTCTGATAAGTTGTATCTTTTAGCAATGAGAGATGTTAACATACAGCCCATGGCACTCCTTACATACCCACTAAGCCAGCTCGCGACATGGAACTTCATTCATGAGCTATGCTCTCCCGACTTAGAATGTAGAAAGTAGTCATAATAGTGTGACTCGATTGGAAATTTAAAGCAGTTTTCCAGTCTGGCTGTTTTCACAGCACTGGAGGGGTCTTGAAAAAAAGGAAACTGCCCAGTCAGGAGGTTTGGCTATAAATATGCGCTGGCAGAGCTGTAATTTTCATGAGATTAAATTGCCAAAATGAACATTGTATTTCTTCTTCAGTCACATTGTTATCTGTGTATTTACATAGAAAGAGAACACTGTCACTTCCGAGCTACAGGATGGTGCTAAGCTCTATGTGGTCTGTAACTCTAAAAGGTTAACAATTCTTTCAGTAGGAAAAATAATTTAGAGACTGAGAAGCAAACTCTGACCTGATGATAAGACACGGCAGGGAGGCATGTCACCAGCCTAGCCAATGTTAAAGCACAGTGGTAGTTGAAAACGTAGGGAAACAAAAAGGAAATAAAACTGCTCTATCTGTAAAGTGAAGCAAAATCAGAACAGCAACGAACTTGGTAATAGTCTTTATTTACCTTTGCTACAAGTTTAAAGCTAATCAGTAAGGTGAAAAAACACTTTTAAGAGAACCACATTACAATTATCTGCAATGCCATACACTTGGGCTAATCCTCAATTTTTCCCTGAAGAATCTGAGAAAAATGGGACATAATTTACTCAAAAACACAACCACAAGGCCACATTTACAGCTCAATGGCTGGGCTATAGACTGATCCCAGTAGGAGGCAACACAAGCTTCTGCTCATTATTACCTGCACCTTTTTTTACCTTTCCCAAGTAGCACAAGGGCTTGTGTTGCCCCATATTGGGATTTGTCTATAGTCCAGCCATTGAACTGTAAGTATGGCCTTGTGGTTGTGTTATTAAAAATCCATGCAGAAACATTTTGTTGCATGTGAATGGGGTAGCAGAAATCCTGTTCATGGGATACAGATTGTCATTGGATTTGATGTTGATTTTACTTGTAAATGGGACTTTATTCATGTGAAGTCTTATATACCATACATCTAACACAAATATCAGTGGCACACTAAAAACTAAATGAGACATAAAGGTATATAGGAATATTGGAAATGCATTACTGCTAAGGAAAATATGAAAACCTGGGACTCTTAGTTTACAGTTTTTGATCAAAGATTGTATTAAGCTCACCTCCCAAAACGTCAAGGGGATCCCAGAGCAGGTGAGTCCCTACACTGAACATGCTACCTCACTAGGAGTCAATTCAGACTGCAACTTCACAGGGAGTGATAGGAACTTGCTACTGAATTATCCTGCACTGGTTAAAAAGAGGCAGCTGAGTGCAGCAAGCCAATGAGATTGCCATTTCTCAATAGACTAAAACTTAATAAGGCTGTGCACATCTAAATATACTTTGAAAACGCAAGCATAGGTGCAACTGAAAGGCAATAGCATACATCTAACACAAATATCAGTGGCACACTAAAAACTAAATGAGACATAAAGGTATATAGGAATATTGGAAATGCATTACTGCTCTGTGGATCCCCTTGACGTTTTGGGAGGTGAGCTTAATACAATCTTTGATCAAAAACTGTAAACTAAGAGTCCCAGGTTTTCATATTTTCCTTAGCAGTAATGCGTTTCCAATATTCCTATATACCTTTATGTCTCATTTAGTTTTTAGTGTGCCACTGATATTTGTGTTAGATGTATGCCGTTGCCTTTTCAGTGTGCACCTATGCTTGTGTTTTTCAAAGTATATTTTAGATGTGCACAGCCTTATTACGTTTTGTAGTCTATTTGAGAAATGGCAATCTCATTGGCTTGCTGCACTCAGCTGCCTCTTTTTAACCAGTGCAGGATAACCCAATTGCAAGTTCCTATCACTCCCAGTGAAGTTGCAGTCTGAATTGACTCCTAGTGAGGTAGCATGTTCAGTGTAGGGACTCACCTGCTCTGGGATCCCCTTGACGTTTTGGGAGGTGAGCTTAAGACAATCTTTGATCAAAAACTGTAAACTAAGAGTCCCAGGTTTTCATATTTTCCATAGCAGTAATGCATTTCCAATATTCCTATATATCTTTATGTCTCATTTAGTTTTTAGTGTGCCACTGATATTTGTGTTAGATGTATGCTATTGCCTTTCAGTGTGCACCTATGCTTGCGTTTTCAAAGTATATTTTAGATGTGCACAGCCTTATAACGTTTTGTAGTTATATACCATACAACTTCTAACAGTATGTAATACAAAACAAAATAGCAAGTCTTCTTTTTTTAGGGACCTGCAAGAATTATCTCTTCCAAAACTCATTGGCCCACAATAATTGTACAGCTTACTTCAGGATATAGAATAAATTGTACTGCTAAAAAACCAAACATGATGACATGCGTCATTTACTCCTTCCTGACACTGGATGTACTGGTATGTCCTAGCGGGAGATGCGTTCCTGCGAATTGATGTATCGCTACGTCCTGGAGATCGTTCGGCCTTATAAGTGAGCCCCGCACGATCAAGACATGGAACCAGCTGTATATTATTGCTGGCCTCATGCCGCATCACCCACGGCTGGAGCTCTCCCCTTAGCTTCTGCGATCTATTAAGATTGCCAGAGCTAAATCACAGACAGAAGAAGGGAGCTCCTCCTGCCTCCTATCGGCGCAGCAACAGCATGATGGTGCCGCTGCTATCTCATACCAGACAGCCTGGGAGTGTAATAAACACTATCTGGGCTGTCTGTGACATCAGCATGCCTGCAATGCATTGTGGGCATGGTGATTGACAGTCACCATGGAGACCAGTACACAGCAATAAGCTGTGTGCTTACCTCCTACTGTATGAGTATTCAGATCACTCATACAAATCCCCAATGGGGAAAAGTGAAAAAAGTGTAAACAAAAAGTGAAAAAAAGTGAAAAAACCACAAAAAATAAAATAAAAACAAGTACACCGCCCTTTTCCCCTTTACAAATGCCAATTGCCCCAAAAGAGACAAAAAATAAATAAAATACATATATTTGGTATCACTGCATGCGTAACAACCCGCCCTATAAACTTGTCATGTTAATTAACCCGCATGGTGAACGGCGTTAAAAAAAAAAAAACACTCAAAGAATTGCGATATTTGTTCATCCCGCAGCACATAAAATGGACTAAAAAGCGATCAAAAACTCATATAAACGCCAAAGTTGTACCAATTAAATAGTCTGTTCATCCCGCAAAAAACAGTCCTTATACAGCTCTGTATGTGGAAAAATAAAAAAGCTATGGCTATTAGAAGATAGCGATGCATAAATATTGTTTTACACAAAAAAACTTTTTTTTTTTTTTTTTTTAAGCGCTTCAACATGGAAAAACCTATATAAATTGGGTATCACCGTAATCGTATCGACCCAGGGAGTAAAACTAATTTGTCCTGGATACTGCATGGTGAGCACTGTTAAAAATAAAAAACACTACTAGGATTGCAGTATTGCCTTCCAAAAAATGGATTTAAAACCGATCAAAAAGCCTTGTCCACCCAAAAAATGTTACCAATAAATACGTCAACTCATCCCACAGAAAACAAACTTTTACACGGCTCCGTATACAGAAAAATAAAAAAGTTATGGTTCTCAGTAAAATGTTTTTATTGTGTAAAAGCAGTAAAACATAAAAAAATATACAAATTGGGTATCACTGTAATTGTATCGACCTGCTGAGTAAAGCTAGCATGTCATTTATACCGCATGGTGACCGCTGTAAAAAATTAAAAATACTACCAGGATTGCTGCATTTTGTTCAAAATTGCCTCACAAAACCCTTAATAAAAAGTAATCAAAGAGTCTTATGAACCCCATAATGGTACTAATAAAAACATCCAATCATCCCGCAAAAAACAAGTCCATAATCAGCTCCATATATAGAAAAATAAAAAAGTTATGGCTGTCAGAATAGGACAACATAAAAATGCTATTTTTTATAAACGCATTTCTATTGTATAAAAGTAATTAAACATAAAAAAAATTATATAAAATTTACATCATTGCAATTCTACCGACCCACATAGTAAAGTTATCCAGTCATTTACACTGCACGGTGAACGCTGTAAAACTGAAATCCAAAAAACAATGGCGGAACTGCAAACTCCCCCCTATTTTAATGGCCCAATGCTAAAAAAAACTATGGTTTCACCTGTTCTGCTACTTTAGGGGCTTTGCAAATGCCACATGGCACCCACCAAAACCTGCATTTCAAAAGCCTAATAGCGCTCCCTCCCTTATACACCCTGCCAGGCACCCAAACAGCAGTTTATACCCACATATAGAGTACTTCTGAACTTGGAAAAAATTGCCTAACAACATTTGTTACCAGGATTCTTTGTAAAAATTCAACTTTTTCAGCTAAAATTGCAGATTGTTGGGAAAAAAATATTTTTTTCATTTTCATCGCCTAATGCTAAAAAAATTTGTGAAACACCTGTGGGGTCTATATAATCACTAACACCCCTGGATATTTTACTTAAGGGGTGTAGTTTCCAACATGGGGTCTTTTTAGGGGTGTTTATTAAATTTTAGCATCTTAGGGTGTCCATAAACCTGTAATGGCGCCTAAATAAAATCGTAATGAAAATTAGACCCTAGAGCCAGTAGGTGCTCCACCTATTCTGAGGCTTGTGGTTGAGCCAAATAGCGCACTAGGGCCACATATGGGTTATCTCTGAAAATGGCAGAATCTGGGGAATCAATATTAAAGGAGGTGTCTCACTACAGGCTTTCAGCCTACTTCAGTGTGTCTGGCAGCATAAGAGTGTTGAATTCAGGGGCGTGCTTCTTGACTGCCGCTTCTCCTCCCCCAGCCCCCCTCCCCTCAGCACACAGACAGCTCGACTCCTCCAACTGCCGTACCTGCTAGACAGCAGGGGGGAAGACACGGGGGTTTGCTGCCAGGGTTAACCCTGTGTGTGCCTGCCTAGATCTGCTGCTCACTGCTGGATCAGCTGCACTGTGTTGTGGCCGAGCTCTTGCTGCTCCTCTCCACAGAGTCAGGAGACAGCAGGGAGAGGGCTGATCTATGATTCTGGAGCCAGAGGTCTGTGAAGCTGTATATGCTAATAGCAGAGCAGGGGGGATGCAAATGTTCCTATACCCCCTGCTTAGCATACAAATCTCCATGGACATCTCAAGCAACAACAAACAAACCCTGTCAGAACAGACACATTGTAGCTGTGAAGTGTGTTACTATAATCATGATGTGTCACTAATACAGCAGAGTAGGGAGGGATATGAACCGTTCACATGCCCCCCTGATCTGTTCTATTAGTATAGTCAAAGCTCCACAGACACATCATGATTATAGTAACACACTTCACTGCTGTCACATCCTACTGACCACAGATCAGCCTCATCTCTGCTCTCCTCAATCTGTGTAGAGAGCAGGAGGGAGCAGGCACACACAGGGTTAATCCAGGCAGCACAGCTACACAGACACAGAAGCCAGAGCCCTCCCCCTCCCTTCCCTACAGAAGCATACTGTGCAGGAGGGGCTCTGTGCTCAGACCTATATTGCGAAGCAGATGGGTCACCAGCACTGACAGCCAGTGAGATAAAAATCAACAGGTCGGCTGCTATAGTGATTTGAGAAGCTGATGCACTCCTACTACCAGGGATAACTCAAAATCAGTAGGACATTTGTAATGAACATATATTGCAAAGCTGCTTGTTTTTTAAAGATCTTTTAATTAAAACCTAATCATTGTAGTGAGACAACCCCCTTTAAGTTGCATTACCCTGGTCACATCTACCGTTTTGTTGTGATTAATGGCTAAAAATTGAAAATCTGCAAAAAACAGTGACATTTTTAAATTTCACCTCCACTTTGCTTTAATTCCTGGGAAACACCTAATGGGTTAATAAACTTTCTAAACGCTGTTTTGAATACTATAATGGATTTAGTTGCTTAGATTGAGTCATTTATGGGGGTATCTAACATACAGGCCCGTCAAAGCCACGTCAGAGCTGGACTGGTCCCTAAAAAAAATGTATACTGCAAATTTTCTTGAAAATGTGACAAATAGCTACTAAATTTCTAAGCCCCCTGAAGTTGTAAAAAAATAAAAGTACATTTAAAAAATTATGCCAACCTACAGTAGACATAGGGTAGATGCTTGAAGTTTGAAAATGGTAAATTTTTCAAATTTTTAATGATATTTTTTCATATTTTTCACAAATAAACAAGGATTTTTTGGTCCAAAACTTCCTACTAACTTATAGCACAATGTGTCACAAAAAAATAGTCTCTGAATCACATGGATAGGTAACAGTGTCAAAAAGTTATTCTCACATAAAGTGACACGTCAGATTTCAAAAATTGGGCACTGTCAGAACGGGCAAACCGGGCTGAGGTGGTAAGGGGTTAAGCAGTGAAATTTATAGGAGGTGTCTCCAAACGCCAATTGTTGGTTTTATTTTTTACTTTCAGAGAGTAATTCATGCACCTTGTGATAAGTTTGGCACAAATCACCATGACTCTTTTACTTCAAATGTATATAAAAAAATCTATGGTGACTGCCATAGCCATTGCCATTGAGGGAACAGGTAGGTAGGTTGATATTTAGCTTAATTTTTTAGTGTCTGGGAAGTGATTTTACTGCTCTAAGGGTGTTTTCACATGGAGCGTTTTTGACGCGTTTTTTGACTCGTTTTTGGACAAGTTTTTTGTGCAGAAAGGCACGGCAATTAATGCTTTACATTTCTGCACAAAAAACGCATCAAGAAACACGCCAAAAATGCACTAAAAATATTCAGTGTGAATACACCCTAACAATAGAATATTATATCCCTTAGTCCAAGATCACCATGTCCACAGATCTGTAGATATGCAGATAAAACCACTCAGTGGCCAAGAACTGCACGATTTTGCCAGTAATACTGGAAATTTACTGGCAACATGGGAACATAGCCTGCAACACATCGTGAAGCATATTATATTTAAGAATCGCATTTGCTTCAATGAACAGAATGTTGCATCCACATAAGCCAGTAAAGAGTTTATACAGGGCAGCACATTACTGACAGAGTGTAGATGTGATCATAAATCCAGAAAATTACCATGAATATGTGCTCTATAAACTTTCCGCCATGTCAGCCATAAAAAGGTGTCAGGAGGGTCAATGCTTTTATATGCTTGACTCTTTCTGATCATCAGATGGCAGCTTCCCTCTTTACTGCGTTTTATGTAACAGCTTATATTTGACATAATAAACCTATAAATCTAATTGGGTCGTAAATGCAACTAAGAAGTGCAGTCCTCAAAGCCTATCAAATACAACACAGAAAAAAGACCTAGGGACCAAACAATTAATGCAATTACTTTTATTGCAATATACTTAATTAAAACCACAACTGCAGCAGTGATCCAATACTAAATATAAAGTCAGTACAAAGATTGAAGTGTTCAACACTAAATAATGTATGTAACCTAGCAAACACATCTCCCTCTCCCAATCGAGAGAATGACATAATAAATGTCAATGCCCAATATATTAAGCACACAGTAGGAACCATTTTAGTGTATGCTGAGACATAAGAATATTATCAAGGCCCAATATGTGTCATTCAAGAAATCTCAAGAAAGAGCAGCTCCATTATAATAATAAAGTCACGTAGGTGATAGATACATGGCAGATCAGGTCAGAAATAGCAATTTAAAAGTGTTCTTACCTGACCTGAGTTCCCCTACTGCATTATGCCCTAAACATGTCATTCTTATGAATAATGTGCCCCATGCTATCATGCACACAAACATACAATGGGTCTTTGTTGTACTTAGCCATTGGAGGGCTCCCATAGAGATGCCTGGTAGTTTACTGCACCTTCACATACCTAAATTTCATACTTGCATTTTCTCTTGGATATATAGGGTAGAAACAAAAATCCTATCATGGTACATCCAATGTCATATTATGTTAACACGAAGAGTACCTGGTCTTTCTACGCTGCTGATTAACCACTACACCATGCTTTATAAAAGGTCTGGTACCCAATAGCCTGAAAAGTTGCAATGCTATTAATGCCAAGTGTACATTACAGATTGTCCAAATGAAATCATCATCATTTAATGTCCTAGAGTGCTGTATTTCTGTTGATGTTCTTTACTTGTAGTGTTCTGCTTTGGATTTGGGTTGATTAAATCGAATCTAAAAGATTAAATTCTGGTTGGCACAAATCGAATTTTGGCAAAAAAGTCAATCCAAAACATAAATTGAGGTTACAGATTTTTACGGGTTTTTTTTTAGAGGTTAACTTACCATTCTGCAAGGCTCCCGATGATGCATCAGCTCTGCAGAACAGTGAGTTAACCACTAAGATCATGTAAAAATCCAAACTTGGGGATAGAGATAGGAAAAAGGTAATAAAATATTTGGGTTTGATATGTCCAAAACCCAATATTTTTCAAGTGGACCTGAGGAAACAAAAACAGGGACCGACTCAAGCAACATCATTTACCTGTATAAGATACCTACGGGCAGCATGGGATACAAAATGTGCATCCAGATACAAGTAACCAGTTGGAAGTGGGCTGCTACCATATTCATATCCTATAGAAAGAGTGTCTGCAACAATGGTTCTCTGCTGAGTCCATGGTGCATAAATTTAATACTAAAATTTGCACATTAGTTACACATGCACATACAGAGAGGATGTTTTCATTGCATATTTCAACCAGCATACAGATCAATAACATCTTATTTTTTGTAGCTGCAGTTCAAAAAAATTGTTTTTTATATTCTAAATTGTGATGTATTATAGATTAGGAAGTTTGAAAACTCGAGGTTTTTGGCAAGTCTTACTGATTAGAAAGTATATATCACCTCTTGATATTTTTCCTTGAATATTTTTCCTCCTTTTCTACATAAATACGATGATTTAAGAGACAACACCATTCCCAGTCAGCACACAAGAAGCATAAAATGGGAGCAGAGTGTAAATATCATGAATAAAAATGATAGGCTCCAGACCGTTAGGGAATCAACTAAAATTTACATCTCGTAAAACCAGTTTTTTATTAAACCTTGACACACTCAGATCTATAAAAGGAACAACTCTCATTTCCCTGACACATAATATATTTGATATCAGTAATTGAACTGCAATGCTCACAAAAGGAAGCACAGCTGCTACAATAACGTATTATTTGATGCATGAGTGTTGATGTTAAAATAGAAAAGATTACAGTATGTCAGAGATTACAGTACGCTACAGATTATATATACATAAATTGACCACTAAATTACAGCCCTTGTCCTGCTTAGTGTTTACATCCCTCTGTCCATCTCCAGTACCTCTATATTACAGCGATCACAATATTGCTCAGGCTCAGACTGGCCCACAAGGGAACAGTGGAACTCTCTGGTGGGCCCCTTAGCATGGCAGACTTGGAATTTCTTTTAGGCAAGGTTCACACGGCTTATTAAAACCGTAATCGCGAGCCGGATTTCACTCGCAATTACGGCTTGAATAAGGGGCGGGATGGGGCGGGGGCGCGGCGTAAATAATGTGCATGTCATTTTCTTCCCCCGCGGCGGATTCGCCGAGTGGGGAGGAGCGACGGAATCCCCAGTTCTCTATGAGAACTGTGGATTACCGCAGTTACTGTGACGGATTGGAGCCGTACTGCAGCGCAAATCCGGCTCCAATCCGCGCACAAATAAGCCGTGTGAACACGGCCTTAGGGTATGTTCACACATACATTACAGGGCATACTGTATGCGCAGCAATACGCCGGGTGTTTTAGAAGCAGGAGCTGGCCAGCAGCACACGTTGTGAAAGTACCTCCCCTTAGGGCCCCAAGAAACCAATATCTATAAAAATGTTGGATAAGTGTGGGAGCATTGACGTTTTCTTGTGGCTCCCAGGATCTCTCCTCAGGACCGATGATATAATAGGTTTCCCCTCTGGAACGCTTCATATCCTACACCTCATAGGTATCTTCGGAATTGGGAGGTGTTGCAGGGGAACCCACCTTGTGCGAATACCAACTGAGGCAGACGAGGGTGCTGTCCAAACACTAAGTAGAAAGTAGAGTTCCCGGAGGATTCATTAGGATGGTTATTATAGGTGAATTCTGCCCAGGCAGCAGAGACACCCAGTCATCTTGCCGAGTGGAGGCAAATTGGCACAGATAATTCACCAGGATCTGGTTGACTCGTTCCACTTGACCATTGGACTAAGGATGGTATTTCGATGAAAAATCTAGTTTGATGTGCAGAAGAGATCACAAGGCATGCCACAAGCGAGAGGTGAACTGAACTCCTCTTTCTGAAATGATGTTATAAAGCATCCTGTGCAAAAGAAAGTTATGTTGCAAGATCAAGGTGGCAAACTGTGGTGCTGAAGGAAGACCAGGAAGAGCTGTAAAATGCGCCATTTTGGAAAAACAGTCCACAACAATCCAGATAACCAAACATCCAGCGGAGGGTGTGAGGGCGGTTACAAATTCCATCATGACATGGGTCCATGGTACTTCTGGCAACGGTAGAGGCAACAGGAATCCAGCGGGTCATAGACTCTTATTCCAGGCACAGTTGGAATAGGTAGCCACAAAGTCTTTGACGTCTTGTGCGAGGGAGGGCCACCAAGTCAATGGTCTTGCAGTATCCTGCATAACCGGCAAGACAGAATTAGTTTTCTTAGGCAAGGACAAGATGGTCAGGGGGAATGTGGTGTTAAGGATCAGGCGTCACATCCGCAGCATCCGAGGCTCTGGATAGTGCGTCAGTCTTATTTTTCTTGGCAGCTGGATGGAAATGAAGATTAAAATTTAAACAGCAGAAAAGTTGGACCAACAGGCCTGACGAGGGTTCAAACAATGAACCATCTGCATATAAAGAAGATTCTTATGGTCTGTATAGATAGTTACAGGATAAGGAGTGCCCTCTAAGGCCAGTTTAATGGCCAGGAGCAACCTTTCCCCGATAGCATAGTTCTTCTCAGCTAGAGAGAAGGTTCTGGAAAAGAACCCGCAGGTAAGGAGTTTGTTCTTGTTGGATTTCTGCAAGAGACCGGCTCCGGCACTGATTGAGGATGCATCAACCTCTAACAAGAATGGTTTCTCAGTGTCCAGGCAGTAGAGCACCGGAGTGGAGGTGAAGGCGGTAAAAGCCTCTTCAGCTTCAGAGATCCAAAGACAAGGGTTGTTGCTTTTTCTTAATTAGAAAGATGATAGGAGCCATGAGAGTGGAGAAATGTGGAATAAATTGGCGTAATTAGCAAAGTCAGTGAACCGTTGAACCACCTGGAGACCAACGGGACATGACCAATTAAACACCGCAGTTAATTTTTCTGGGTCTATCTGGAGACCTTGTACAGAGACAATATATTCCAGGAATGGCAGACTGGAACACTTAAATAAACACTTCTCCAGCTTGGCGTAGAGATGGTTGCACCGGAGATGAGTGAGAACCAGGCGAACATGGGTCCAATGAGATTTGCGATCCGGGGAGTAGACCAGGATGTCATCTAGATAAACCAGAACACAGCTTTATGGAAGATCCTGAAATATGTCGTACACAAACTCTTGAAACACGACCAGGGCGTTACAGAGACCAAACGGCATGACCAGATATTCAAAATGGCTGTCACGGATGTTAAATGCGGTCATCCATTCATCCCCCTGGGAAAGTAGATGAGACTGCAGGCTCCCTGGAAGTTGGGATAGGAGAAAACTGTGCCCCCCCCCCCCCCCCCTGGATT
This sequence comes from Phyllomedusa bahiana, assembly GCA_025379985.1. Taxonomy (NCBI): domain Eukaryota; kingdom Metazoa; phylum Chordata; class Amphibia; order Anura; family Hylidae; genus Phyllomedusa; species Phyllomedusa bahiana. The sequence goes on along the minus strand of JAODAL010001054.1, from coordinate 61,329 downwards.
CTATCAAAGAATTATGAAATTAGCGGCAGTGGGTAGCGGTTCTTGATGGTGATCTTGTTCAGACCCCGATAGTCAATGCAAGGCCGCAAGGACCCATCCTTCTTCTCGACGAAGAAGAACCAAGCTCCCATGGGAGAGGATGATTTGTGGATTAAGCCCCTAGCCAAATTCTCCTGAATGTATGCCGACATGAACTCAGATTTAGGTCGTGACAGCAGATATACCCAACCACGAGGAGGGAAGGTGCCATGCTGGAGTTTGATTGGACAATCATAAGGCCAGTGTGGCGGTAGAGACTCAGCTTGCTTCTTGTAAAAGACGTCCAGGGGGCACAGGAGCAGCTGGACGAAGTGTCGAGGCACCCACTAGATGGGAAGGACGTGAATACGAGATGCAAGAGGAATGGCACCAGTTGCTCCAGCATGTGACTACACCAGAATTCCAGTCAAGGTTCAGAATGTGCCTAAGTAACCAGGGGAGGCCTAGAGAAGCGTACTAGATGAGTAAGGAAGTACGAGTAACAAAATCTGTTCCTGGTGCAGGACCCCAATGCACAAAGTGAGCGGCTGGGTATGATGCCGGATGGTACAGGAAAGAACCTGCCCATTCACTGAAGAGATGGAGTGAGGCTGAGCCAGAGGAACCACGGGCAGATGGAATTTGGAGACCACGTCCTGGTTCCTCAAATACTCTACGAAAGGCTGCCAGGAAAAGTGGCAAGTTGGTGGTCACCGGATCCCCTCGTTCCCACAGGGGAGTAACCCAGGCCAGCGCTTCACCAGATAGCAGAGAGATGATGAAGGCCACCATGACCTGATCCGTAGCGAACTGGGGGACTAGGACCTCAAAGTGAATTACTTATTCAGAAATCCTCAGCAGTGAGGAGTGTGTGGGCAGAGGCAGGTGCAGAGAGGAGCTGGAGCCTCAGGGAGTAAAGCCGCTAGGCTCTGTAGTATCACGAACAGCTGTTCTTGATGAGTGCCTGCCAAGAGACTCTCTTTGTTGGCGAAGGAGCTTCGGAGGGATCCATGGGCCAGCTGTTCCGTCATGCAACTCAGATGAGAGGATGGTGGATCCACTGGTCACTGCATAGAGTTGGCGAAGCCTAAGCCGAGGAGCGGAGTCTAAGGGGCCCTTGTCTTCACTGGAATCCACCGCAAAGCAGGAAGGGCTTTGCTGCAGGGAACCACCAGGTCGCTACCCCCGATACAGGTCCTAGTGGTGACAGCCTAAGTTGGAGTTGGGCTGGAATGCAGAGTAGCAAGGTGGATGGACAGGCAGGCAGGCAGGCATGAACAGGAACCATGCCAGCGGACGATGGTCAGACAGGCCAGGGTAGGAAAGTAATACAATAGTAGTGCAGAGAAGGTATGCTACGGAATGCACAAGGACCATCTCTAAGAAACAGATACCAACTACTGGCGTGGACGGCAGGAAGAGGAATCCCTAAAAAGCTCCTGCCCAAAGGCCATTGGTAGAGGAAGAAAACCTGTTGCGCGCTGGCTCTTTAAATCCAGAAGATTGGTGCGCATGTGCCCTAGTGGCCGGTAGAGGAAAGTGCATCTCGAAGCAGGAGGGAGCAGAGATGTGCGCAGGACCGGGAGAGTATAGACGCCGCACGAGGAGAGCTTAGAGCCAGAGACCCTGACCACGGCACGAGACACTGCAGTAGCCAGAAGGCAAGCGTGGCCGAGGTCCGGGTGGTGGGCTACGGCACGCGCTGTGACAATCACAAACCCCTCTACACGCATGTAAGTTGCCATGTACAGGCTTGTCCACCACAACCTCTTTTGTGGCACATCGTATTACTCATGGATACCTAATCTTCACACAGCTTAGAGAAGAGTTTTGCCTGAAATGTTGCTAATCACATGATGGTGTCTTCTTCTTGTGATATGAACAATCCTAAATTCCCTAATACTTGAATGCTTACCATAAACTAGATTGCTGAATCTTCTTCTGTATTTATTGAACAGAATGACACTACAATAATAAATGTCAGGTAGGCACAGAATTCAGTACCTTCTTAGTGCTGTTTGATATTTATTTCCCTTTTACTGTGCTTTTCCATGCTTTTTTTATGCCCATTTGCCATCCATTTCCACATCACTGTCTTTCTAGGGTATTCAAGGGGTAATAAAAAGCACAGAGAGGGCACTGTAAAAAGTGCACTAACGGGGCAATAAATGACAACTCGGTGCAGAATTAATTACAAAATTGCCATTTATTGCCCTTAAGGTTTCATTCATATTACGAAAAAGTCATATATGCAGTTGTCTTAGGTCAGGTCATAGTTTGCTGTTACTAGGTGTTGCTTCTGGACTCATCTTTCAGAAAGTGATAAAAAGACCAAGCCTATCCACATGGACAGCAGTTTTAATGACTTTTTCTAGGATATGAAGAAAGCTTCCTGGAAAAGCATGTGTCCTGGGGAAACAGAAAAAAAACATAAAACAAAAGCACCAAATGCCTTTACTAAACGCCAAAAGAAGTTGGGGCATTAAGGGACAATTTTACACAGGGCACCGTGTAGTTTAAGGCCAGCCTTGATTGTAAGCACTGGTCTGAGCTTAAAGGGGTGTTATCATTTCATTAAATGGTCTTCAGAATAAGGGGACAGTGAAAACAAGCAACTTTGCAATTGGATGTCATTAGCAAAGCTGCCTTGTTCTCACAGTGTCCCTTATCTTGTGTTTTTATTTACACTGATATCCAGTGTGGGTCTAATCCCTCCTGATCCCTCCTCCTTGCAATTCACTAGCTGAGAGCTCATTTACATTCTGTACAGCCCCCGGGTCGATTTTCACGGAGCTGTGTCTCTGACTCAGAGTTAGGGGCCGTAGCATTTTCATTTTATACAGGCAGAAGAAACAGAATTACACTGAAGGGCTTAGACAATCAGGAAATAGCACAATTGTATCGATTCCTGCCTGACTCAGAGTTAGGGGCTGTAGCATTTTCTGTCTCCACACCTAGCAGAAACAGACTGCAGCAGATTGTACAATGAGAAAACATGATAGTTTTGTCCCTGTGCCTAACTCTCCTGCATAGACGCAGATCTGTGCCGTTCTTAGAAAGCTGTAATACATCTCCAGCTGTGAGAGATCAGTGCTCAGTCTAGATTGAATGCAGCCTGTGGTATGTATACAGCTCTTATAAAATAAGACTGCATAGAGAGAGACACAGTGATATGTGGACTCAGAGGGGAGGGGATAGTGGGGGAGTCTCAGGCCCGCCGTGAAGGCGGGATGATGTCATCCAGCTGGGAGGGGAAGAAACGCCCCTGCATTCACAGAGCTGAGAAGCTAAGAGCAGTGTGAATCAGCCGAAGTAAGGAAGCGATACATCCCCTTTAAGTGAACAGGGTCTCCTGATTCCCTGAGCTAACACATAGGCTTGTGTAAAGCTCTTCCATTGCTGCGCCCCCAACAGAACCATGAGAGATGATAGGGAATGCAGAGGAGATTTAATAGGAAATACAGTGTCCATATTGGTTCTCATTGAGAGCTAGGAGCTGTGATTGCAGATGAAATCAGCTTAGGAGACAGCTAGAAATATCTAGTGACACGCCAATATGGCCATAACTGATGCAGTTAGATGCAAGTACAGGTGCAGGGGCAATGTTCACCAGCTCTGGTGTCTTACTCCACCAGCTGTGACAAGCTGGGCACTAGCAATGGAAAAGTTTCCATCACCATTGCAAGTTATTACTATATCATGGGTAGTGTTGAGCGATTACGTTGGCCATCGACATCTGTCGATGGTCGATAGTCGACAATCATCGACATGATAGTCGATAGTAGATTATGAGCGATGACCATTAAAGTCTATGGGAGAGCAACAACACCTTCATTCTTACACCCAAACAGGGCTGGAGAAGCTGGAATTAACATCCACAACAGTCAAATGGATACCTGCTACATCTTAGGCAACACACTTAGGTTATAAAAGCCACAGAAAAAAAAATCACACACCATTCACTATCCCTGTCTTGTACCACAGCATGACCCTTAAACCTGCATCACCCACAAATTAAAAAGTGCCAGAAGGCAGTATGATTTGAACCATCATTTTTACTTGAACTGGACATTGAATATCCCTGTCCTGGAACGCAGCATAAGCCCCAAACCTGCATGACCCCCAGATTTAAAAGTGCCGGAAAAAGGAGTCTTTCAAGCACCATTTTAGTTGAACTGGACATTGACTATACATGTCGTGGGCTACAGCATGAGCCCCAAACCTGCATGACCCCCAGATTCAAAAGTGCCGGGAAAAGGAGGGCTTTCAACCACCATTTTAGTTTCACTTGGACATTGACTATACCTGTCCTGGGCCACAGCATGAGCCCCAAACCTGTATGACCCCCACATTTAAAAAGTGCCGGAAAAAGGAGTCTTTCAATCACCATTTTAGTTGAACTGGACATTGACTATATCTGTCCTGGACCGCAGTATGACCATTAAACCTGTCTGACCCCCAAATTAAAAAAGTGCCGGGAAAAGGAGTCTTTGAACCACCATTTTAGTTTAACTGGACATTAACTATAGCTGTCCTGTACCGCAGAATGACCATTAAACCTGTCTGACCCACAGATTAAATAGTGCCGGAATTAGGAGTCTTTCAACCACCATTTTAGTTTCAAATGGACATATACTGTCCCTGTCCTGGGTAGTGCTTGCCCTCCGTATGAGTGCGGACCAATTGAGCTTCACTTGGAAATACTGGTTTGGGTTAACACTCCTGTTCCACCCAGTGCCCTTTTTCTTGGCATTCTTTTTCTCATTTTAATCAACGTGCTGGGGGAAATTGTGTCTGTACTTTGTTCTCTGTCCGTGTTTCCATACCCCAATGTCCCTGAAAAAACCTACATCTGGCCCAATTTTTTCCTGAAACCTCCCTTTGTACAATTCAGGGGAAATTTTTTTTTACCAGCTTTTTTGTACTTTGCAAGTTTTTTAGTGGGTTTTAATTCTAAAAAACCCACTTTTTTTTAAAATAGGATGGAACCCCCCCAGGGCCTTTTTTTTCCCTTTTTTTTTTAAAATTGTATTTAAAGGGGGTTGTCTCAATACAGGGATTGAAAGCAAATTTTTAAAGATCTTGCAAAACAAGTCTTTTTTTTGTAATATTTCCATTAACAGTGCCCCTACCTATTCCTTTTTTTTCGGGACGCACCTTTTTTCCCCCCTTGGGAGCCCCCTTTTGAAAATTGTGAAGAAACCAAATGTCTTTTTAAAACCCACATTTTTTTTAATAGGACCTTTTGGGTATAGCGCATTTCAAAGCAAAATGCCCCCCAAAAATTTTTCAAAGCTTTTTGGCCCCTTTTAGCCACTTTGGTTTTAATTTGGGTGAAGAAAAAATTTTGCCCTGTTTAGAAAAAAAATTTTTTTAAAATGGGACCTTTATTGATGCGCATTTCAAGCGAAACCCCCAAAAAATTTAAAAAAAATGACTTTTTTCAGCCACTATTAAAAATTGTGAGGGGGGAAAAAAAGGCACTTAAAAAAACCCAACATTTCTTTTTTCCCAAAAGGGGCCCTTTGATTATTGCTGTATCTCACAGCTACATGCCCCCAAAAAAAAAAACAGTAAAAAACAAAAAAAAACAAAAGAAAAAACAAAAAAAAAAAATTAAAAAATATGACTTCTCACCACTTTTAAAAAAATTGTGAGGGAAAAAATGCCACTTAAAAGCCACATTTCTTTTCCCAAAGGCCCTTTAATTTATGCTGAAATCTAACGGGCAACATGCCCCAAAAAACCATTGACAATGCAAAAATTTTTCAAAAAGTTTAAAAGTGATTAAATGGAATCCCGGTGTTGCCCCAAAAACCCTTTGCTGTTTTTTCCAGTCTCCTAACAGAAAAAACCGGGAAAAAAACAAACTGTTGGGAAAAGAGAATAAAAATTGCAGTAAAAAAAATGATCTTTTTTAAAAAAAAATTTTTTTCAAGGGGGACCATTTCTTTTTTAAAAGAGGAAGGGTGAAGAAAGACCGGCATCTAACCCGGGCCCCTCGGAAAATTGGGGCCACAACACATCAGGATCCCATGCCGGGATTTCATTTTTGATAAATTTTTCAAAGACCCTTTTTTATCTGTGGTAACCCGGGAAAGCGTTTTTGTTGTAATGACCCCCCAATGTGAGGGAAGGGTTTTCCGCTCAGAATGACACTGGGGGCGGGGCGGGAAACAACACCTCTATGGGTGGCGAGCAAACTCGGGCCCCTTCGTCCAAATTTTGGATCCCAAAAGGGACTATTGGGCCCGGGAAACATACAAAAAAAATTGGTTTTTGAGACGCAGTTTTTAGTCGTCCCCCATGATTTTAAAGAGGGTTTCCCTGTGTGTTGGATTTTGGTTGCCCTGCATTGCATGCTTGGTGAGGTGGTAAACAAAGATTGCCAAAGGTCCCCCTTTTTTTTTTTTTAGGCTTTTTTTGCCACCCTTTCCCTGCTCCCTTCCCTGCCCTACGGCTACTTGGCACTTTTACTGCTGCACGTCGCTGTGTTTTCCCCCGGTGACTTTTGGGGGGAACGTGAAGCAGACGCAACCGTTTCCCTTCAGTTGATCAACCCCAAAATTGTCCCCCTTTTTCCTGCATTATACCTCCTTTTTTGGGGGGGTTTGGAAAGGGGGAAATCCCTTTTTTTTGGGTTTTTACCGGGGATCCGGGGAGGGGGGCCCACCCAGAAACCCTGTTTTTTTCTTTTTTGAATGGCCTTTTTTGCGAGGATCATGTTGGGGGAAAAAATGGAGCATCCAAGCATAAATGTGAGAGACGGAGCCTTTTTTTTTTTTTCCCAAGCCTGGGGGGTTCGAGGGGCCTAGCAAACTGATCTTCCCATTTTCTCCCCCCACCTAAAAATTCACGCCAACCTCTTTCCAAGGCGGGGAACGTGGGGAAACCCATGGGTTTGCCCTTGGGAATCCCTCCTCCCCCCTGCTCCGCTCCCTTTCCGGCACAGCTTAAAACAAACCCCTTATTGCCTGAGTTGATGCCCCCCTAAAAGAGGGGATCCCGCCACCTTGCACTAGCTCTGGCCCCCAAAACCACTCCCTTTTAAAATTAAAAAAAAAAAGAAACCGTTTTTTTTTTTTTTGGGAAATTATTTTGTGAAACGTCGGCCTTGGGGATTTGATGGAGAAAAGGCTGGGTGTCCGTCCCCCCCCTTTATCCTTTTCCGTCCCCCTTTCGCTGGCGGGAAAACCTTTTGTTTTTCAGAGGGGCCCAAACGATTTTCCCAAAATTTAAAAGATCACCACTTTTGTTTATGCTGACAAGGGCATTGCCCCGCACTGCCCTTTTTTGGGTGGCTTTTTTAAAAAATGGAAAGGGGTTTGGGGGGCGGGAGCTTTTTCACCTGCCTCCATTTTCTCGGGGGGCTCAACCCCCCCCCGAGGTCCGCACCGTTTGTTTTGTAAGGCCATGTGTCATTTCCCGTATTTCCCGTTTTTGGCTTTGGGTGCTGCTCCCAACAATCGCTGGAGCATGTGGGGGGTGGAATTTCCAGCGTGTTGCCACATCAAAATGGGGCCCTTTTTGACGGGGGGCCGAGTTTGACGCTGCAACGCAGCCGGGGGCGGATAAAAGCAGGGTGCAAACCCGGCGGAATGCTTCATTAGACTTGGGACCCTTCCTGAGCAGGAAAGCCCAACCCCGGGTAGCTTTTTTAAAAAATTTCGGGGACGACAAGGTTTTCATGCATGTCCCCAGGAAAGGGGAAATGGGGCTCCAGCCTCCCGGGATTTTAAAGGGAGGGCCCACAGATTTCCCCCCTTTTTATCGCACACCACCTTGCCTGGCCCCAAGGGTTTTGGGCACCCAGCCACGCTCGGACTCGTTGCGGGGGGGAGCCGCCCCACACTCCTGACCTGTGTGGGGAGGGTCCCCAAAGGGACAGATTTTTTTTCAACAGGGTTTTCCGGGGTTTTTGGGCAGTGTTTCCACCAGAGGCCCTTTTGGGTAAAAGAACCGTGCACCACCCCCTTGCGGTTTTAAAGAGCGGTGCGCCGGGGCCTTTGAACCCCAAACCGTCACCCCCAGAGCCCCATCCACCCGGTCAACCCAGTAAAGCTTTCCAGAAAATAGGGGCCCTTTGGGCCCGGGGTGCTTAATCCATTTGTCCTTGGTCGGGAGGGGATTTTTCCGGCCACGGGGTTTTTGCAGACAACGCGCTTAAAAAATTTTAGATGACATTTGGGGGCCCCCCGGGGGCGGGGCCCGGCTTTTCTGCTAAAGGAAATGGCCCTGGGCGTCCGGCATCTGGTATTGGGGGCAGGGGAAAGGGCCCTGACGTGGCGGAACCCTTTTGTGTCCACCAGGGGCCGGGAAAAGGGAAATTTTTCCCAAAGGGCCCAAAAACCTGGCAATGCCGACATTCGGGGTTTTTTGGGTGGGTTTGGGTTTAAAATTTTTTTTCTTCTGGGTCCCCAAACCTTTTGGGGGGAAGGGGAAAAAAGGCTGGCTGCTAGAACCTGGCCGCTGGGACCGGGGGGTGCAGGTCGTCAAAAATTTGGGGGGAAGGGAGAAGGGGAAGGGAGGGTTTTCTGGTGGGTGGGGGTAAATCGGGCGGGCGGGGGGAGGCTGAAGCCGGGGGGGGGTGATCCCTGATCATGACCCCTGAGAGAAATGGGCAGCTGGGGGAAAGCTTTGGGGGGGGCGGAGGGGGAGGAGGCCCAGACCCCCGGGGGGTGTGACAGTGGTTGGAGGCCCCGGGGCGCGGGGCCTGGCCTTTTTTTTGGGCCCAAATTTTTTGCCTCCCTTTAAAATCAGCATTTTGCTGATGGGTGACAAAACAAAGTTTGGGGTGGTTAACCACCTAAGGGTTTTTTTTTTTCCTCTACTTATGCGTTTACGGCAAAAAAGGGTTGGCATTTAAAAGAACCCTTTGCTGTGGGTGAAAACAAAAAGATTTTCTAAAAAAAGGCCCAGGCAAAAAGAGGGGGTCCTGGACCTTTTTTTACGGCGATAAGCAGGACGGGGTTTGCGCTGACCGGGGGGGGGGGGGGGGGCTGGCGGAAAAAATCAGCGGACTTTGCGACCCGCCCTCCCTTTTTTGAGGCGGGGAAACCCCTACTGACACTACCCCATCGTCTTCCTCCTCGTCCAGTGATTTTAAGTCTTGGGGAAGCAAGTTCTGCTGAAAAAAGGGCCAACCCTTGGAACCGCAAAGTGTCAAAACCCTTTTATCCCAAAACAGGTGACTTTGGGGTCCGGGCATTCCCGCATCCAGGAGTTCGGGGGTACAAACCCAAAAGGGGACTGCAAGGCGTTTGCCGACAGCCCGGGATTTTTGCCGGGTTGGGCCGGGTTCCTTCTCCTCCTCTGGGTGGCATCAGTAACTGGGGTCAGAGCGAGAAAATCATCCTTTTTGGCTTTGATTTTTTAAACATGCCTTTGAGCCAAACCGCATTTTGTCATCAAAGAGGTCTTCAGAAAAGGTTTATCACAGTGGGGGGAAAACAGGTTTTTGACATTTGGGCTGTTCATTTTGGACGGTGCGGTGATGCGATGACGACATTTGGGGCCCGGGGACGGGAGGGAGGGGGTAAATGCTGGATGCAGGTTGCATTAACCCTGAAGGACGTTTTGCGAGTTTTCGTTATAAATTTCCGGGCCCTGACCCAGCGATGACGGGTGGGGTCCTGCAACGGACGACCCCGTGGCATGCATTTTGTCGAGCAGGGGGAAGGAGCCCCTTTTTGTACCTCTACCCCCAATGCCTACCCTCCTCTTTCCGCTTACCACCTGAATTTCGCTCCATGTTTGAAATATAAAAATTTTTGGAAGGGATGGAGAGTTTTTTGGAAAAATTTTCTTATTAAAAGACGGAAAATACGTATTCTCAAATCCCCCAAATCAAAACAAAATTTTGGATTTTAAATTAAATGAAAGTAGTCATCAAAAAAGCTGGGCCGCCCAAATGAAAAACCGTATCTAAAAGTATTTGGATAATAAAAGGATTTTTGGACCTATCAATTTACCTTGGTGATACAAAAAATTTTGGGATTCAAATTTAACGCAAAGTGATCTATAAAAAAAAGGGCCCGCCCAAAGTGAAAAAACCCTATCGAAATGTATTGGGTAATAAAGGTATTTTTGGCACCTATCAATTTACCTGGGTACTACAAAATTTGCTGTATTCAAATTTAAATGCAAAGTATCATCAAAAAATGGCCGCGCCAAAAATGAAAAAAACATTTGAAATGTTTTTTGGATAATACAAGGTATTTTTGGCACCTTCAATTCACCTGTGGTGCTAAAAAAATTGCTGTATTCCATTTAATGCAAGGTCCCCTCAATGAAAAAAGCTGTAGTGCGCCAAGTGAAAAAAACGTATCTAAAATTTTTTGGATAATAAAGGTTTTTTTGGGCCCCTTTTCATTCCCCTTGGTGTACAAAATGCGTATTACATTTAAGTGCAAGGTGCCTCAATGAAAAAGCTGTAGTGTGCCAAAAGAAAAAAAAACCACGTATCTGTAATGTATTGGATAATAAAAGGTATTTTTGGCACCTATCAATTCACCTGTGGAAAAACTACAAAATTGGGGGATTCAAATTTAAACTGAAAGGGGCCTATCAAAAAATCTGGATGGGAAAAATGCAAAAAACACGTATGAAATTATTCGGAAAATAAAAGGTATTTTTTGGACCTATCAATTCACCTGTGGAAAACTACACAATTGCTGGATCAATTTAAACTGCAAGGTGGCTCTATAAACAAATCTGGACTGGGAAAAAGTGCAAAAAACATGTATCTGAAATGATTGGGATAATAAAAGGTATTTTTTGGCATATCAATTCACCTGGGGTACTACACAATTGCTGGTTTCAAATTTAACTGAAAGGTGGCTCTATAACAAATCGGACGGGGAATAAGTGCAAAAAACACGTATCTGTAATTATTGCATAATCAAGGTTTTTTTGGCACCTAAAAACCGTGTGATAAAAAAATTGCGGTTTTTCTAATTTAACTGCAAGGTGGTTTATATGAACAAAGGTGGAATGGGCAAAATTGAAAAGAACCACCTATCTGAAATGTATACTGATAATTAAAGTGGAGTTTTGCACCTAACAAAGAGACATGCAGTTACTAGAAAAGATGTGTATCCTAATATAAGTTCAGGCTGCCCAATATCCAGGAAATATTTCAATAGAAAACTTGTTAATAATAAAGCTATTGCAGTGCAATGTCTACACTAAGTCTTGGTGAACTTTATCCAGTATTCTTTTATAGTGCTTGTTGTGTTCGCCCGCGGGGGCCCCCCCTCCGCCCCCCCCCGTGACTTTACAGCGGTAGATGCTCCTTTAAAATTCTCTACCTAACTACATAAAATTTTCCCAATCTCTGATCAAACTAAATTGTTAGGATCACAGCTAACAGTAGAGCTTTCTCTGTGAAAAATAGTTAATTTCGCTGAGCTGTTTGGACACAAGCAGAGCGCACGTCCTTCTGCTCTGAGACGTTTGAGAGACACTGATCATGAACAGGAAGGCTGTTCTATGTAATACGAGGTCTTTGTGATTTTTCCTCAATCGCAACCATACACATCCCAGTCATGACGTCGCACACACATCTCCCCCTGCTCTAGTCTGTAAGCTGATGTGCGGGCCGCCAAAATGACAGGAAGCGCCGAAAAATGGCACGATCTTAATAGATGATGCACAGATTTTAACCTAAATTATCACATGATCTAAAAATTTCGATCAACATGAAAACTGTGACATTTTCAACTTTGTCGATAATAATCGCTCAACACTAATCATGGGCACAAAACAGAAGAAGGGGGTACCGCAGTCATTCTGAAGTGAGTGGGTGCTCAGTGAAAAGGCTAAAAACCACTCAATATATAAGGAAAACCCCATGGCACACTTGTTAGTTTAGATACACAAAATGAGTTTCTTTATTTCAAAGTAGTACAGAAAAAAATTATGAGTAGGAACTCTCCATGCAAGAAGCAATCTTGATTATCAGTGTTCCCACAGTACATATGACAATTCGGCCTTGGTAGGCCTTCATCTGAAAGGACCTACCGTATTTTTCGGACTATAAGATCCACCGGACCATAAAATGCACCTAGGTTTTAGAGGAGGAAAATAATGAACCCATGTCCTCTCACCTTGTCCAGTCCTTTTTCCCCGTGTCCTCTCTGCAAAAACTACAGCCCATAACCCTCCTTTCCACGGGATCTTTCCATTTCGTTTAAACATGCTGCTTAACCCCTTTAAAACCCATTTGGGGACCTGTACTGCGTGCAATTACCGACCAGTCTCCAACCTCCCCTTCAGCCTAAACTTCTGGACCCCTTGGTCTACTCTCCCTAATCGCATCTTTTGCTAACTCTCTTCTTGCCTCTGAAATCAGGTTTCTGACTTTACACCCCACAAAAAATGTTTGGGCAAAGTCCCCAATGATCCCTCATGCAAAAATCTCAGGGCAAATCGGGGGCGTCGTGGCAGATTCATTCGGGACGACCCCCGAATGAATCGCCTGTGCCCGAGTTCGCGGCCCCGGGCCCTCCCGTGGGGGACCCTTCCTGTTGGCGGGCAGCGCCCCCGATGTCTTGATGCGGGGCCCGTTTCACAGCACCCGCGCAGCAGAGTGGGGGAGGAGGAGGACGGATGTTTCCCGTCCTGTTCCCCCCCTGTATGTAGGGTGTCACCGAGCGCCGTCTACACCTGAGGTCGCAGGGGGGGGGGGGGGGTGGGTTTGGGGTTGGGAGGGGGTGGGCGAGACGGGTAAGCGCGGATGAACACGTCCCTTTTACCGCTCTCAACGGGACCAGGCGCGCGGACGGGCCTCATTAGGGAAGGGAGGTTTTTTTTTTTTTATTTTTTTTAGGAAAAGGGGGGAAACACTGGCTACAAGGGGGACAAGACACTGGGTACAAGGGGGGGCAAAACATGCTACAAGGGGGGCAAGACATGGCTAAAGGGGGGCAAGACATGGTAAAAGGGGGCAAGACATGGTACAAGGGACAAGACACTGGCTACAGGGGAGCAAACACTGGCTAAAAGGGGGCAAACACTGCTACAAGGGGAGCAAAACATGGCTACAAGGGGCAAAACACTGGCTACAAGGGGCAAAATGGCTACAAGAGGAAAACACTGGCTACAAAAGGGGCAAGACCTGGTAAAGGGGGGGAGACACTGGCTACAAGGGGGCAAGACACTGGATACAAGGGGGCAAAAATGGCAAAGGGGGGAAGACCAGGCTACAAGGGGGCAAGAACCGGTACAGGGGGCAAGACATGGTACAAGGGGGGCAAGACACGGCTACAAGGGAGACAAGACACGGCTACAAGGGGGGGCAAAACCTGGCTACAAAAGGGGGGCAAGACATGGGTACAAGGGGGCAAGACACGGTACAAGGGGCAAACACTGGCTACAAGGGGGGAAAGGGCACTGGCTACCAAGGGGGGGAAGACATGGTAAAGGGGGGAAAGGGGCATGGCTCAAGGGGAAAGCACTGGTCAAAGGGGGAAGCACGGCTACAAGGGGGGAAGACATGGCTACAAGGGGGGCAAGACACTGGCTAAAGGGGGACAAGGGCAGGTACAAGGGGGAAAGACACTGGCTACAAGGGGGCAAAGACTGGCTACAAAGGGGGGGAAGACACTGGCTACCCGGGGGCAAGACACTGGCTACGGGGGGCAGGGCAAGACACTGGCTACAAGGGGGGCAAACAAGACGGCTACAAGGGGGGCAAGCAAATGGACAAGGGGGGCAGACTGGTACAAAGGGGGAGACATGGCTACAGGGGGGAGGGCAAGACATGGTAAAGGGGGCAAACACTGGCTACAAGGGGCAAAACACGGCTAAAGGGGGGAAGACATGGCTACAAGGGGGGAAAAACATGGTCAAGGGGGGGAAAACAGGCTACAAGGGGGGGAAACACTGGCTACAAGGGGGCAAAAACCTGGCTACAAGGGGGGGGGGCAAGACATGGCTACAAGGGGCAGACAAAATTGGGTACAAGGGGGGCAAAACACTGGCACAAGGGGGGGCAAGACAAGACTGGCTACAAGGGGGAAGACATGGGGTAAAGGGGGCAGGGGGAAACATGGTCAAGGGGCACTACCTGGCTACAAGGGGGCAAGACATGGCTACAAGGGGGGGAGGGAAAACACGGGTCAAGGGGGAAAAATGGCTACAAGGGGGGGGAGGGGAAGACCTGGTAAAAAGGGGGGGAGGGCAAACATTGGTACAAGGGGGGAAAAAGAATGGTACAAGGGGGGAAGACACTGGTCAAGGGGGGCAAGAACGGGGACAAGGGGGCAGGGCAAGACCTGGCTACAAGGGGGGCAGGGCAAAAACAAGACATGGTACAAGGGGGAAAACATGGCTACAAGGGGGGCAAGACACTGGGTTCAAGGGGGGGGGGGGCAAGACATGGTAAAGGGGAGCAAGGGGAAGATGGTACAAGGGGGGGGGGGCAAGACACTGGCTACAAGGGGGGGGGCAGACATGGCTACAGGGGGGTGTCACTGGCTAAGGGGGGATGTCACTGAAAAGGGGGGGGATTTGGCAAAAAGGGGGTATCACTGGGTACAGGGGGGGATATCACTGGTACAGGGGGTATATTTTGTGGCTATGGGGGGATAACTGGGTACAGGGGGGGTAAAAACTGACACAAGGGATGTTACTGGCCCGGGGGCTTTACTGCCCAAAGGGGGGAGTAACGCTACAAAGGGGGTAACCTGGATAGAGGGGAAAAAAACCCGGCTAAGGGGGAAAACCGGCTACCCGTGGGTATAAGGCTATAGGGGCCCAAAAATTTATACAAGGGGTAATTATTCCATTTGGGGGGAATAGATGGGGGGTTTTGTAAGAGATAGGAAAATTTTAGGAAATGCGATAAAAAAGAGGGGTTAAATTTTTTTTTTGTCATTTTTTTGTGAAGGTTTTTGGCGGTGAAGACGTCATGGGTCTGGGACAGATGGAGATGAAAAGAAAGAGAACAACCTTCAAGAGTCTCCTGTAATCACAATTGTAACTGCAGTGTAATCCTTATTTTTCTCCTGAATTTCTACATACAAAGGTTTTTCTCTGTAAATATACTCCGCGTTCAAAATAGACGAAAAAAATTTCCCGGTGCACCAGCCCTACTAAAAAAATTTAAAGGGCCCCAGCCCCGGTGTTTTTGGACCCTAGCAACCCCCCCGGGGGGCAAATATCGTGGGCTTTTTTGGATCCCTGCTGCATTTGACATGTGATCACCAACTTTCCCCTAAACATGCTCAGTGCTTTGGCATCCGGGACAAGCTGTTCTTGGGTTTTCTCATCCAAACCTCTTAACCAATCTTCAGGTTCATTTCCCGGTTCTAACTCCTCTCCTCTTCATCTTGCTGTTGGAGTTCCTCAGGGTTCAGTTCTAGGTCCTCTATTCTTTTCAATCTACACAGCCCCCACTGGCCAAACAATCAGCATATTTGGCTTACAGTACCATCTCTATGCTGTAAAATCCATAAAATATGGAAAATTTCCAGCACCAAAAATATTTAATATAATGAAAAAAATATATTTATTAGAAATACATTTAAAAATACAAGCACAAATGGGAAACGAGGTTTTGGGTGAATGTCAACCCCTTTCCATACAGCATTTTTTCCGTATTTTACGGGTTCTACAGCTTTGTCTCTTCTGACCGGTGCCTCCCGGTTTTGTCCGTACACCTACACGCTATGCAAAACATTCCTTTCAGGTGAGCTGTGAATTGTTTTGTCTTTAACCATCGCTATGCTGATGACACTCAACTATACACCTCTTCCCGAGAAACCTCCCGCCCCTGCTAAAAAACACCAGTGGGCTGTCTGTCCACTGTCCTGACATATGTCCGCTCTCAAAAGAAACAAAAACCTCATAAAAAATGAACTTTTTGTTTTCCACCATTACAACCAACTCCACACTGCTATTTCGTTTCTTGTGTGGTACCAATTTAAATCCCGGCAACACCCCGTTGTCTTTGGGTTCATACTAGATTCTGATCTGTCATTACCCCTTATATCCCAAACCCTTACCGCTCCGTCACCTCACCTCAAAAAAAACATTTCCCAAAACCGTCCCTTTCTCATGTGGAAACAACTCAAACTTCATTACTGCTCTTATTCTTTCCATCTTGACTACTGTAATTCCCTGCTATCGGTCTCCCCCTTTTCAAAAATCTCCCCTCCCATCGCCTGAAAAGCAGCAGCCCGTCATCTTTCTTTCCCGCCGCTTACGTGCCTTAACCTGTGTCAGTCACGCACGCTTTCCATTCAGTACAGGATACAATATAAACTCATCACTCTCACCCATAAAGCTCTCCACAGCTCTGCGCTGCCTTACATATCTTCCCTCATCTATGTTTACCACCCAACCAACTCTCTCCGATCTGCTGCTGATATCAAACTACAGACCACAATCATCCGAACCTCCCATGTCCGTCTCCAAGATTTCACGCATGCTGCACCAGTTCTCTGGAACATCCTACCATGTACCATCAGGCACAATCCTAACCTTCATAGTTTTAAGAGTGCCCTGAAAATACATCTTCTCAAGCAGGCCTACCAAGATCTCTAATTGTTAACCCCCACCTTCTATCACACACATTTCTGTCTGTCAGGGTAGCAGGTTCACCCAATGTTTATGTAAACGACCCCATATTTATGAAACATGGCTGGACCATTGTAAACTTTACATACGTGGCAATACTAATTATGTGTAACTTTTTATGTTTTTATTTGTAAAATGGCAAAAGTGGAGTTAATATATATATTTTTTTTACTTTAATACTTAGTCCCCCTAGGGTACTTGACCACTAGGGGGCAGAATACCTACATATAGTAGTACTATTGTACGTAGGATTTTTATTCATTCATTACCTATTACACACTGTAACAGGTGTACATACATGGCATCTGCGGAAGCCTGCATGAGGCTTCCTGCTGTCATGGCAACCAATCCCCACTGCAATTACATTGCGGAAGGTGATCAGATGGAGGAGCAGTGCCAGGGGCGTAACTAGAAATGGCTGGGCCCCATAGCAAACTTTTCAATGGGGCCCCCTAACCCTCCACCGAAAAAAAAAAAAGTGAAAAAAAATCTGAATCGTATGTGCTCTTATAAATCTTACACGCTCACGTAAAATGGTTAGGAATGAGATAACATTGAAAAACACAAGTATTTTCAAATTTTTATCACACAATGTCTTAGTAGTTCATGTGAAACTGTCATTGCAACCATCCACATCTGGCCATCATGCTGCAAGGGTGCTGTCCATGGCCTACAACATCTGGGGAGCGGGTTAAAAGTTCGGAACTTGAGATGATTCAAATCCCAGATACCAAACCTATGCTATGTGAGCGCTGGTTCGGATTGCGGCACTGCTGGGTCTGTATGACCTAGCTAGGCAGGCACAGCAGAGTGGTGAGGACGGCCTATGGGCCCCTCTAGCTCATTCCTCCTAGTGTATTGCAGGAATAGCTAATATTGCCCATATGGGCTATAGAATAATTCCTGGGGGCATTAGTAGGTGCTGGAATGTAAATTTTCACCGGGGATTACTCTATAGTCTATGGCTATGAGAGCTACTTCTATATACGAATGGGGAAGGGGTGATATTATACTGGGGCCCCAATGTTTCACACCCAAATCCACTGCCTGTTTCACATATACATAAGAGGTTCTGTTAGGAACCTCCGTTGCATGTTACAGTGAGAATAACATAAAAAAATAGCACAAAAAAGCTATTTTTTCCCTCTGAATACAGGACGCTATGGCGGAAACCGACAAACCTATTGTAATCAATAGGGTCGTACGGTGTGGGTGTCCATTGTAAACGGATCCTAAAGGTGCACATTTTCCCCCCCCCTGCATTGGAGGATATGAATGGAACCTCCAATATAGACTACAAAATGTAAAAGGCTGTGCACATCTAATATATACTTTGAAAACGTAAGCATAGGTGCACACTGAAAGGCAATGACATACATCTAATACATAAATCAGTGGCACACTAAAGACTAAGTAAAACCTCAAGTTATATTTGGAATATAGGAAATGCTTTACAGCTAAGGAAAATATGAAAAACCTGGGACTCTTAGTTTACAGTATTTGATTAAAGATTGTATTAAGCTCCAATATAGATGTGATCCGTATCTAAATGCTGTGTAAGGGTATGTTGACAAGGTGCAATTGCGGGGTGGATAAGCCATGAAAATGAGCCCTTATTTGCGGTAAAATGCGCCCCCCGCAATTACGGGAAATTCAAGTTTCTCATAGAAAAAAAAAACTAGGGGATTGCGGTCGTCCCCCTGGGGTTTGGTTAAACAAAAATACCATTGGTACTGTACCCCACGGGAGAAAAAAAAAACATGCCAACTTCCCTTTTTTGGGCGGGGGGGGTTTCCCGTTTTTTGGGGGGTCCCCCCCCGCCCCCGGGGGATTTGGGCATTCCCCCCCGCCGCCTGCAGGCGGCGGGGGGCCCTTTTAAAATTTAAACCCCCGGCGAAAGAGTAGCGTGGGGGCGCTCTCTTGCGCTCCCGGGGCCGCCCCTAAGGCGGGAAAAAAGGGGGCCCGCAGGGGCCCCCTCACCCGCCCGGGGGTTTCCTATTTTGGGGGAGGAGGCAGGAGGTTCGCTCCCCCCCTCCCTCACAACCCCCTGAAATTTTCGGCGCCGGTGTGTCGCCGTAAAATTAAAGTTCAGGGGCCCGCGGGGAGGGAAAGGGGAAGCGCGGCTGCAGGGGAGTGCCCCGCGCGGGCTCTCCCCTTTCCCCCGCGCCGTAAAAGAAAAATCGGGCAGGGGGCCCCCGCTGCAGGAGCCTGGGTAAGGTGAGTGGATTTTTTATTTTTTTTTTATTAGCTTTAGGGGGTTTCTCCCGGGGCTAACAGAGGGGGGCAAACCTGGAAAACAAGGGGGGCCCATCCCTGGCAAAAGGGGGGAAAAATACCTAAAAACAGGGGGGGAAATTTCCCCCCGGGGTAACAGGGGGGGCCCCTCCCTGGAACAAAAGGGGCCCCTACCTGGCAAAAAAAGGGGGCCTACCTGGCAACAAAGGGGGAAACTACCTGGAAACGGGTGGGGGCCATCCCTTTGGTAAAAGGGGGGAATTCCCTGGCAACATAGGGGGCCCCTCCCGGGCCCAAACAAGGGGGGCACTACCTGGCAAAAAAAGGGGGCCCAACTACATGGCAAACCCAGGGGGGGCTACCTGGCTAAAAGTTGGGGGCATTTACCTGGCAACAGGGGGGGGCATTTACCTGGCTAACGGGATGGGGGCATTCCCTGGCTAAAGTTTGGGGGCACTCCCGGGCAAAACGGATGGGGGCATTTACCTGGAACCAATGGGGGCACTCCCTGGCAACCAAAATGGGGGCATTCCTGGCTAACAGTGGGGGCTTTAAAACCTGGCAAAACCAGGGGAGGGGCCCATACCTGGTTAACGATGGGGGCACTACTTGGCTAACGTTGGGGGCCCAAAATTTACTTGGCTAACGGGGGGGCACTATTGGCTAAAGATGGGGCCCTTACCTGGTTAAAGATGGGGCCCCTACCTGGCTAACAGATGGGGGCACTAATTGGCTAACGAGGGGGGGGCACTCCCGGCTAACAGATGGGGGAAACTACCTGGCTAACGAGGGGGGCCCATACCTGGCTAAAAGATGGGGGGCACAAACTGGAAACAATGGGGGCACAAATTTGGCAACAATGGGGGCCTACCTGGCCCTAACGGGAGGGGGCACTCCCTTTGGCAAACCCCAATGGGGGAAATCCTTGGCTAAAAAAAGGGGGCCCCCAACCCTTGGTAAAAGGGGGGCCCAAACCTGGTAACAAAGGGGGGCCCTTTCCTGGATACAAAGGGGGGCTTCTACCTGGCTTACAAATTTTGGGTCTACCTGGCTACAGAGGGGGCATTATTTGGGCTAAAAGGGGGGGATCTACCAGCCTGAAAGGGGAAAAATTACTGGTTATGGGGGGCTATTTCCTGGCTAAAAGGGGAAATCTCCCTGGCTTTCTTCCCCAAAACCCCTTATGCAGTTGGTGGAGTGGGTGTGGCTTTTTGAAGGGGGCGTGGCATACGAAATGATGGGGGGGCCCTCCAAAAATTTTTGCCGCGGCGCGCTCCCGCGGCGCCCCTAAATTCCCCTGTTTTTTCACTTTTAAAAATTTAAAAAACTTTTGGAAAAGATAAGTGACTTTGCCCTTTGTTTGCGGTGCTTACGTACTGCAAGTATTCATGTAAATTGGGGGCCGGGGGGTGTGCCTTGGAATTAACGTGATCGCACAAAAAGGGCGCTTTTGGCGGGTTACTGTATGCGCCCCAGTTTTCCCCGGTTTTGGGGAACATCCCTTAAGTAGGGTACCTTTGTCAAAAAAACCCCCCGGTTCTTGGAAAACTCTTTTGTCAACTCTTGTTTTGCACCCCACTGATTTCTCAAAAGTCGGGGTGAAAAAAGGGTGAGTCCCACAGAAGCTGCCCCCAGAAACATCCCCTCTCCCCCTCTGGAGCTCAAAAATTTTAAAAATACCACTTTCTCCCTCCTTCCCCAAATTTTAAAACCCCCCCTTCCCCTTTGGGTCCTGGGAAAGTCTCCCAGGCACAGAGGTGGGGGTTTGCTCAAACCCTTTTTGCGCCTCCCATTTCCCTTTGGAAAAAATGTTTTCCCCCCTTTTTTCATATATTTTTCCCCTTTTCTGTCCCTGCTGCTGGACAGTGAGTTGAAAGGGGCAAATCTGTGATGACCTTTTTTTGAAGGCTGCAGGTGTCCCTTTCTTCCCCCCCCCTCCCCAAACCCAGAGTCTGAGGTAAAAAACGGAAGGGACGGAGCCGGTTCCCCCCCCTGATGTTAGCGGTGCTGCCGGGGAAATTTGTTTCAGCGCATGCCGTGCAAACGTCTCTCCGGGTGTCAGAAAAAACCTGGAGAGGAGCGATGCTACATCGTCGCTCCTCTTCACCCTCCTGCTGGCCCGAGAAAGTGTATTCAGACTATAAAACGCAAGCTCATTTTCCTCCAAAATTTTTTATAGTCCAAAAAATACAGTATATGGTGGGTGAAGGAGAGTAGTAGAAGTGTGCTTGCTAAAATTTTGCAACTACTTTCCCTTCCCCTAGCTTTATTTTACAAAGCCCCAAAAAACGTCATAGGGCCATGGGAACACTCTTTGGGCAGATTGATGGGGGGTTTACTATCTTGCTTCTTTTACTGTACTACTTTGAAATAAAAGAGCTCATTTTGTGCATCAAAACAAGCAAGTGTACTGTGGATTTTTTTTTTTTTCCCCGGGCCCAGGGGTTTTTTTCAGCACTTGGAAAAAAGTGGCCTTTTCAGGGCTTCTAGTATTTTTTCCCACAGGGGGTTTCACATATTTATTTTTGGGGTTAAACTCGGGAAAGCAAAAGGGTTTATGTGTAAAAAACAAATATGGCATAGTGGTTAAAAGGAACCAGTATTATAGGTGTAATTGTGCTCCATTTTGAAAATATAGGCAGGGTTTTTAAAACTGGAAAATTGGGGAAATTTCTAGCATTGTGAGTGGCACCACTTTTTTCCCTTTAGGAATCCCAAAAAAATTATTTTCCCCAAAAACTCATGTTTTTGGGCAGTGCTATTTTGCTCTATTATCAGTAGTGTATTTCTGTGCTTTTGTTGGTGAGGTGCAGAATCCAATCCATATACTGTATGTAGAACATTGTTAAAGGGGTTTTACCATGAAAGGATTTCATGCCCCTGCTCCCCTTTCTTTTCCCCAGCTTTTAGTGCCCTTTTCAAAAAGGGGAAATTTTATAATTTGTTTGAACTGAATTGATGTGACCCAGCAGGTTTTTCATCCCCAAATCCCCTTTTTCCCCACATTTGTGCTCACTCCTGAGCCTTAGTAAAACCAAAAGGGTTCTGTTTGTCAAACTAAAGGCCCTTGTTTATTTAAAGTCAAGTAAACTAAAATGCAAGAGCTATTAGTAGCTACTATGTAGCTAAGGAGTTAGCACATCTGCTTTTCAGAATGGGGGGCCCTGGGTTCAAAGGGTACTGCAGGAAAAAAAAAATTTGTGGGATTTTTTTTTCTTTTTTGCCTTCCCGTTTGAGGTTTTTTTTTTTGGGGGGGGGATAAAAAAAAATGCCAAAAGGACGTTTCGTTGCTTACCCTCCCACTGATTGACAAATTTTCCAAAGGGCATTTTACAGGGGGTGGGGAGTAGCTTGACAGCACCTGGGGATGAACACTAGTTAAGCAGTAATGTGTGTAATTACTAGGCAAGGAACAGACGGACACTAGCTGCCCGAGAGGGGGGGGGTGATTTCTGAGAATTTTCCCGGCCGGGACTAAGGGGGGCTCTCATCATGGTCAGAGAAGAGGGGTACACTGTGGTCACTAAGGAAGCAGTTTAAAACCCAAAATTTGGCACAAAAATTTTAAAAATTTTGGGAAAAAGGTAAAATTTGTTTATTATTTAATTTGTAAGCTTGCCACAACAATTTTACTTAGTGGGGAAAACCCCTTTAAGCAGCATTTAATACTGGGTATATGTCAATGAGACAAAGTTTGTAAATAAGGCCTCTCTGCACTTTTAATTGGGTTGCGTCTTATTTATTAACCTAATGCACACCAGTCAGAATGTGGGGCTAGAGAAAACAATTCTCTTGAATAACAGCAAATGGCACCAAGTCATCGGGAAGAGAAGCAGGAAGAGAAAGAACCATGGAAGTGCTGGTGAGGAGTCAGCCCAAGAAGACCATTACAGAGCAGATATGATTTAGCAAGTGAAGCAGGTGCACCAACTTTAAGAGATGGTTAAAAGAAGAATCAGGGTGTCATTCAGCAAGAAAGGTGTAAGATAGTACACTGGAGACGAGGAGGAGGCAGTAGAACACAGGGAAACTAAGTATGGACAAAGAGAGAGAATTCTGTCCCACAGACACGCCACTGAAGACTGTGTCAACTGGTTGTTGATTATCCCTGGACGTCACAGATAGAAACAATAGATTGTTACATGGTGCCTTTGGTAGTACTCTTAAAGATCTTCAGCCTAAATGTATCCGTTGGATAAATTCAATGAACTGTTAAACTGTTTTTATTCTGTGATGCCATTTAATCTCACAATTACACGTGGCGTAGTCGGCAGGATAAAATCTGGAATGGTGCACATAGAAACAAGTTGCTCCAAAAGACAGACTTCACCAGCAGTTCCTGGGGGGCTTTGCTGAATCATTCTCCCAGGTTTGACAGAAACAATATATTGCTAGAAGACTAGTTAGAAAGTTTAGACAGGGCAGCCAGCTTATGTAATGTGACACCACACTTAAAGGGGTTGTCTCACCATGCTGTTCCACAGAGCCACAGCTACCTTCAGACTCACACTTCCTGATCAGGCTATAGGCGGGTCTACATTAGTGGTTGGCATATCATCTCTGCTATTTCTAGATGAGAAAGTTACAGTGACATGACTGCATGATGTTTAGAAATTGTAGTGCCCATGGCTACTGAGCTCTAAAGGGTTAAAACTTGTCATTAACTTAAATAAACAAGCTCTTGTGCTACAGATAACACTCAAGAGGAAGTGACTCACTATGGTTGGACAGGGTTGCTTGGAGCAATCATAGCAGAGAGAGGAGAGAGAAGTTGTCATTAACTTAGAGAAACTTGTATACACAAGCAGTAGATAAAATCTGCTATATCTCCTGAACAAAGCAAAATCAAAACAGATATGTATTGGTCATAGTCTTTATTTACTTTTGCCTAATGTACATGTTTAAAGCTAATCATTGTAGTTAGAAAACCCATTTAAAGGCTAAGCTGGTATTGAGCACCCTGGAAGGAGCATCTAGAAAGACAGTTATGCTGAGACGAGAGAGAATGAGAGAGAATGAGAGAGAGAATGAGAGAGAGAGAGAGAGAGAGAGAGAGAGAGAGAGAGACAAACAGCAACATGTCGTCTAAAGCAGTGTCAAGGAAATGCTTCTTTGTCTGGTACCAGGAAGAACACAAAACACTGACCCAGTATGCAAAGGATTATAGAGGCTAATGGCTACCTCACAAAGGAAAAAAGAAAAAGGCTTGGTCATATTGATCAATGTGGAAGCACTGCTCCATGATCAGTTTTTACTAGGGCTGAGGAATAATCAGCTCAAGGGAGCATATAAAACTGGATCCTCACCTTTCACGTTACAAAGTTTTGAAAGAAGCCTTAACTCTGGTGAAACGAGCAAATGTCGAACCCTTTAGAATTCCTTCCAGCTGCTGTTGCATCGGTCAGTAATGGTGTTCTGGAAGCCAGACTGTATTCCTTAGGGGAAGCTCTCAAGCAGGTGAAGGAAAGTCTAATGAACAAGGTGAGTTAGAAATAGACCTGGGAGGCCCTTACACAGGCAGGAGGAACAATAGAGCCACACCGGGGTAACAAGTATCTGCTGGAGATGGTAGACCACTGTAACAATTTCCCGATGGCTGTGCCCACCCAGGATCAAACAGTAGAGACTACTGCCACGGTCTTAGGAAGGATCTTGATATACTTGTTCTGCCCAGCTGCACTCAGACCAAAGAGCATGGTAAGAGGGATGGATGATAGAAAAGAGGTGCCAAATCTATCAGGTGCAGAAAAACATTACTATACATTGTCATCCGCATAGTACCAGATTGTGTGAATGATTAAAAAGATCTCTGCTACAAACATCATGCAGTCTGAATCTGCAGAAAACATTGATTTGCTGAGCCTGTATCGATGTGAAACAATACAGTACACTTGACTATAGGATTTTTAGGATTCCCTATTTGCTAATGTTCAGGTTTAATGCAAGATTCCGATTCAGCCTGATGTTGGCCCCAAAGACGGATGATGTGAGGGTTGGACACATCAGAAGTGAATAAAGGAAGAAAGACCCCTGCAAGAGATCTATGACCTGGTTGCTCAAAGATTGGGCCCACAAGAGCTTGCTACAGTATAAACCAAAAATTGAAGTAACTATAGTTGCAAGTAAAAAATAAGGTTATGGTTAGAGATCAAACAGTTTGCAGAATGGGGAAGTTACAATGGGAGTAGGTGTAAGAAGTGTTGATGTACCAAAACTGGTATTTCAGGACTGAGTTTTAAAACCAGAAGGGAAATTGGAGCCTTTAAGAAATTTGCATCGGAATATACTATGGCCATAGACTTTCCAGAAACATACATCAACCATGACTCCAGAAGCCCAACCAGAAATAATAGTGAGTGATAGGTACCTCCTGTGCCAGAATCATCACCATCTGTCTGGGTGACAGGCTTAAAGTTACAGAATCCTGGAAGGAACCCAGGGAAGTTAAAGAAGAAGAAGGGGAAAATGAATCAACTGAGTTGCAGAATTCCCTGAGGGCTACTTTTGGCAAACTACAGGCATGATAAAAAGATTACTTTCTACAGGTTCTGGCTGTCAGAATGACAACCGATATCCTCAGAAGGGAAGATGTGGGGCTAAAGCCCTATATCTAACAGCAGATGGCACCAGAACATCAGAAAGAGACTCAGGAAGAGAATGAACACGGGTAGTGCTGAGGGATGAATCAGTCAGAGAAGAGCATTAGCAGAAAGTGAAGCAGGTGCACTAAATGATGACCATAAGATGGTTTGAAGCTAAGAGATACTGACACCAGGGATGAAGAGAAGGAAGTAGGACATAGGGAGATAATGTGTGGATTGAAAGGTAGACCTCCGTCACATAGGCACGCTGCGAAAGACCATGTCAACTTGGTGTTGATCCTCCATGGATGTCAGAGAGAGAGAGAGACCAAAGACTGTTAAGTTGCGTCTATGTTTTTAGATATTAGTTGTCTTCAGCCTAAATGTATTTTAAAACATATAGATTAAAAACATGAATAAACCGTTCTACAGAAAATGTTTTTTTCTGTGACGCCACAGGAACCCGGTATTGCAAGCACCACTTATTATGTAAACTACAGCTCAACATCTTAAGGTACTGATCTTAAACAGCCCTATTTCCTAATTGCAGCCCCAAAGTGATGGGTGGTCCTGGACCAGGTAACCTATACACTAAGTATTTGCTGCTGATGTCCATCTATTTTGGGTTGTTTCCTACAATTGTATTGTGTGATTCAGTTCTTATTGTACAGCTACTAAAAAAAAATTCGAGTTGGCTCCTGCAGCCATCTAATTGGCTCCTTTTTCCATCTCTGTGAGGATTATGAGGACACTGCTTTGTACACTAAAATTAAGGATCGTTCTGCATATAGGGAGATATTAATGACTCTTAAGGGATACTATATGGACTAGGATTGATTTGGATGTCTCTCTAGCCAGGCTTGGATGGGCCCACCAGGGAATCAATCTATCACAAATTTAGGCTGCACTCAGATAGGACAGTATAAACTGGTGACATACTTTCTTTAAGCAAGAATTGACTTGATGTAGTGTAGTGTACAGTACAGTTCTATTTTACACACTGTAGTATGTGCTAGAATGCACACATTTATGTGCCTTGAGCCTAAAAATGAACAGATAATATTTTCATGTAAAGTAGCTGTAAGGTGGCCCCTAGAATCAACTACACTGGTGGGCTCTAGGCACCCAAGTGGTCAAGGTAATTTTCGAAACAGGTAGTGGCTTAGCTGTCACCAACACCCCTGGAAGCACCAGTGCAACATATTCAACCTTGTGAACATGCTTAAGTGGAAGATGCTGTGGTAGGAGAAAAGCTTCCTTGAAGGTTCAGGCAAAAGCTGTCAGCTCTCTTGGGGCATAATCTAACCTAAGAATACCTATAGAACCTGTGTGGTGAACGACACAGGAGAAAAATATCCAAGGTCGCCCAGGAACTATCTCAATTACTATATATGCTTTGGAGGGCCAAAAATCAATAAAAAGTAACTTTTATTAATAAACAATTAAAAAAGTGTAAATAAACCTAAAACAGGAAAGTACACAAATTAGAAACCAGAGTCATGAATACTTAGAGGCACAACGGATACAATTAGCAGGGAGCAAAAATCTAAATGACACAAGTATTGTAGAGTGCCAAATGCAAAGAACAGAAATAAGAGTGAGATAACAGGACAGGGTGAGAGGTTTAATAGTGTTTACACATGTATTCTTCCTACACATACCTAATAGGTCCCTAGTATGGGTCCTGCCTATCAAAAGAAGTGCGGTGCCTCTATCCTAACAAGGACGGCTCCGTCCGCAACCTCTCCCTAATAATCATATCCCTATAATGCCCCAATCTAACCTAAGGCATAAAAGGGGATTTTTCAAGCCACTGTAACTGGCCCTCTCCTTTTTTTTGGTCAAGAGACTGTGCCCATTAAGCTTGACAGAAATCAACAAGCTTTGCTTCTTGGTACTGTAACTATTACTCTTGTGTACCACTTAAAGTGATGGTAACTGAAACATGTGTTGTGCCTTTGACAAAATTTCTTGTTTCCATCATACAGTGTCTGCAATCCTGCAGTGCATTGGTACAGAGAACTGCTTACAGGAGCATCCTATTACTGATCACGGTCGTTAGGATAGATGACATATTCGACAAGTCCACTCAACTTCTATAGCTCTCCTGGAGTGTGATGTAGAGAGCTGTACAGATGTGCCTCCAGTTTTCTGCAATATCTCCTATTCTGAGTAACCACTGTCAGATGATATCTACTGCAAAAGAGGGGTCAGGGAACCTCGGTTTCCCTTAAAATTGGAGATATATTCATGTCTTTGCCTGGAATACCCTATTTTGAGAATATCTGTATATTGCAGTATGTGTTCCCTTCTACTAATCCATGCTTTTGCCTCAAATGTGTAGGTTCACTGTAATATACTTTCTGAAACAAGTATATACATTATACAATTTGTATTATTCATTCAGTCATCACTTGTGCCGGTGGCCGTCCATCATGTGCAGGTTTCAATTGTAAATTGTCCTATTTGTCATAGAGAATGACCTATATTTCTTCGTGAATCACTACATACAATCAATCTATTTTATAAATTAGATGCTAGCCCTTCACTAGCTCTTTATCAAAAGCTGAAAGCAAACTGGAATGTTAATCCGGAGACATTGGAAAAGCAGCTATGCACCATAACAGCAGAGGAATAAATGTTTCGATTTGAAGGCAATACTATCACAATAAATTAACATTATAGTAAAACATTACTAAAATACTTCAGACGCCGAGCCCTTTATATACGTATGCACAAGGTAGACTTTAGTCTGTGGCAGCCAGCAATGGAGGTTATAAGTCCCAAGTCGTTCGTTATCTGTTGGCGGAACTTGCTATGGCCTCCATATTCTTGTGTGAGCTATACCATCTGTACTGAAATGATAAGTGACACAGCCCTGCACATCATCGCTTAGTAGAGATGGAGTTAAATATTAACAGAAAGCGCATTGTGACAGCAGTGCCTGTCCGTGACATGAAACACACACAACAGACACTGTCCAAGCAGCTCCTACCTTCACAATCCCTTAGGCTTTTCCTGTTTGGTACATACACAGTATTTGGGTGGATCAGGATCTTGACTCTCTGGTAACAGCTGTCAGCGGCTTTGGCTATTAGTTGTAGTAACTATCTCTTTACCTCTGTGCAGTGTTGTGCTGTGCTCCCTTCTGCTTGGCTAATTGTGAGACTGTTTGTAGGCAAAGTCCATCAGCTTTGAAGGAGAGATTTTCCTAGACCTACTTACAGAGGGGGGACGAGGAGGAGATTGTGCTATTAACACTTAGCATTGCTATAGCCGGAGACAGGATATAGTGAAAAGGAAAAGGGAAAATCAAAAAAGTTGTCAACAAGTCTGATAGTATTTGGAACTTAGTGAAGAAAAAAAGGATCTTGGTTTAAATTGAAGTGCTCATAGAAACAGCTGTGTAAAGGGGTTTTTCATCTCAAATATGTAAAGCATATCAATAGGATATGCCATAAATATTTGATAGGTGCACTGTGCTTTGCTGTATTTCAAACTCATTTACAGCGGTATGGAGAGTAGTGCACAAGCGTGGCCACCTCTCTTCTGCTCAGAGGCTTTCGGGGACCAGTTCTCGAGATAGGTACAGGTCCCAGATGTGGGTCCTGCACCTATGAGACAATTATAGCATGTGCTATCCATATGCCTTAAAGTGGCTGTCTCACTACAAGGATTGCTTTTTATATTAAAGATCTTGCAAAAACAAGTCACTTGGGACCTACCTATTCCCGAGATATCCCCTCTTGTATGGGCTGTATCAGCTCCTTAGGTCATTATAGCTACAGACCTGTTCGATCTCTCCTGACAAGCTGCCAGCGCCGGTCGCTATAGGTACAGACCTGGTGTCCTCAGCAGCTCCGTAATAAAGACATATATAGCAATGTGACCAAAGCTGAAGATTACAAATTTTAATATTGTTAAAAGTATAACAAGCAACAAGTTGCTAAAGTGCATAGAAAAACAAGCGGAATACTTATCAAAGAGTCCTTAGTATAGCGTGACTCCATAGCCGCATGTAGCTAGAGGAGGAGTAGCTGGACGCTCCGGCCGCCCGCACATCCGTGCGACGTTTCGAAGGTAAACCTCTTTATCAAGCATGCGCAGTGAGATGTAACTGATCCTTAAATACTATTCCGCCATGACAACAGATACATACAATTTAAATGGATACAATTATAAAAATACTTTCATATTGATATTTTCATTCAAGCCTCGTGGGTACAGAGCGTCTAAGGTAATTATCCAGTAACTCTCTCTTTTCAATAGATGAAAGCTGTTTGTTTTTGCCCCATATTTAACTTCCTCCAATACACATCACCTTAACTCTGATACACTATGTTTCGCCTCATAGAAATGCCTAGCGACTGTACTTTCATCATTATATTTTTTGTCTTTATCACTTCCTTCTACAATTTCATTTTTATCTCGTTTTTGTTTATACACTCTAATGGCAGATCTATGTTCATTTATGCATATTTTTACCGCCCTGCTGGTTTGTCCTACATACGGTTTACCGCATGGGCATTTTATTAGGTACACCACTGAGCTACTATTACAAGTGAAGAACCCATGTATTTGAATAAGTGTGCCTTGTGAAGGATGGTTTATAGCAGTACCTTTTATAATGCTACTGCAATTTTGGCAATTTAAACAGGCATATGTGCCTTTCTTTATAGTTTGTAATACCTGTTGTTTAGTCTCTCTTTTTTGTAGGTCAGTGTGTACCAAGTCATTGCCAAAAGTACGTCCTCTGCGGTAGATAAATATAGGTCTCTCCTTAAACAATCCCCCATATTGTGTATCACTAGTAAGTATGTCCCCGTATTTATTGATGGTTTTTTTTAATTAGCTGGGCATGTCCATCATATTTAGATACTAGCGCAATCCTATTCTGGTGATTTTTTTCCTTTACTTTTTTTGTGAGGAATTCTTCTCTCTTTTTTTGTATCAAATTTGTTCCTATTTCTACTAGTTTCTCTTTCTCATAGCCCCGTTGTTCGAATTTATGGATTATCCTATGCATTTGATCCAAGTATAATTGGTCATTGGAGCAAATGCGACGAGCTCGTATGAATTCACCCTTAGGGATGCCGTAAAACACTTGGGGAGCATGGAAACTCTCACGATGCAATACATTATTGCGATCTGATTTCTTTGTGTACATATTTGTTATGAAACCTTGATCATTCTTTATAACCTGTACATCTAAATAGTTTATAGTTTGGGTTTCCTTTGTCATAGTAAATTCAATAAGTTGGTGTATAGTATTGATATATTCAGAAAATTCCATGAGTTGTGTCTCCATGCCCGTCCAAAGGACAAACACATCATCGACATATCTATACCAAGCCCGTATATATTTAGCATATTCTGAAGATAGAATGTGTTTCTTTTCTAGTGCAGCCATGAAGACATTGGCAAAACTTGGAGCCACTGGGGACCCCATCGAGGTCCCCTGTATCTGTAGGTAAAACGCGTCGCCGAATCTAAAGTAATTTTTCTTTAAAACAATATCTAATAAGGACATAATAAATGCAATGTGTTTGTTGCTTAATGTGCAATCTTCGCTTAATGCCTCTCTAGCTGCTATCATACCTTCTTGATGGGGAATGTTGGTAAATAGTGATTTAATATCAAAAGTAACATAAATGTTAACATCTTATGATCAATGCTAGCAATTGTCTTGTAGAATTGGCTTGTGTCCCTAAGATTATGTGGGTCAGATTTCACTCTATTTTGTAAAAAGCCATCAATGTAATTGGCAATAGGTTCAAAGATGGAATCCACGCCAGACACAATTGGTCGGCCGGGAGGTGATTGCATCGATTTATGTATCTTGGGTACTAAATACAATATAGGTACCCTGGGGGTTTTGTTAATTAAAGCATTTTTTTCATATGTGCTGATGAGACCTTCAATATATGCCTCCTCAATAATAATTTCAATATCTTTTTTAAATTCATTAGTGGGATCCCCACTTAGCTTACAATACACATTTTTTGTCCTCTAGTTGGTTTTTAGCTTCTTCTAAGTACTGTGATTTATTCAATATGACAGTGCCCCCACCCTTATCTGCCTTTTTTATGATTATATTTGGATCTGATTTCAATTCTTGCAAGACTTTTCTTTCCTCCCTATTTACATTGAATTTAGTGGGTTTTTTATTCTCATTCCATCCCATTTTATTTCTTTCAATACTGACTGTTTGAACACTTCTAAAGCTGGACAATTTACATCTGGATCAAAGGTGCTTCTCTTATAGATCTTATTCTCATTTTGTTTTATCACTATTAAATTAGCCCCTTTTTTTTTTTGAGAATGCCAAAACATTTTAATACGTATATTGCGACTGGAAGCCTAGCCGCTACTTAAACTACATATAATCAGGACTTTACAATTAGAAGTCCTCAGCAGCTCGTCAATGCAGGCCAGTAGTAACCAGTAAGTACGCCCCTTAATTCAAAAATGAAACTGAGAAAACAGAGAGGTAAGATGAATCCATGTAGTGCGACAACCCCTTTAAATGTCTATGATGAGAACAAACCCTATAAGGATTGTTTATAGACTACATATGCTGCTGCTTTAAAGCCAGTTTTTAGTTGGATTCACATATATTGAAAAATAGTGTGGACTACTTTTTAATAAGGTGGGTACAGCTGACTCAAACTAAAGATTTATGTCAAAATGTGGTGGAAGCTACTTATATTAACTTATTACAAAATATAAATAGTGAGCCTGGCCCAATCAAGACACTACAGTAAACAGTTGGCAGCGTATCTACCTCCCAGACCTATCTCCCCCATCACCTCCTGAGTCGGCTCGGTCCAAGGAGAGCTTACAGTACTATGCGACCACGTGCCATCACAGCCCTAGAGAGCCAATTGGGACTTGCCATACCAGCCCATCTTACCCCACAGGCAGGTGCCCTATTTTTACCAAAAAAATGTCAGGTATTTCACCTGTAGCTACATGTCCCATAAATGCCCTAAACCCTGCCCTGATCAATCAGACAGTAGGATATTTCCAAATTGCCTACCTTAAAGTATCTTGGAGCATGCGTCTATCTTGTTTGACCCTGGCCAACGGCTACAGGACAGACCTGAACCTTCTTAATGCTCCTCTAAAAAGCAGACTATATATATATATATATATATATATATATATATATATTTTAACACACACACACACAAGATCCAGATCCACAGAGCTTAATAACTAGTGTAGTAATCTGTACTGAAGAAATGGCTACCATGCTGTGAATTGACAAAGGCTCAGCAGGATCAATATACAATTTATTCGGATTGACATATCCATGGAAACCAAGACGGCTGGACAGAGGATTTATCTTGGGCTCTGATAGCTTAATTGTAGGAAGCATCTGCATTATTTATATCAACATTATCTCCCACAAATGTTGATAAATAGATGGTTTATTTAAAAACAAAAAATTATAGAATTTTTACTCTTTATTATGCAACAGTGACTTCTGATACTAAATTTGCAGCATATCACGAATGTATCTGTTATATAATTCCAAATCTCTGTGGTATACTTAGAAGCTCCTAAGTGCCAATGTGAAATCTGTACCCCATATGTACCCAGAAAAATGTTATACATGGCCTTTTGGCTCCCATTTGCACCAGTGCTTGGGAACAACTGATAGGTATGAACTATATACAGTGGGGAAAAAAGTATTTAGTCAGCCACCAATTGTGCAAGTTCTCCCATTTAAAAAGATGAGAGAGGCCTGTAATTGACATCATAGGTAGACCTCAACTATGAGAGACAAAATAAGAAAACAAATCCAGAAAATCCCATTGTCTGATTCGTAAAGAATTTATTTGCAAATTATGGTGGAAAATAAGTATTTGGTCACCTACAAGCAAACAAGGCTTCTGCCTCTCACAGACCTGTAACTTCTTCTTTAAGAGGCTCCTCTGTCCTCCATTTATTACCTGTAGTAATGGCACCTGTTTGAACTTATCAGTATAAAAGACACCTGTCCACAACCTCAAACAGTCACACTCCAAACTTCACTAGTGAAGACCAAAGAGCTGTCGATGGACACCAGAAACAAAATTGTAGCCCTGCACCAGGCTGGGAAGACTAAATCTGCAATAGACAAGCAGCTTGGTGTGAAGAAATCAACTTTGGGAGCAATAAGTAGAAAATGGAAGACATACAAGACCACTGATCATCTCCCTTGATCTGGGGCTCCACACAAGATCTCACCCCGTGGGGTCAAAATGATCATAAGAACAGTGAGCAAAAATCCCAGAACCACACGGGGGGACCTAGTGAATGATCTGCAGAGAGCTGGGACCAACGTAACAAAGGCTATCATCAGTAACACACTACACCGCCAGGGACTCAGATCCTGCATTGCCAGACGTGTCCCCCTGCTTAAGCCAGTACATGTCCAGGCCCATGTGAAGTTTGCTAGAGAGCATTTGAATGATCCAGAAGAGTATTGGGAGAATGTCATATGGTCCGATGAAACCAAAGTAGAACTGTTTGGTAGAAACACAACTCATGGTGCTTGGAGGAGAGTGCTGAGTTGCATCCAAAGAACACCATACCTACTGTTAAGCATGGAGGTGGCAACATCATTCTTTGGGGCTGTTTCTCTGCAAAGGGACCAGGACGAGTGATCCGTGTACATGAAAGAATGAATGGGGCCATGTATCATGCAAACCTCCTTCCATCAGCAAGGGCATTGAAGATGAAACATGGCTGGGTCTTTCAGTATGACAATGATCCCAAGCACACCACCAGGGTAACAAAGGAGTGGCTTCGTAAAAAGCATTTCAAGGTCCTGGAGTTAATGATAGGTTATAAACTTTAGAGCTCTGCAACACAATTTAAAAATCTCTAGTCCTCATCTCACTGTAACAGGAATAGCAGAGTGAGTCTGAAGCTTGCTGTGGCTCTGAAAAAAACATGGTGAGACAACCCCATTTAGTCTCTATGGTGGCACACAGAATCCCTATGGATTGGTATTATAGAGGGCATTCTGTGTACTGCTAAATTGTGCTTCTGTATAGTACCAAAGCAATGCATGCAAGAGACTAAACAACACGGCATTTAAAGAAACTGAAGGTACAGTATGGGACCATATATTTCTATGGGTTCTTTATTATGAATCTGCACAGATCCGCAATATGACCATGTACAGGAGACCTAACAAATATTTGTAAGTATGTGAACTAGTTTTAGACAACGTGTGGACTGGGCAGAATTAAAAAGAACCAGCCCAATTGCTGAAATATTGTACTAACAACATAGTTCTGTTCAGAAAGTTGTGTGCTGATTTCTAGTTAGTCTTCGGGTGTTGGTAGGGCTTTACAAGACCAAAAGTATGTGTCTATCCCTCACATATCAAAAAAATGATTTATATACATATATTGTTATCAAATAATACCACTATACTATGACCATATATTACCTCTAAACTGTTATCAAACAAAAGTAATTATACCACTATACCCAAATAATCCCACCACATCGTTATCACTTCATAGAGACCCAATAATATTACTCATTTTATTTAGAGGTGTAGGCACCACATTAAAGTGTACAACTAGTAGGTAATGTACATTTCAGCTATAATGTATAACACTATCTGGAGCCATGAAAGGCCATACCTCTCTTAAAAAATGCTTCTCATAATGTCCATTTTGTGAACACATAACTTTTTGTAATATATTTTATTAATCAAACATGTTCTCTTCTCTTACTTTATGCAGAGCAGTCTACTCAGTTTCTTCTGCTGTACTTATGGTTGCCGGCCACCAGTGAGTGATCTCATTGGTGGCTGGGAAACCAGCATCATTATGATGTTGCTGGTAGTCGGGATCTCGGAAATGTACATAATGGTGCATGCACAGTTCCTCCCGGCCCTGGCCACGTCAACTAGAGTTTCCATACTCCGAGTACAGCTCAGGCTCGGACTGGCCCACAGGGGAATAGGGGAAACCCACGGTGGGCCCCTGAGCATGGTAGATGTTTTTAAATGTATATACGTCCTTGGAAGAGGCAGAAAAGCAGATAAAGAGAGGCAAAAACAAGAGGAAGGGTATAGAAGGCATATTATTTACCGTAGCTGTAGGGTGGGTCCCCAAAATTAACTCCACCGGTGGGCCCAGAAAAGCTCAACCGATGGCTCCCTAGAATCAACTTCACCTGTGGGCTCTAGGCACCCCAGTACACACTGGTACTGCTGCAGGGTATGTGACAGTGACCTGAAACCTGTCGCTTGGCTCATCCAGGGAATCCTCCCCCCAACTATTACAGCGCTTTGTGGATATACACAGCACTGTATGTTCATAATAAACTTGTCCCAATATTGGCTGTGGGCAAATATATGCATCCTGGTTGCATAGTTTGGCTGCTGAGCCGCGATCGTAATGAGCGTCTATTGACTGACAGTAAGCACAGTCTCCACCTCCTCCCAGCTGTTCCAATGTTCCTCTGTTCTCCCTGTGTGCTTCCCTACCCAGGATAATAGCCCATTGCCAGCTGGAACCGGCAGATGAGCATGCTTCCGCCGTGATTGCCCCATCCCCGATATCTCTCCTGGCCGATTATACCCATCACTGGTGAAGGTGCTGAGAAGGAGTCAAGAAAAGACTTCAGGATCTCCAATATAGTCTTCCAGAGCTGCACATCAACGTGGAACCAGGGAGATAAAGCTGCTGTGAGAGTTTGTTCCTTCTATCCCAGGGATCGTTACCGCAATCTTTGATATACGGAAAGCTGATGGTGCAGGGACAACTTGGAGCTGCTGGGAGCCAGGAATGGTAGGGCCGGGTTCACATGGTGTATGGCGGCATGGAGCTATATGTCTGTCGTTAAAAGTACATGCTGACCAGTGCATACTTTCAACAGCACTCCGGCCCGGCTCCTATTCACCCAGACTACGGTGGGAAATCATATAACTCAATGAGTGCTATGATTTTACTGTTTTTGCAGGGAGTATTTTGGACATATTGCAGCGCAATTATGACCCGAAGTTTGCTCTGCAGATATACTGTCTAAACATACCCTTCAAAGAATGCTATGATTTTACTGTTTTTGCAGGGAGGATTTTGGACGTATTGCAGCGCAATTATGACCCGAAGTTTGCTCTGCAGATATACTGTCTAAACATACCCTTCAAATACAGAAATTTAACCCAAATAAAGGGCTATAACTGCTCCCTAATAAGAATCAAAGCAATACAATAGAGGGAAAACTATTAAAATATAACTTTTAATATATATTCAATTAAAAATCTCTCAAAGGCCTACAAATAACAAACATATCTAATAATACATATATGACTAAACGTACCCTAACCATACTAAGATAACTCTAACCTACTGAAAATGGGAAATCCCGCCCCGATAAGGGCGCTCCCAACCGGAACCTCACCCTAGTACTAAACTAATCTAATAACCCCTGTCCCAACATGTTTCAATCTTCCCCAGATGCCTCACAGGATTTTCTCAGGGGACTAATTTAAGGGGAAATACAGAGGGGTACCAACAATAATATTGCAAGGGTCTAGGTAAAAAGCGTGCGTGTAATACTCTCAACCTAAACACCAACCAAATTAACCTAGAAAAACAGTGAATACCAACACAAAATCAGACCAACAACGGCATCAGCAAAGTTGTAAGGCCTTATTGATGTGTAATACTCATATAGGGTGATCACATTAAAAGACTATTAAGCTGTCCACCTGATAATGGTAGCAAATCCTGCCCAACAACCGATGTTCGTAACGGTATAACTATATAAATAACAAGACAGCCCCTACCTTATGGGTGGATTTCTTAGGTGTATATACCACACCACCTTACCAATACCAAATAATCAGCTGGAATGCAGTAGGTGTCTGGAAAATAAAACATATACATCCACTCAGATCAACTACAATAAGCAGACTTAAGCTCCTAGAAAAATTACCACTAAGATAATGGTTTACCTAACATGGTGGACAGCAATCCTCATACAGGTCCGTCTAGAGTCATGCGGTGCAAGTGGACAATGTCATTAACTCGGGGTACGCAGGACGCGAGATGCAGCCGCGCCAAGGAAACTCACGAGTTGTGACTGCTCGATATCGCGTCAAAGCTAATTCAGTCCGCCGCAGACGGCAGTCGATACTGCAGTGGTAAAAGACGCCGAGCGCGCTTCTATTTCGCGCCTTTATAGTCGGCATACGTCATCACGGGCCAACGTGTTTAACGCTCCGCCCCTAGTAACCAACGAGGCGGGTGAAGCGTCCATAGTTTGCAGCCGGCACAGTATGATACTGCACAGGTCTAACTTGTAAAACTTAGGACAACAATGAGAGGTAGCGTTAAATAACGCCACCAGTCTCTTAGCAGTTTCAGCAATATTTATGGCTGAAATCCAGTGCAGATAGTACTGTACTTAAGCCAAAGGAAACATGGATAGCCACAGTTGGGGACAAAGAAGCATAAAAGAATAATACTGTGCCGGCTGCAAACTATGGACGCTTCACCCGCCTCGTTGGTTACTAGGGGCGGAGCTTTAAACACGTTGGCCCGTGACGACGTACGCCGACTATAAAGGCGCGAAATAGAAGCGCGCTCGGCGTCTTTTACCACTGCAGTATCGACTGCCGTCTGCGGCGGACTGAATTAGCTTTGACGCGATATCGAGCGGTCACAACTCGTGAGTTTCCTTGGCGCGGCTGCATCTCGCGTCCTGCGTACCCCGAGTTAATGGCATTGTCCACTTGCACCGCATGACTCTAGACGGACCTGTATGAGGATTGCTGTCCACCATGTTAGGTAAACCATTATCTTAGTGGTAATTTTTCTAGGAGCTTAAGTCTGCTTATTGTAGTTGATCTGAGCGGATGTATATGTTTTATTTTCTAGACACCTACTGAATTCCAACTGATTATTTGGTATTGGTAAGGTGGTGTGGTATACACACCTAAGAAATCCACCCATAAGGTAGGGGCCGTCTTGTTATTTATACCGTTACGAACATCGGTTGTTGGGCAGGATTTGCTGCCATTATCAGGTGGACAGCTTAATAGTCTTTTAATGTGATCACCCTACGTGAGTATTCCACATCAATAAGGCTGATGCCTTTATGTTTGTCTGATTTTGTGTCGGTATTCACTGTTTTTCTAGGTTAATTTGGTTGGTATTTAGGTTGAGAGTATTACACGCACGCTTTTTACCTAGACCCTTGCAATATTATTGTTGGTACCCCTCTGTATTTCCCCTTAAATTAGTCCCCTGAGGAAATCTTGTGAGGCATCTGGGGAAGATTGAAACATGTTGGGACAGGGGTTATTAGATTCGTTTAGTACTAGGGTGAGGTTCCGGTTGGGAGCGCCCTTATCGGGGCGGGATTTCCCATTTTCAGTAGGTTAGGGTTATCTTAGTATGGTTAGGGTACGTTTAGTCATATATGTATTATTAGATATGTTTGTTATTTGTAGGCCTTTGAGAGATGTTTAATTGAATATATATTAAAAGTTATATTTTAATAGTTTTCCCTATCTGGTATAGCTAAACATACCCTTCCACAGACAGTGACCTCCGCTCACTGCCGGCTCCCACAAAATATACTCTGCAGACAACATGTATGTATACAATGCAACCAGGATGCATAACGTGTCATATCTTCTGCAGACAAATTATGCAACATATTGATATGTACAAAATAGAGAAAGCACTCTGCTCATCTGTATTATCATTCACCATAGCGGTGAATGGTGGTACAAACAATATGAAGTCTGATGCCTATTGAGAATGCCATTACGTCCCGATGCTGCTATTGTGTGTTGTTGCCATAGCAGCATTAGGACCACACACATTCAGGCTTGCAGTGCAGTGATGTTAGAGAAGCACTTCAAGCCTGTATCACCCAGAATTTTGAAACTTGAGATGCCCTTTCTCACATTTCACGAACAGGAGGTGAGACAACCCCTTTAATGAACGTCACCCACTTTTTAGTGGGCAAAAGCCTTGTTAAAGGAGACCATTCTAAAAAAATTTGGTAAATTTTTTACCTTTTTTTTTCAGAAAACTTGATCACTAGCTTAATAAATTTCCCATAGTGTGTTTCAAAATAAAAATATTTTATAATTTAAAGGGGTTTTCCCAAGTTAGGCACTTATCACCTAACCTCAGGATGAGAGATAAGTGTCTGATCGCTGGGTGCCTCACTGCTTGAATCCCCAAGATGACGAGAGTCGTGGACCTGTGTCTCTAGTGTGAGTGAAGCACATATCAATGGGACTGAGGGAAGTAACTGAACACTAAACTCTGTCCCATAGAGACTATGTAGAGTAGCAGCATGCATGTTTTGTTCCACTCCGTTTAAATGGGGCACAAGCCCCCATTTTTGGGATGGTGTGGGTTTCAGCTGTTGAACCCCCAACGATTAAACAATTATCATGTACCCTGCAAAGAGAGGATAAGTGTTTGACATGGGATAATCCCTTCAATGGTTTTGTGTTGTGAGACTCTTTCCTATCAGAAATTAGTCTACTGTAGTACTGCTCATATTCTTGGGAGCCACTGTTTTTTACATGTAGCCTTTTAAGTCAAGTACAGACAAAGAAATATAGAATAAAATGTGCAGGGCAGCAGGATAACGGAAGAAAGAGTAGCAAGCGACACGGTATATACAATACATTTAGTCCTTGGAAAGCTAAGTGATAATCCATATGAATACTGTTTTTCTGCTTTTAGTAGTTGTTATCCAGCATATATTCATTATGTAGAAGTGTATGTTAGACTATGAGCAGCTGCCATTAGACTGAATGTGTACAGTCATATTAGATAGTTTAATGAGCTTTGATATATATGGCAGCTGATAACACTGCACGTAGCGGTTTCTAATGAAAATTTCAATCACAATGTTCTCATGTGATTCTTTGAGTGTTCTCCCAGGAAATAGTCTCCTGCTCCCACATTCACAGCTCAGCTGCTTTGGTTAAACTCTCCCATTGATGCGGATCAGAAAGAGGATTAGCTTCATAGAACAATAGGAGAATTAATATTCTCGGTTAAATGGGGTAGAGTCGGTGGACAGATCCAGATCACAAGTTATGAAAGATTTCTCTGTCCTATACATTTTATGCAAAACTAACCACACTTCCTTCTTATCCTCACCATGTTCTCCACAGTAAAGTGAAATAAGGTTATCCTGTAAAATAATGCACTCTAACCTATGCATACTAGGCGCTCTTACCCCATTTCTACTGGCTATGAAAGGTAAAACTTCACTTCAAATCTATATTTCTAAAACTAATACTAGTCCCACTCCAATTGCTTAAACTACAAAATTGTGCTTACCCTAATACTACAATAATAACATTAAAATACAATTGTTAACCCCCACCCTCTCCGACATGTTTAACTAGCTAGCGGCATCTTCATGGGTAATGGGGTTACATAATTACATAGTTAGTATGGTTGAAAAAAAAGACACATGTCCATCAAGTTCCAACAAGGGTGGGGAAAATGTGGGTTATGCCTATTATTGTTATCAAGTTTAAGCCTGAAACACGTAAGCACAACACCCTTTTCTTGGATTCGTAGACTGGATTTTATTTGTACTATTTTTCAATAAATATCCCTGATTTTATGGGATAAGCTTGACATTCTCAATTTTTTTGGGGGTAATTACAAGTGATGACTGTCCTGCACTAGGTCCACACAATCCCACAGCTGATGTATTAGTGAGCTGGTTTCAGTGTTTCTTTTGAATATAGGACTACAGCTTATTATTGATACAATTGTTTAGCAGAAATGAATGGAATGGAATTATAATAGTATTAGGGTGAGCACGGTTTTGTCGTTTTAGCAATTAGTGGGACTATTATTAGTTTTAGAAATATAGATTAAAAGTAAAGTTTTACCTTTCATATTAAGTGTGCATAGGTTAGAGTGTATTGAATATACACCCTGCCACCAGTTTTAGTCAAGTTATTGTGTAATTGCCTGTAAAATAATGGGCACAGACAGTCATAAGAAAAAGAAAGTATGCCGTCTTTGAATGCTATTGTTTTACATATCAGGACATAAA
The DNA here is from genome assembly GCA_025379985.1 of Phyllomedusa bahiana. NCBI lineage: Eukaryota > Metazoa > Chordata > Amphibia > Anura > Hylidae > Phyllomedusa > Phyllomedusa bahiana. The sequence continues at coordinate 19,846 of JAODAL010001054.1, read as the reverse complement.
AAAATCTGGTCCTTAGAATTCCTGAAGTAAGGTAAATACAACTTCAGATGAACAACATATGACAAATTACACCATGTCATTATTTATTTCACAAAAATAATGACACAAAGCAGATGCAGCAGGTGAAAAATTAAGTACATCTGTACTGCTTCCAGGGTAAGTAGCAGCCAGGTACTTCTAGTTGAATACCCATGATTAATGGAACCTCAGCAAGTGTAATCACCTCTATAAAAACAGAAGGTTTGGCATTATGCTGTCCTGAAACACGCAGGCATGTGTTAATGCAATGACAAGGAGGAAAGAAATCAACACTGATTTTAGAGAAGCAATTGTTGCTACCCACTAATCTACAAAAGGTTATAAGACAGTGTCCAAACAATCTGAAGTCCATCATTCTACAATGAGGAAGATTATTCACAATTGGAAAACATTCAAGAAAGTTGTCAATCTTCCCAGGAGTGGATGTCCCAGCAAAATCACCCTGAGGTCATTTGAGACTCTACAGGCTTCCGTTCCTATGTCAAATGTTCAAGTTCATGGTATTGCAATTAGAAAAGGACTTAACAAATATGGCTTGTTTGGAAAAGTTGCCAGAAGATCGCCTCTTCTTTTTAAAAAGAACATGGCAACACAGCTTAGGTTTGCAAAGTTGCATCTGAAAAAAAACACAAAACTTTTGTAACAATATTGTTTAGACAGATGAGACCAATGTAGAGATGTTTGGCAATCATGCACAGTGCCACATTTGATGAAAACCAAACACAGCATATCAGCATAAACCCTTCATACCAAGTGTCAAGCACGGTGGTGCTGATGATTTGGCCTTGTTTTGCAAACACAGGACCTGGATACCTTGCGGTCATTAAGTTGATCACAAACTCCCCTACATGTCAAATAATTCTAGAGTCAAATGTGAGGCCATGTATCCAACAGCTAAAATTTGGCTGAAACGGAGTTTTACAACAGGACAATCTGCAAGAGAATTTCTAAAAAAGAATCAAACTGTTACAATGGCCAAGTTGAAATCCTGACCTTAACCCAACAGAAATGCTATGGGGGGACTTTAAGGGCTTGTCCCCACAGTAGGGGTTTCAAGTCGGTTTTACAGACGGTTTTCGGATTTTAAAACCATCTGTCCGTCTGTAAACCGACTGTCAATCTTTTACATTGATTTTAATAGAAAATCCATGCAGTAGCCCACTCTGCACAGATTTTCTGCCGGAAGGTTTATGACAAAGCCATCGTTCCTAAAAAATGAAATATGTTCATTCTTCCGCCCGGTTTTTGGGCAGAACATTAACAATGTGGTGGTGAAGGGGAGTGGCTTGAATCCACAAACCGCGGACAAAAGCGTCCCCCTTTGTGCCAAAAAAGACAAAATGCTGTGTAAACGCACTCTAAGAGAGCTACGCATAAACGAAAGCCCACAAAACTTAATACAGTGGGGGAAAAAGTATTTTGTCAGCCACCAATTGTGCAAGTTCTCCCACTTATAAAGATGTGAGAGGTCTGTAATTTACATCATAGTTAGAACTCAAATATGAGAGACAAAATGAGTAAACAAATCCCGAAAATCACATTGTCTGATTTGGAAAGAATTTATTTGCAAATTATGGTGGAAAATAAGTATTAGGTCACCTACAAACAAGCAAGATTTCTGGCTCTCACAGACCTGTTATTTCTTCTTTAAGTGGCTCCTCTGTCCTCCACTCATTACCTGAAGTAATGGCACCCGTTTGAACTTCTTATCAGTATAAAAGACACCCGTCCACAACCTCAAACAGTCACACTCCAAACTCCACTATGGTGAAGACCAAAGAGCTGTCAAACGACACCAGAAACAAACTTGTAGCCCTGCATCAGGCTGGGAAGACTGAATCTGCAATAGGCGAGCAGCTTGGTGTGAAGAAATCAACTGTGGGAGCAATAATTAGAAAATGGAAGATATACAAGACCCTCAACCTGTGGCTCCACGCAAGATCTCACCCTGTGGGGTCAAAATGATCACAAGGACGGTGAAAAAAAATCCCAGAACCACACCGGGGAACCTAGTGAATGACCTGCAGAGAGCTGGGACCAATGTAACAAGGCTACCATCAGTAATACACTACGCCGCCAGGGACTCAGATCCTGCAGTGCCAGATGTGTCCCCCTGCTTAAGCCAGTACATATCCAGGCCCTTCTGAAGCTTGCTAGAGAGCATTTGGATGATCCAGAAGAGTATTGGGAGAATGTCATATGGTCAGATGAAACCAAAGTAGAACTGTTTGGTAGAAACACAATTCGTCATGTTTGGAGGAGAGAGAATGCTGAGTTGCATCCAAAGAACACCATACCTACTGTGAAGCATGGGGGTGGCAACATCATGCTTTGGGGCTGTTTCTCTGCAAAGGGACCAGGACTACTGATCAATGTACATGAAAGAATGAATGGGGCCATGTATCGTGAGATTTTGAGTGCAAACCTCCTTCCATCAGCAAGGGCATTTCAGCATGACAATGATCCCAAGCACACCGCCAGGGCAACAAAGGAGTGGTTTCGTAAGCAGCATTTCAAGGTCCTGGAGTGGCCTAGCCAGTCTCCACATCTCAACCTCGTAGAAAAACTTTGGAGGGAGTTGAAAGTCTGTGTTGCCCAGCTACAGCCCCAAAACATCACTGCTCTAGAGGAGATCTGCATGGAGGAATGGGCCAACATACCAGCAACAGTGTGTGCCAACCTTCTGAAGACTTATGAAAAACGTTTGACCTCTGTCATTGCCAACAAAGGATATATAACAAAGTATTGAGATGAACTTTTATTATTGACCAAATACTTATTTTCCACCATAATTTGCAAATAAATTCTTTCCAAATCAGACAAAGTGATTTTCTAGATTTGTTTTCTCATTTTGTCTCTCATAGTTGAGGTCTACCTACAGTATGCTGTCAGTTACAGGTCTCATCTTTTTAAGTGGGAGAACTTGCACAATTGATGGCTGACTAAATACTTTTTTTCCCCACTGTAAACTAAAGCAACATTGTAACGAAAAGTGGGCAAAAGTTCCTCATGTATGATATAAGACACTGATAAAGTCGTAAAAAAATTATTATTTCAAGTTATTGCTGCTACAGGTGGTTTTAAAGACCATACATTCATGGGGTGTACTTAGTTTTCACACGTGTGTTTTTTTGTTTGTTTTTTATTTTGGCTTCATTTTTCTTATATACATAATGACATAGTAGAATCACCACTCACACATGTGTATGTAAATGTTTCTGGATGTTTTGAGAACCTGTGAGATAAAAGGAGTGATCATGGGGCAGACATTGTTCTGGACTCTATGTTAGTAATCCTTCTGATGAACACTACAGTGCCTACCAAGCCTGAAATGAGCAATACATGATAAAGAACTCCACAGCAAAGGTAGATACAATAGTCCAAGTTTTTTTGTCCTTTGGAAACTGTGATGCCCACTCCCCCAAAATGTCCATAAAGTCCTAAAAAGAGTCATCTATTCTCCTGCACTATGGCCTCCAATGAGCTATGAAGCTATATTATGTATACAGTTGAAACCAGAAGTTTACATACACTATATAAAAATACACATATGCATGTTTTTCTCACTATCTGGCATGAAATCAAAATAAATCTTACCCGTGTTAGGTCAATTAGAATTACCAAAATTATTGATATTTGCCAAATGCCAGAATAATGGGACAGCCCACATGATGATGTCATGTCTTTGGAAGCTTCTGATTTATTGGCAACATCTGAGTTAATTATAAACACACCTGTGGATGCATTTTAATTCACACCAGAAACACACTGCTTCTGTTTGTAACATCATGGGAAAGTCTAAAGAAATCAGCCAATATATCAGGAAGAGAATTGTGGTCTTGAACAGGTCTGGGTGCAATTTCCAGATACCTGAAAGTGCCTCATTCATCCGTACAAACAATTATATGCAAGTACAAACAAGATGGGAATGTCCAGCCATCATACTGCTCAGGAAGGAGACAGTTTCTGTGTCTCAGAGATGAACGTGCTTTGATCCAACATGTGCATATTAACCCAAGAACAAAAGCAAAAGACTTTGGGCGACATGTATGAACGGGTCTGCACCAGTTTTATGCTGTACTTTGAGCCAAAAAGAAGGAGGTGCACTCCAAACTTTGGCGTGATAAGTGCCTTTGTAATGCACTAAAGACACTCTTTAATGTGCCAAAGATTTGGGATGTTCTGGGGCCGTGTCACACCACATTCATAGAAGTAGACACATTTATGATTCTTTGGCGCCAAATCTAGGCACAGAACAGTTAGAACAGCCAGATCAAGTCAAAGGTGGTCTGCCTTAGCCTGAGTTGTCCTATTGGCACTAGACTGCGCCTGTATGTATGACCTGCAGAAGAAGAGGTTCATACATACTGGCGCAATCTACAATGCCTTAAAGCTATTTAGAACTGGCCTGTCAGCACCAACGTTAATACATTTCGCCCCTTGTGAAGATGTTGGCGGAAGATGATAAGATTATGTAATTATCCACAGGGAAACGAGTACTGTATCAACAAGGCCACTCTGCCAGGAAAAAGCCATTACTCCAAAAGTAACATATAAAAGCCGGATTAATGTTTGCAAATGCACACAGGAACAAAGACATACATTTTTGGAGACATGTACTGTGGTCTGACGAAACTAAAATTGAACTGTCTGGCCATAATGACCATCAATTTTTGGAAGCCTAAGAATACTATCCCAACTGTACAAATCATTTTGTGGGGTTGTTTGGCTGCAGGAGGGACTAATTCACTTCACAAAATAGATGGCATTGTGAGGAAAGAAAATTATGTGGCAATACTAAAGCAACATCTCAAGACATCAGTCAGGAAGTTAAAGCTTGGGCACAAATGAGTCTTCCAAATGGACAATGACCCAAAGCATAATGCCAGACTGGTTTCAAAGTGGCTTTCATGTCAGAGAGTGAGAAAAACATGCATATGTGTCTTTTTATATAGTGTATGTAAACTTCTGGTTTCAGCTGTAGATGTTGGGAGATAGAGGAGGTACTTAGCATCAGTTTATGTTGATAAGCAGCAGTGAGTGGCAGGGGTGTGAAAGTCTGGTTGATGGAATCTGGCAAAATACAACGGGGAAGAATTATCAATACTATCTAACTCTTAGACAGTGTAAAGTTAGACTAGACAGTCTTACAAAATGCCACATTTATCACTGTGCTGATAAATCTGGTGCATGTAAGAACTGTCTAGTCTGACTTTACACTTATTTTAATTTGACTTACTTGATGCCAAAAACTGTGCCAAAATTTTGGTCCCTGACATCACATGCTAAGTCACGCCCCTTTGCACTAAACCACGTTCCTTCATGAAGTCAAGCCTATTTTGTCAAATGAGACAAAAATTGTACAGAAACTGTCTAAAACACATAATAAATGAAGTGTAAATCATGTACGCCATTATTTTTGGCACAAGTTGTGCCAGAATTCTGGCACAATCACCGTGATAAATGTGCCCCAATATGTGAATGCACCTCATCACATTTACCAAAACAGATAATTGTCAATAGAGAAAAGCCTGGATGAGAATATGTAAAAAAAGAAAACGATTTTTTAAAAATTAGTTATCGACCGTTGTGATTTTTCTTATGTTCATGTTAGTATTATGAAAAGTACACAGATATTCAGAGATTCTTTGGAATTTAATGACCAATAAATCAGAAACAAGCAGTTAGTGTGCACATTCTGTACACTAGAGATCTGCATCTGGAGATTACAATGTATGTACAGTACATGTGGTTCTTATTTAAGGGAATCATGTCTGGTTTTTAGAACAAGTAAAGAATTATGGTAAAGTAAGTGGAGTGGAAATCAGATAACCAGGTATTTGTCCAATGTCAATCATTAACAATCTCTGGGAAGTTTTGCAGAGCCAAAAATGATGATGAGATGAAGAGAGGTTATGAGATTCACTGGGGGTATATGTAGAGAGCTACTCTGATAGACACAGCAAAACATGGCATAAAAAACAACCTAAGGGTGTGTCCATACGGCAGGTTAAAATATCGGGCGGACCCGGATTAAAAGAATCCGGCTGGTATTTTGACATTGTGTACGTGGTCTTGGGGGACAGTTCTGTCTGTGGTTTGCAGATTCGCCTGTTCGACTCATTTGTAAAACCTTTTCAAACAATTTAGGAAATTAAAAAAGGAGCTTGCTGTTAATAAAGGCAGTTTCACTGCAGTGCAGTCCTACAACAGTAAAAAGCGGGCCAAAAACGCCACAAAATTACAGCATGTGAAAGCACCCTTAATTTCCTAAATTGTACAGAAGGTGCTATAGTAGTCACTTGTGCTTATGTACTTGCAGACTAAAAGCACAATAGCTGATTACTCACGACGGCTTTCTACACAATTCAGAAAATGGAAACCTGTAAGGCAGTTTTACAGACATGCAGTACTGCAACAGAAAAACCACCACATGTGAATACAGCCTAACAGGGCTGTCTCATCATAGTTCCTTCTGATATTGAAGCAAGCCCAGCAATTACATAATTGCTATACATGTGGCTTCAAAAAATTAGCCATCATCATTAGGAGATGCTCCATCTGGCCATGCAGACAACATGTAATATTACATAGCAACCATATAGATAAAGTGCTCTCTACTGGTGAAGTCGGAGTGAAAACTAATCTGGCTTAGTCAGGTTGACCATTGGCCACAGCGTACAAACCGTACCTACCGGCATCAGCCCTGGAGCTGCAGGGGTTTTTAACTGTATATGTTAGTTATTTTATCTAATATGCATCTTAATTCTTACCTTTCATTTCACCCCTATTTCCACATAAATTGTAAGCTCTAATGAGCAGGGCCCTCACATCTCATCTGCTCATTAATAGGTTATTTTGTAATGTAAGATTTTGTCTTCACCTGTATCCTCTGCACTGTAAAGTGCTGCTGTATATGTTGGTGCTACATAAATAAGGATTATTATTCTCATGCAGCTGCCATTTTTGTTCTTTTTTTTCAATCTTTGGACCACTTTGGGCAATTTAAATTTTCATAGTTTCCAGCAACAAAGAACACAGTAGGGGAAAACATTCAGTAACATTAATTTTAACTAAAACTATGAATAAACAAGTGGCTTGGAATGGTTCATAAATAGACATAAACCCCAATTAGCATGTTGAGTGCTTCCAGGTTCAAGGCTATTACTTCAGGGGTACAACATTGAGTGATTGTGCCCTTTTGCCACAGTAGATGCCAACAAGCCATTTTGCCAGGGCTACTGTATTAGGATACAAGCCTAGGGCAGTAGACAGTCTTTTACAGAGGTGAAAAAGCCAAGCATAAAGTGCAAAACATTTTTCTTACTGGATCTGAGGAATGTTCACTCCAGACTCTCTAGAGGCCTCTTCACATCACATTTAAGTTGCATCAGATGACTGCATGCCTGGAGTCACTTTACCATTTTGTTTAAAAGTCTCAATGTGCTACAGAAAAAAAAATGTCCTCTAAGCCGGCCAAGAACCTTATCAAAGAGGTTGGAGAGAGGATTATGCAACACGTGATGAGCTTATATAAACACGAGTAGCCCAGAGCTGAAGTATTGGTCCTGGATAATAGAGTCTTTGAAAAGCTTTAAAATCTTTTGCGAAAGCTCTAGTTTCAGTCAGTATTCTAACCTAATGGGAGTAAAAATGCAAGTGTGCTCATAGCCATTGGTGGAATTAATTTTTTAACAACAGGTTCCCAACTTGTGAGAGATGGATGTGGTGTAAAGCTGTGTAGAAAATTATTTCTACACTACTAATGAAATATATCCATTGTCAAGTCAAGGGTAAAACGTGCTATGTTAGGTTTTACCACGTAGAACTACGGCTCACAGTTATTATCTAACAATGGTAAGGATAAGCTGAGAGTTGTTGCTTTACAAACTAGAATGCCCTGGAGGTTACAACTGACCACAGAACTTATGTGACACACAGAGACATCACCACTGAGACTTCTTCCAGCAATTGTCATATAGTCTCAAAAAAATTAGAATCTAACAAGAGAACAAAGAGTGACTTTTAATAACTATATTTACTATTTTGCCATAGGCAAACTTAAACTCTATCAGTTCTCAATCTATACAGCACTAAAACTTAACTTTTATTACACATATAACACTTAACCTCGATACACACTATTTTAAAAATCAGATTTCTAACCTCTCAATTTGTCCCTTTCTAATTGTGAATTTTTCCTCCACAATTAGAAAAGGACAAATTAAGAGGTTAGAAATCAGGTTGTTAAAATAGTGTGTATCGACGTTAAGTGTTATATATGTAATAAAAGTTAAGTTTTAGTGCTGTATAGATTGAGAACTGATAGAGTTTAAGTTTGCCTATGGCAAAATAGTAAATATAGTTCTTTCAGCAATGACTCCAATCTACAGAGATTCCTGCCCACACATCTTTGTCTCTTCATTTTCACATCAGATCCTTAACCTCTAAACTAAGGCGATCTTTTCATATTGCCCAACACTGTATCCCATGAATATAATAAAGTTACTAGCTGTGCCACCTAAAAATAGCGTTATTTACAAGGCATCCTGGAATAAATATTAAGCTGCAAAGTTCCCCCAGAAATTAATTCTAATACATGCTGTGCCCCATAAAATTAATTATAATATTCACTGTGTACCCTGAATATAATGAGGTCATAAGCTGTGACGTTTGAAAATAGCGTTATGTACAAGGCATCCTACAATAAATAAAAAGCTGTACTGTACCCCCAGAAATTAAAATGCACTCTACACACCCTGAAATTAATTATAATACATACTATGTTCCCTGAAATTATAGGGGTAGTCTAGGAATTTAAACATTTCATAGAACACTATAAACAGCACTTATATAGAAAGGTAAAGATATTCCACTACCGTCATGTGTTTCCTTTTTTTTTTTTTTTTGCAGTCAAACTTCCTACATCATGCTTGTGGGAGTGTCAGTAGTTCTCCAGCTTTCTTTTCTTACAACTACCAGACTGCATTGCAATCTACGACTTCCCTCCAAGTTATCACTTCTAGAGTCTATGTGCTGACATTAGTATATAATCCCCCCAGCTCTGTACTTGCTGTCAAGATAATAATGAGAGCTAGGACTCATGAGTCACTATGTAAATTGTACAGAGCTGCAGTTATCATTTTCATGACAGCAGTACACAACCCCTCAGCTCTGGACTGCTGTCCTCTGCTGCCATTACTGTTAGTAAGTCCTGCCAGCAGGAATCAAAGATAAAAAACAAAGTTTAATATAATATAGTTGTGAGCCCTATAACTAATAAAAAAGGACCCAGAAAACCACTTTAATAATAGAACTCACTGAGTTCCCTGAATATAATGAGGTCCCAAGCTGAAAATTTTATTTACAAGGCATCCTAAAAGAAATAATAAGCTGTACTATTCCCCAAGAAATGAATTCTAATACACTCTACACTTCCTGAAATGAATTATAATAGTCATGGCCAAAAGTTTTGAGAATGATACAAATGTTAATTTTTACAAAGTCTACTGCATCAGGTTTTATAATGGCAATTTGCATATACTCCAGAATGTTATAAAGAGTGATCAGCTTAACAGCAATTAATTGCAAAGTCAATAGTTGCCTAGAAAATGAACTTTTTCCCCCAATACACATTTCAACTTTATTGCAGGCCTGCCTTAAAAGGACCAGCTAACATCGTTTCAGTGATTGCTCCATTAACACAGGTGTGGGTGTTGATGAGGACAGGGCTGGAGATCAATCTGTCATGATTAAGTAAGAATCACAACACCTGGACACTTTAAAAGGAGGCTGGTGCTTGGCATCATTGTTTCTCTTCTGTTAACCATGGTTATCTCTAAAGAAACATGTGCAGACATCATTGCACTGCACAAAACTGGCCTAACAGGGAAGAGTATCGCAGCTAGAAAGATTGCACCTCAGTCAACAATCGCATCATCAAGGAATTCAAGGAGAGAGGTTCCATTGTTGCCAAAAAGGCTCCAGGGCGCCCATGAAAGACCAGCAAGCGCCAGTACCGTCTCTTAAAAGGGTTTCAGCTTCGGAATCGGGCTACCAGCAGTGCAGAGCTTGCTCAGGAATGGCAGCAGGCAGGTGTGAGTGCATCTGCACGCACTGTGAGGCGGAGACTCATGGAGCAAGGCCTGGTGTCAAGGAGGGCAGCAAAGAAGCCACTTCTCTCCAGAAAAACATCAGGGACAGACTGATATTCTGCCAAAGGTACAGGGAGTGGACTCCTGAGGACTGGGGTAAAGTCATTTTCTCTGATGAATCCCCTTTCCGAATGTTTGGAACATCTGGAAACAGCTTGTTCGGAGAAGACAAGGTGAGCGATACCACCAGTCTTGTCTCATGCCAACTGTAAAGCATCCAGAAACCATTCATGTGTGGGGTTGCTTCTCAGCCAAGGGAATCGGCTCTCTAACAGTCTTGCCTAAAAACACATCCATGAATAAAGAATGGTACCAGAATGTCCTCCAAGAGCAACTTCTCCCAACCGTCCAAGAGCAGTTTGGTGATCAACAATGCCTTTTCCAGCATGATGGAGCACCTTGCCATAAAGCAAAGGTGATAACTAAATGGCTCAGGGAACAAAACATAGAGATTTTGGGTCCATGGCCTGGAAACTCCCCAGATCTTAATCCCATTGAGAACTTGTGGTCAATCATCAAGAGACGGTGGACAAACAAAAACCAACAAATTGTGACAAAATGCAAGCATTGATTGTGCAAGAATGGACTGCTATCAGTCAGGATTTGGTCCAGAAGTTGATTGAGAGCATGCCAGGGAGAATTGCAGAGGTCCTGAAGAAGGGTCAACACTGCAAATATTGACTTGCTGCATTAACTCATTCTAACTGTCAATAAAAGCTTTTGTTAATGATAATATGATTGCACTTGTATTTCTGTATGTGATAAAAACATCTGACAAACACACATAAAAACCAGAGTACAACAGATCATGTGAAAATAGAATATTTGTGTCATTCTCAAAACTTTTGGCCATGACTGTACATGTGCCCCCTGCAATTAGAATACTCACTGTGTCCCCTGAATATAATTCTGACAACCTGTGCCACCTGAAAATAGCATTATTTACAAAGCATCCTAAAATAAAAAATAAGCTCCGCTGTTCCCAAGAAATGAATTAAAACACACTCAATAGCCCCTGCAATTCATAATACACATTGTGCCGCTAGAAATTAATTATATTTCATGCTGTGTCTTCTTTAATTAATATACCCTGTGCCCCCTGAAATAAATTTTAATACACACCGTGCCTCCTAAAATAATTTTTATTATATACCGTGCCCATTGAAGTTAAATTTAAATAAGGTGCCCTCCTGAAGTGAAATATATTATATCATGGGCCCCCTAAATTTTATTGTAATACAGTATATACTTTGCTAATACTGTATATACTTTGTGGCGATTATGATGTACAGCTTGAAGGAGAGGCTGTAAAAAAGAGTTGTGGCTTGTAAAAGTGAGAGTGTGGTCTATAAAAAGGTACAGCAAATTCAGGGACAGCTCTGGGCAGCAAAAACTCTAGCTACACCGCGGTGCCCATGCATACCAGCAGGGAAAAAGCAGACCTTATAAAAAACAAATTTAAATTAAACGGGTTTTTCAAAATTTTAAAAAAATTAATCTCGCAGCTTTTGGGGTCCCAGTAATAAAAAAAAAAAATAAAAAAAAAACAAAAAAAAAAAAAACTTATACTCACCTCCGAACAGGGACGTCAGTCACTTCCAAACGAGGATGTCACCGAATCAGTTGCAACGGTCACGTGCCTCTACTTACATCACTGTTTGGAAGCGAACAGCTCCAAAGGTTGATGTAAGCAGAAGCATGTGACTGCTGGAGAGATGCGGTCCTGGATCTGAGGACAATAGTAAGAGGAGTATAACTTGTCTTATTTTACTGGGGCCACTGGACCTGCTTGTTCGTGCCTGGATAAAACTGCCGCTGTCTTAAACCGGCAATCTGCCCCCAGTCATTTCAACTGTACGCACGTCATTAGGACGACATATAGTTGAAAGCACCTGTGGAGAAAGGAAATTTTCGGCTCCTTGCCTCGCAGAGTATTATGTTGTGACCCACTGGAATATACGGCACAGGGAGCGTGATGTAGAATTCCCATCACGCCATTTTCGCTGGGAGTAACAGAACTACACAGGTGACGTAATGACGTCACACCACCTGTACAGGACAGAGGGCGGAGTGAGTTCTTCGTCAAGGGAAAGGGGAGAGTTGAGTACTATTTTTTTAATTTTTAATTGGGGGCCTATATACCTACAAGCCGATTGGGGGGTTCATATAGACCTACCAACCAAGGGAACCTGTATACCTACAAACCTACTAGGTGGGACTATATACCTACCTCTATACTGAGGGGCCTTATAGACCTTCCAGCCTACTAGAAAGATCTATATACCTACCTACAAAGCGGGGGACCTATATATCTACCAACCTCCTGAGGGACCTATACACCTACCTACATACTGGGGGATCTTTAAACCTACCTATTGAGGTGAGCTATATACCTACCGAAGGGACCTATTCACCTACCTACTTGGGGGCTCTTTATACCTTCCTAGCTACTAAGTCCCTATATGTCTACTTACCGACAGGGGGCCCTATATACCTACTGGGGGACGTATAGATCTTCCTACTTACTATGCTGCCCTATATACTTACCTACCTACTTTGCAGGGGGGGGGGACTGTTTACTTACCTAATGAGGTCACCTAAATATCTACCTCTATACTGTGGGGGACTATATAAACTACCTAGAGGAGGCCATGTATATAGCTGTCTACCTACTGAGGGGGCCTATATACCTACCTACCAAGGGTATCTATATACCTACCTACTTACTTGGGGGGCTAAATACCTACCTATTGAGGGGTCCTATAAACCTACCTACCTTGCTGTGGGGGAAGACGCATCACCATGCTTTCCTATTAGGTAGTAAGGTATATGACCACCAGCAGGTACAGTAGTTAGGTGTTTAGGTGCTGGAAAAGTGAGGATTCTAAAAAGTTTGCGTGGTATATTCTACAGAGATGAATCGTGGCCAAGAGAAGTCATCATGGCAGTCTGAGACGGATGGAGAAAAAAAAACTAAGTGAATGACTCATTAGAGAAGATGACACCTGTAAGTCACTAGATGTAACTGCAGTGTAATCACTTATATAGTATCTTACGAAAGTGAGTACATCCCTCACATTTTTGAAAATATTGTATTACATCTTTTCATTTGATAACACTTTGATATGATGTAAGTAGTCAGTGTACAGGTTGTATAACAGTATAAATTTAATCTGCCCTCGAAATAACTCGACGGCCATCAATGTCTAAAGCACTGGCAACAAACACTGCAGAAGAAAAAAATGCAAAATGGCCAAATTCGTTATTTCACATCCCCTAAAAATTCCAATAAAAACGGATCAAAAAGTTGCATCTATCCCAAAATGGTACCAATCCACATTACACTTCAGCCCACAATAAAATCTACCCTCAGGTCCATAGGTGGAAGAACACAAAAGTTATTGGTCACAGAAAAGGACACTGCAGCACAAACGTAAGAAATAGAGAATGTTTGCATTTTTTGCAGTACTTAAACATAATGAAAATCCTACATATTTGGTATTGCCAAAATCCTATCAACCTGCAGAATATAGATAACACATCATTTATACTGAAGAATGACCGCTGTAAAAATAAAACCATTGTAAACATGGTGAAAATATGTTTTTTTTCTCACATTCACCCCACTTAGAATGTATTTTCCGGTTTCCCAGCATATTTTATGGTAGGGTCAATGACACCGTTAGAAAGTACATCTTGTCCCACAAAATAAAAGCCCTCATATGTCTAGGTAGGTGGAAAAAATAAATTTTGGCTCCTGCAAGGCGAAGGAGTAAAAAAAAAAAAAAAAGAAAGAGCCATATTAGTATAACTGGCTGTTAGGAAGGGGTTAAGAATCTAGAGCAATCTACACCTTGAGTAAATTTTACAGGTGCTCTGTGGGAAGAAGTCAGTCCTAATGAATATGCAGTTAATCCATCGCACACCTTGACTAGGTCCAAAATGTACAAACAAATGGTTTACATAGTCTCCAATGATGCTGGCAGCAGAGTTGGTTATATGCTGCCACTGCCTCTCTCCACCACACCTACTGCACTATTATCACATGTGTTTTAAAGAAGGCAATGCTAGGCTGAAACATCTTATCTAGATTCATGAACCATTTGCCTGACTCAGGCAAGTTGAGATTCACTTCTTCTATGTAAACCAGGCATCCTCAAACTGCGGCCCTCCAGCTGTTGGGAAACTACAACTCCCATCATGCTTTTAAATATAATCTATAACATGGGAAGAAGCGAGTTGTATTTCCCAACAGCTGAGGGCCACAGTTTTGAGTAGCATAAATGAAAACCATAAGGAGTGCTTAAAATAAATGATTTGTACATTTTGGATCAAGACAATGTGTGTGGGGATTTACTGTTTAAGAACCTGACCAACTGTGGTCCGCAGATTGCACCAGCTTGGCTAATTTTCTTCAGCACTGTAATGTAATTGGTATTAAAAAGTCTGTAATAAGGGCGTGCTCTTGGGAAATCGATTAGATTACACTTGTCATCTGGATATTGTCACACAGAGCAGATGGTGCTATGTTGCTGCTTGGGAGTATTGAGTTGAGTTACTGTAGCCTTGGAAGCCTCAGTTTGCAGAACTTGGGGCACACCTTCACTGAAACAGTGTGGGCTGAAAACAGAGAGGGGTCAGTTCTAAGGACTCTGCAAGGTCTGTGATAGACGTCAGCCCAGGAGAGATCCAAGACAGGCTGAGTAGTACTAGACTTTTACCCATGGGAGGCTACAACTAAGTAAAAAAGGGGTTCTGTGTAGGGATGAGCGATTATAAAATCGACAAAGTTGAAATCGGCACGATTTTTAGGCTGATCGGAAATTTCCGATCACTTGATATTTTAGGTGACAATCTGCAGATAATCTATTACTATCGCGTCATTTTGGCGGCCAGCAAATCAGCTAGAGCATAAGAGCTGGTGTGCGACGACATGACTGGTATGTTATTTTTGTCATTCTGGGAAAAAACACATGACCTCGTTGCATAGACAGCGTTTCCTGTTCAGTATCACGTTTCAGTTCTCTCACTAGAGCAAGACGTTGCTAGGTCTCTCTCAAACAGCTCACGACACAGTTCTTCTCTTTATTCATACAGACAACTATGCTTTTAACTGTGAACATTACAATATAGGTAGATTAGAGAATTTCAGTTCTTAGTTAGTTAGACAGACTTAAAGCATCTAGCGCTGTACAGCCGCGGGGGTGGGTGAGAGGGGGCGGACAGACGGATGGACAGACAAACAGACAGGCTGGCTTTGGAAAGGAGGGTGTATATTGTGCAGCCCAACCTCTGCTTTGAACCTGCAATTTAAATGGCATTTTTTTTACCACTTTTTGGGCAGCACACCTCCACCCGAGGGAAATTGTAAACCTTTATTTTTTGCATCCCAGTTTTTTTTCAAAGACCACCTTGTACTTAAATTAGGATACAGAAATTTTTCTAGTAACAGCTTGGGGTATTGCATTGGTGCAAAAACCACCTTTTCTATCCCCTATAACTTTTAAATAGCTGGTTTTTCACTTTGGTGCAGCCCAGTTTTGGGTTTAAAGAGTCCCCCTTGTACTTACATTAGTATACAGAAATTTTTCTAGTAACTGTTCTTGTGTGTCATTGCGCAAAAAACGCAATTTCTCATCCGTAACTTTTGAATAGTTTTATTGCGCTCGTGAATCTCAGTTTGGCGCAGATAGTGCACTTGTATGAGTTTTTTTGAAAACTATCAATTCCTAGTCCCCACTGGGCAGTTGTAAATCCCTGGGACTGAAGAAAAGAAAAACTGTTGATTTTGTCTTACGTTCTTCCACCAGACCACATTTCTCAGATATTCGCTAGAAAGTATTCTGTTTCAATCCTATTTGGCTGCAGGAAATTAGAGGGATTTAAGAATAGCTGTGATTTTTTCCGTCCTTTCAATAAGACTGTCAAAACGCTTCCATACGTTTTTAAATTTATATCTTCTGAACCCTGGACAGGTGTAACCGATCAAAGAGGGGTGTAGGGCATGGAGGTAGCGGGACAGAGAAGGTGCTCCTTCCAGTGTTGGCGACAACACGCAAGCCAGCGGATCGTCGGTTTGCAGATCATCAGCCTGCATCGCTGGGTCGGTGCCCTGTGAATCTCAGTAACGAACAGCGTTGCCAATCTTTTCTTCAGTGGGTTTAAACAACCCCGCATCCACAGTCCCTTTCCTCCTCTTTCTCCCAGTCCACGGGCCAAAAAATGTCGTCATCACATCTCACATCCGCCAACATGAAGCGAAGGCAGCCCCCAAAAGTCAACCGTGTCCCCATCACTGTGATAATCCATTTCTGAAGACCTCTTTGATGACAAAATGCGGTTGGGTCAGAAGGCATTTTTAAAAGATCAAGAGGCCAAAGAGGATGATTTTGTCTGCTCTGCCGCCCAATTGCTGATGCCATCAGAGGAGGAGAAGGAAGCCGGTCAGTCACCACAAATCCCGAGCGGTCAGCAACGCCTTGCAGTGCCTGTTGCTTGAAACCCTTTGCTCCAGATGCAGAATGTCAGGACAGGAACTCACCTGTGTTGATATGATGACACAACAAATTTCGGACCAACGTGGCTTTCAGCAGAATTCGCTTGCGAGCGCTTCATCACTGACGAGGAGGAAAGACATGGGTATGTCAGTACGGCTCCCCCTCAAAAAGGGAGAGGGCGTTGCACAAGTCCGCTGAGATTATTCCGCCACCACGTTCAGCGAAACACCGCTCCTCGCTTATCGCCGTTGAAAAGTTTCCCGGACCTCTCAAGCCTGGGCCTTTTCGAGCAAGCCTCTGAATTTACCCAACATGTCATATCCGCCTTTGTCGTAAACACATCAGTAGAGGGGAAAAATCTTAGGTGTTTAACCACCACCAACATGTCTAGTCACATCCAGCGAATGCATGATTGAAATGGAGGAACACTTGGCCAAAAAAGGGCCACACCGATCCCCGTGCTTCCAACCCCTGTCACACCCTCTGTCTCCCCCTCCTCCCCACGACCAAGCGTTCCTCAGTTTCCCATTTCTCTCAGAGTCATCAGCAAGGATCAGCCTCCGCTTCAGCCCACCACCGCCCGGGGGTACCCCCCAGAGAACCCATCCTCCCCCTTTTCCCTTCCACCATTTTTGACCTGAAACCCGAAACAGGTACAGCGGCCAGTCTAGCAGCCGGGCCTTCGTCTACCATTTTGGGGGGAGCAGAACACTAACCCAAAAAAACCACCCCAAAGCCAAAACCTTTAATTTAAAGGCACTCCCGGGTTTTTTGGCCTTTTGGAAATGTTGCCTTTCCGTTTGGGTTGGGACACAAAATGTGTTCCCCCACGCCCAATGGCCCTTCCCCGGGCCCCCCAATACCAGATCCCGGGCAGCATTTTTTTCCAGAAAACCCCGCCCTTTTGCCAGGCCAGCCCACGTGTCATCTAAAATTTAAGCTTTTTTGTTTGAAATGGGTGCCGGCAAATTCCCTGACCACCGATACATGGACTAGTAAGCACACCCAAAACCGCTAAAATCTAAATTGACAGCTCACGGGGTGAGCGGGTGGATGTCTCGGGGGAAACGGGGGCTCTGGGGCCTCGGCACTTTTTCCCAAAAACCGCAGGGATGGTGAAAAGGGTTCTTTCCCCCAACTTTCCACTGGTACATCACGTCCCCCTAGAAACCCAGGGCGTTTTGGGAAATTTAAATCTGTTTTGGGTGACCGCCCAAACACAGGCCCGGAGCTGGGGAAAAAAACCCGGCTTTTCGAAAACGAACCAGCGGCGGGCCCGGGGTGACAAAAACCTGGCCAGCAAGGTTTTTGGTTTTAAAAACTTTTGAAATCCCCGGGCCCGCCCTAAATGGGTTGGGGGCTGGACAATCCCTTTCCTTTGGCATATTTCATAAAACCTCTTTCTTCCAAAAATTTTTCTAAAGCACTCCCCGAGTCTGGATTTCCCTTTCGGGTGGAACCCCTCGAAGTCGAGCCCCACACCCCGGGCCGTTCCACCCTCCCTTCCCTGCCGGGGCTGCTTTGCGCGCCAACGCGGTCTCCCTGTCAACCGTCCTTTGGGTTGACGGGGCAAAACACTGGGAATTTCCCACCCTCCACATGCTCCAGCTTTTGGTCGCCCCAACGCAATCCCAAATTACGCGTACAAAAGTGAAAACCAGGGCCTTTACCACACGATGCGGTATTTTGGGGGTTTTTTGACCCCCGGGAAGTAAGGCAGGTGAAAGACTCGGGCTCACCCTTTCCCGGGTTTTTTTAAGGTCAGTGGGGAAAATGCCCTTTTTCAGAAATGACTTTGGCGGGATTTTAAGTTCTGGAACGATCGTTGGACACTCTAAAAATGTAAAGGTCCCACCACGACGGGGGAAAAGGAGACGACACAGAGCCTCTCTCTCCTTCGAATCCATAAGGCCCGACAGTTTCACAACTTTATCGGCCCCTTCTTTAGGCAGGTTTTCGGGGACCAGGGCTGGGCAAGCTTCCCCCCACTCCCCCAAGGAACAGCATCTGAGGCAATTCAGGGTTTGTTTTTTAAAAGGCGGGGGGGGAAAATTAAAAAAAGAAAAAAGGAAAAAAAAAAGGGAAATGGAGGTATTTTTCCTGGACACCTTTCCCGGGATGTCCCTGCCCCCAAAGAGGTTGTCACATTTGGGGCCCGGAGGGGGAAGATGGGGAAGATCTTTTTTGCAAAGTGCCCTCAAAACCCAGAGGGTTTGGAAAATCAAGGCCCATCCTCACATGAGTGTTTGGTGCTCCATTTCCCCCAAACATGACTTCGCATTAAGGGGCCATCAAACTAACCACAGTTACTGGGGGGCCACCCTCTTCGCCCCCCGGGGTTAAAAAGGGCAAAACACAACATTTTCCCTTTCCACCCACCCAAATAAAGGGGGAAAAAAAGCGGGAATTGGGGGGACCAGCTGTTTGGGATAAAAGGAGACATCTTTTCCGCTCTGCATCTTTGTTCTTCAAATGTCACGGGGGAAAACAACTTTCAGCAACCCCTTTGAAAAGCATTAAAGGGGCCAAGCGGGCAGCACGGGCTTTGGGGGCGGAAGCCCTAATTTGGTTGACCTCGGGAAAACTTTATTTCCCAAACCCCCAACCAAAGCATGTAATGCAGGTAAACACATCAACACACAGAGAACCTTTAAGTTTCAGGGTTGCACGACTCTGGGGTCTCAACACCGTTTGTTTTTAATATGTTCCCGGCCCCCAAAACGACTTCTGGGTACCCAAAATGAATGAATGGCCCGAGCTCCCCCCCAACCCCCAGGGCCAAGAGGTTTTTTCCGGCCCGGGCAGCCAGCGTCCATTTTCTGACGGACCCGGGGCAAAAGCGGGGATAAATTTTATTTACAGACAAACGCATCCGGTTTTTCCCCACAAAAAGTTAATGGGTTAGACTTTCATCAAATGAATCGGGCCAGGGATCTCTGATAAATGTTGTGGCCCCAATTGCCAGGTCCCCGTTGGGTTTCCGGTCAAACTTCACTTCTTTTTCCAAAAAGAAATGGTCCCTTGAAAATTTTTTTTTTTAAATTTTTCATTTCTTACGGGAAATTTTTTAAATTCTCATTCTTCCCAAAAGGTCATTTCGCTGGTTTCCGGGTGGGGAACTGTAAAAGACCCCAAATTTTGGTACACGGTTTCATG